>CAJQZP010001146.1:5590000-6025000 GCA_907164705.1 Parnassius apollo | reverse complement strand
GCAAGCTTATACAAGAAAGTGTGACAAACGAGCGAACACAGGGCTTAGACCGGTGTTCAGAGACAAACTTGAGTTTGAAATTAAGCTCTATGCTACACGAATTTTAAATTTTGGACCGGTTTTTATGCAACTGTGTACTGGTAAAGAGGCATTGCTATCTTACTTAGTCTCAAGAAGTGACAATGCATTTGTATTTAAATTCTTAATCGGTGATAGATGTCTATGGACCACAGCATCCACTTATCATCGGGTGAAATATATGTTCGTTTGTTACCTTCATTCTCCGTAAACACTACGTTATAAGAAGTAGATAATATACCACATAAACGCCTATGACTATCCTGAAATACAACATGATAGAGCCCATCTGTAGCTGTATTATGACTGCATCACAGATGGATTGGCCTGTCCTCGTAACATATGTGCACAGAATAGTTTCGTATAATACTGCTCTATACGGTCCAGCGATCCAGCGACCCTTTTTATTGTTGATGAGGTATTACCTATTAGTCCTCAATTGTATAACCACAGAAATCTAAATATAAATAGAAGTCGTAAAAGTGACCTTGTCACCGCACATGTGACTCATAGGCCACTAGCGCGCGAGGAGTGTTTGTTTCGGTCACCAGTACTGTTTCGGACGCAGAGACGTAAAAATGGTGTTTAGAAGCATATCCAACTGCGGAAATTCCTCCACAACTTGCAAATTTTCAAATAAAGGGATAACATTTCATAAATAAGTACTTAGTGTTTTAAATAATGGTGTGTTTAATGAAATATACTTAAATAAAATTATCCACCTCCAGTACTACGATTGTCTCCGAAATTTTGTTTTCACATTCCAATATCCATTGAATTCTAAGCTAGTTCATGTCTACGAGCGCGACAGCTAAAATCAGCGATGGATTTATAGTATGGGCAATAAACAAAATTATTGCGTACGTAAATTTCCCAGAACATGGCGGCAGGAGTCGAATGTGAGTCAGTTACGTGACACTACTATATATTTTGTATCGATAATTTATTATGTTTGGCTTAGCTAGTTTTAAAGAAACGGGAATTAAATGTGATTTTTCGTTAAATATTTATTTACACCTTTCTACTTTCTTATATATATATATATATATATATATATATATATATATATATATATATATCTTACTTATCGTTTATCGGCGAATATCTGTTTGTTTGTACTTTTAAATTACTTGATAAATTTTTAATCAGTTATATTGTAAGGATAGTAGTCTTAATTCGATCTGTAAGAAGCCGGGAAACTGAAAAGTAGCAAACAACAGAAAGTCCGTTACAGATCTTTAAAACTAATAAAAAATGATAAATATGTCACCCATACATATATTTATTCGTTTGCTGTTTGTGTAATGTTGTATTAATTTTATTTATATATCTATTTATTTAATACAATGCTTTTATTACAAATTTCCAAAAAAATCCGGTTATTAAAAATAAATGGATATATTTATTCTTAACCTATTATTATTTCCCCTTTTTTTCTAATTATAAAACGTCTAAAAGCTAAAGCTAAGTCAAAAAGCGTCTTTTACTGAGACGATTTCAGTTAATTAGTTAGATCTTGGTGTGAAACTCCTGGAAGATGAACGACGCTTAATAGAAAGTTAGCGAAACGTGCGTTGGGCTGCACTATGGCCAAGTGAGAGCGAGCGCGCAATGTCGTTCTCTGTTTTTCGCACACTTTAATTATTGGACCGAGTGGCTTCGCCTCCTGAGATTTTGCGTTTTTATAAAATATTCATTATTATTATGATTAATCTTTGTTGCATGAATGCTAGACATATTTGTAGGCGTAATTGTGTATTTATTGTTTGTCTATGTGTGAGAGCTACGACCTGGCGACACGCGTCCCGATATTAAATGTCAGTAGAAGGCATTTCTATTGTCTTATTATTTAGATTTCTGTGTGTATAACGCATCTGTATTTTGATATCTATATGCTTGTTTGTCGTGTTGCTTGTATTAAAAAATAAATATAAATTAAATCAATACAAAAAAAAATTATTAAGGTGGAGGCGACTTGACATATGTAAATTTCCCGGCTTCAAAGCACTCGGAAAATAAGAGGAGGCCTGTGCCCAGCAGTTGGATGAATAAATGCAGATACTTTTCACATTTCCTTTGTGGCGGCGCTCTCGTCGCGCCACAAGCGAAACACATCGAAGCCTAAATCGCGCTACAGCATGCATTCCCCACCAGCATTAAGGACGCACCGGCAATCGGACTGCACTATCGACCTCCGATCTGAGCAGGGAGGCGATGCGGCGGCGCTGTCGTCGCGCCACAAGCGAAACACATCGAAGCCTAAATCGCGCTATCAAAGTTCCGAATCAAAACTGTATATATATAGAATAGTTCCGAACTATCACACGGAGCGTTGGCCGCTCCCCGGGCAGAACACCTTTCCCGGCGGGATATCTTCCCTTTTCCTTCCACCGCCAAACCTTAAGTAGCCTTTTACGACACGGCTTTCTAATTCAGAATTAGTACACGTGTTCACTTTTTGTACCTTCGATCAACAATACCAACTAGATGTCGGGTCCGCGCAAGAAATCCATCTCAGTAAATAAGAGCGCACATGAGACGTGAGTCTTGCACGTGAGAGTAGCTCGCAAGGCAATAACGGGAAAAAGGACTTTATTCGTTATAACTTAAGGTTGATTTCACACTAAATGTTATTTAATTTATGTCTTTTCATAATTTATATTCATGCGGACAATATTTAGCTATGATTTTGTACGTGACCCGTTATCTAGTTGGTATTGTTGATCGAAGTTTTGTACACTTGTTGTAGTGTGCTTTTATTTCTCACCGTATAGTGATATAATGATCATTTTTCATTTTCGTCTGCGTCATCTGTTTAAATTTAATGTTCGAAATAGGCCCTTCTAAGATGACGATGTCAAATGATGCATTTATTAAAAAAAATATCCATAGATATATGTAATTGCAGTGTAGTGAGTACGCGGGATAGTAAACACCAGCATAAGAAAATTCATATTTCATAAAAAGCAATTTAGGAAACTGGTATTATTATAAGTATAGTATAGTACAACTATCTCATGTAAAAATATATATCATGTATAAAATATAAAATGGTATAAATATTATTTATACCACATATGTATGATAATATGACCTGCGCGGCGACTTGAAGCAGCGTCAATCATGCGAAAAATCTGAACTTAATCGCCGATTCTACTTAGGAATGGCTTGTTCATCAGTGGACTGTTTACGGGCTAGTTAGGGTGGGTCCACAAGTTTGCTGTTATAAGATAAGTTTCCTGTGAAACAAAACACGTTATGACACCATTAGTTATTTTTTTAGTGAACAAAGGGTTACCTCGAGGGTGCGTGCGTGCAGGATGTCCCCGCGGGCCACCAGTGCGTAGTGCAGCAGGTCCATGGGGTCGGTGGCGGTGACGCGCGCGCGCACCTCGTCTGCGCCGGGCTCGTTGGCCAGCAGCTGCACGCTCAGTTGCTGGCCGCCTGACCCGCTCACCACGTTCACCACGCGCTCCGTCACCGCCTTGTACTTTATCTAAAGTCATAAAAACGTAAGTGCTACCTTGCATAATTCTGCGTATCAAGACCAGAAACTGTCTAATATACGTTTAGTGCAACCGCTCCATTGGAAACAGTATTAGAAAAATCAACAAACAACCGCAAACTATACACCGGATGAGATCGCGTCACTATGTTACTTAACAATTACTATGTGAGAAGTAGGCGCATATCTAAAAGAAGGTTCTTGGGGTTCCTGACAGCCCTTCCCCACAAAACTAAATATTTTTTTAAAGTATAAAGACTTCTTACTGAAATCATACTCTACATCAGTATGTAGCGAAAGATAAACCTCAGAAGTGCAGTCTGAAGAAACTTAAATCTCAAAACCCATCCAAATTAAATTCGCGCCTGTTGATAAGTCTATGAAGCTTACGATAAACTCACAAGGAATTAAAGGCGTATAAAATTGAAAAATTTTATCCAATATCATTTTCTACTTTTTTTCATGATGTGTTTTACATAATTTATCAACTCAAATCTAGGAATTCAAATTTTAGTATTATCAACGGATCATCACCAGCTAACATACACTACATGAAAAACTTAACCATATTCAACACAATGGACAGACGGGCAGGTGAGTATAGAGCCGGGAGGGTGTTCCTAGTGGTAATGTTGTTTTACATTATTGGTCCGTAAAATTTGGGTTAGGCGTTTTTGAATAGAACTCCCGTCATAGTCGGTCGCCAGAGTCTCGTTTATTATACGGCAAGAACATGTGGTCAAGTGATTTTAACATTTGAAGAAAAACATTAGCATATCGCCACACTCCGTATCTAATATTATTTTTGCACTGTAGTTGGTTACTACTAACTCCTAATAAGGTGCGTGAGTAACATGATCACATGGTTAGTTAAAATCTCATAAGCTTTGCTGCTACGCTAGTAATATATAAGTCAATGTTTGCTGCCCAATAAGACGAAAACTAGGAGGAAGGCAGAGACAAATACACAAAGTCCTATACTATAACTATTATGTTAAGAAAATAATATCAAACAAGCTTTGGCAATAATTAGGAACACTTCGAAAAATCAACTCAAAAAAAACTAACTACATTACACTATAATAAAATCGAGTAAAATATTTACTATAATGTCAACTTATATATTTTTACGTGGTAGAGTCATGCTGCAGCTATATTAATTGTATAGTTTTAGCACTAATGGGTCGGCTCGACCGGAGAAGGACCACGCTCTCACAGAATACTAGCGTCAAATAGTAGTTTAATGCAGCTGTACTTCGTATGGTGAGTGTAGAGAACCGGAGACCCTTTTTACTGGAAAAGAGGCACTCCATCTTAGACCTCAAGGCTGACAACGCATCTGCATTTTGATTCGCAAACGAGAATACATGTAGATGTCTATGGGCCACAGCAACCACTTACCATCAGGTGAACTGTTTTCCTATAAAAAAAACTGTTAAAATGATGACGTCGATAAAGCAGCGTACTTTTGACCCTTTATTTGATTGACCAATAAAGAGTAATCGTATCATACAGCCATCTATATAAATAAGGCTGTAGTTTTTTCTTAATAAAAAAGTGACCACATTAACCGTATGACCATATTACCCTCACGTACTATAATTATTATTCACTAGCGATCTGCCCCGGCTTCCCACGGGTGACATGTGGGTTCTATAACAGCACCACCTACCGGGTCCAACTATGCCTATAACCGTCGAGGAAGGAAGTGCAAGCAATATGTTGACAAAGTTTTATCGCAATCTGATGGACGGTATGACAGCGCGTAAAATACGAACAAACAAAAAATATTTTTTGTATATTAGATTTCATTTAAGGATATTATTGATCTAATAGTAAAAAATATATCCTTACCACCAAATTCATGGTAGAGTTGCTGTGAGCAACATCGGGTGTTGTAGTGTATAGAGCTAGGCCCTTGTTGAATGGAACCGTAGTTTTGTTGGCGGGTGCGCCGCTATCCCATAGCCGCTCTACAATTACGTCTTCATCCGCGTCGATTATATGCCCCGTAGAGTTCACCACTTCGATCTGTTCATAAAAATTATTTTCTTATATTACCTTGATAAATAAAGTAAAATGTTCAATTGGTACTTGGAATAATTCTTATCTCACGAACATCTGATATTATGTCTTACCTGAACGATATACGGTAGCTGAGGCTTGAAATATTCCGGTGCGGTAACCCTCAGCCGATATGGCGTTCTCAAAAGAAGTATTCTCGATGAAATGTTTTGTTTTATCAATGTATCTTTTTCCTCTAGCACCGCTTCAATTACTAAAGGTCGTGCTGCATCCTCAGCGAGGTCGAGATCTGTTTTAAGATCAAACGTTACATCGGCATGGCCGTTAAATTCTACCACTTTCCTAGCAGGTGAAGAAAATACTGGCTGAAGCAATCCGGAGAAGAACACGGCATTAGCAGAAATTGTTAACTCTCCTTGAACCGGCAGGCCATTGAAGTGCCTGTAATAATACATTTTTTAGTTATTAATAATATTGAATAAATTTTTACCTAAATAACATAGCAACAAAAAATATTGAATAAAACTATTATTTACGGTTTTTGTCGCGTTTAATTACTACTTTAATTTATTTTTATTATCCCGACGTTTCGGGTGCTTTACAGCACCCATGGTCACGGGAGGGACTGAGATGTTTGACGTCCCAATGTCATAGTTAGTCCGGCTACCTTCAGTTTTTGAATATTAATATTTGGTCCGATTTACGCAAAACGAGCTTATAGTATCATGAAGTCTTGCAGTGGTATGCTTGGGTTTGGGTTTAATTTTGTTAATTATAGGATCCCAAGCAGATGGCAGCACCCATCCATCTTCTCTATTGAAATTTGGATTTTTAATTTCAATAGCCTCGCGTATCATTCTTGGTAGAAATCGGTAAACGCAATATTGGCAAAACGCCGTCAAGTATGAATTGGAACGAACAATTTTTATGTGTGAGTACTGAGTGTTTCCATCCTAATATTTTTTTAAATTTAGCTAATTATTTCAATTTTCTACTTGGAATCTCTTTTGCGTCCAAGAAAATACTATAGCGGTACTTTACTGACTGCGTGAATTGATACTATACATTTTTTTAGTTTATGGCCTTATATTTTTAAACTTATACAGTTATTCACAACTTACGATCCGCCCCGTCTTCCCATGGATAGAATCTAATAATTACCAATGTTTCGTGTTTTAAAAAAATAACTTCTAGTTTTTTTTGATTATAATATAGTCCAGGTTCCCCATGGCATTGTTCTTCTTATTCATCTGTCCGTAAAATTTCAATACAATGGGTTCCGCTATTCTGAAAATTAATCCGGGCAGACACGTTTAAGTTTAAAAAATGGTTATTAATGTCTGAAAATAATCTATTTCAAAGTTTTCTCTATCACAAATCGAATGAGCAATAAAGAATGAAGAAAAAAATTGTTGTGTTGAAGCACAATAAAGCATAATTCAGAAATAAACTCGCTTTATTGAAAGGCCATAGGTAGATATCGCGGCAGCTGGAATTTAAAGCAGAATACGCAAATATGTATTAACTTGAATTTGTGTCTAATCAAAAGGAACTGGTTCTGACAAATTAACACTGGTTTTGAGTATAAAATAACAAGAGTGCTAGATAACTGATATTTTAATATATCTAAATATCGCTAAATATTTCGTGATTGCATTTCAGCTTTATAGCGAATTACACAGAACATGGATTGCCGTGAAATATTACAATAGCTTTGAATTTGACGCCGTAATAACTTCGTAAGGTTTAATATTATCAAACAAAATCTATTACATTATTGTGTCTTGAATGCTCAAAGCGATCTTATTAGATTTGAATGAAGAACGTAAAATGAATTTAGAATTAAGAATGAACAAATGAAAAAATAATGCAATTAAAGAACTTCTGAAAATTACTTACCTACGTGAAAGTATGATAGATAGGTCTGTACTAAACGAGTTATTGTATAAAATTGATTATTAATAAGTTTACAGATTTTTCTAACTTAATACATAGTACCTGGATGACCGCGCTTTGCTCGGTATTTTTTTTGGAAATCGTGTTTTTTGGAAATTATATTTAGATATACGTACTGGTGAAACATGAATAATATTTTTTCATCTTATTGACATAATAGAAAAAACTGAACTGGTTATTTGAATAAAAAATCAATAATAATAAATATACAGTGGATTTCATTTATTACGACCTTGGTTGTAGCGACCTACCTATAGCGTTTACCTATAGCGATGTTAAATCTAAGTCCCTTGAATTTAAAGCATACTTTAGTACAAAATTAATGCGGCTTTAGCGACTTTTGATGTAACGCCGAGTTCGGGTATAGCGACTGTTTTTGATTAATAATTTGTAACAAATTCTTAGAAATCCCATGCAGATATTGCGACCGGAGTCTGCCGCCAGACACAAAGATTTCTTTCTTTCACAAACATTTCATATCTTTTGTTTACATCCACACAGATGGTCAGCAAGTGTCAAGCAAGACCTTTACCTTTTGTTTATAGATATTAGCTATAGTTCATAAAAGATAGCTTGATCTCTGCGACAGTTGTCAGTAATGTGCGCATGCCCATAAAGCATGACATTGACAGGTACTGTCTGTACTACTAAGAAATTCAGGACTTCATAGGCGTGATTTTTACAGACAGCTGTCGCAGAGATCAAGCTATCTTTTATGAACCATAAGTAGGTAGAAGAGCGTGTACGTTTCGGAGTTAAATTTATGGTTCAGTTATAAAGTAATATTCTGAGTAGCATTTTGAAATGTACCAGTGAATAACTATGTGCGCAAATATTTTCAATAATAAATGAGTATAAACTATACATATGTATGTGACTGTATCTCTTTACCTTTGCCTGTAACGACTTCCGAATATAACGACGAAAATTGAGTGGTCCCTTCATCGTCATTATACCCGAAATCCACTGTATATACAAGAATTGCTCGTTTAAAGGTATAGGATTGAAAAATAATGCATAGGTACTGTGGTGATAAAATAGAATTACTATCGATAAGTACGGTGACACACATCGTGACACATTGTCAATGAGTAACGTAGCCAAGGCCGAACGTTATTGTTACAACATAGATTTTTAATCTCAAATAGGTATTTAAATTTTCCGATTCCAATGAGCAGAACCTGTTGTTTCAAAGTATTAATAACAACGTATAAAAGTTTATTACTGAACATATGTACCGTAGATTGCCTCATAGGGGTGATTTAGCCATATTACAAGAATAAATAATAGTCTATGTAACATTACTATTAGGTAGAGTTCACCGCAGTTTTTTATTATGTTGAATTTTTATCAGCTAATTAGCTCTCAGAGTTTGCTTTCCATATCTTACGAAAATAGAGATATGGGTAGTGATATTGTGACACCGCCCCGTCAATTTAAAATATTACAGGAATCGATCAAGAAATGTAGATCCATACTTTGCTGTAACGTTGATGTCGAATCGTCCTTCGCTGAACAGTAGCTCCTTAGGCATTTGCATGTCCATCTGGAACTTCGGCAACACATAGTCTGCTACCAGTATATGGCGCGAGTACTTCTGTCCGCGTACTTCCACCTGTTAAGCAATATTATAAAAATGTAATATTTAGCATTTGTTTTTACGTGGCAGCGACATGCTGCAGCTATATTGTGGTTGCGGTACGAATGGATCGGCTCAACCGGGGTAGGATTACGCTCTCACAGAATACCAGCGTAAAATAGCATTTTAATGTTACTCCGTTTCGTATGGTGAGTGTAGAGAACCGCAGATCCTATTTGTACTGGAGACGAGGCATTCTATCTTAGTCCTCAGGGGTGACGACGCATCTGCGTTGCGATTCTTAATTGAAGATAAATGTAGATATCTATGGGCCACATCATCCACTTACCATAAAGTGGACTGTGTGCTCGTTAGTCACTCTTATTCTATATAAAAGGTGAACTTAATCTAATTATGAAAAGCACAATTGCTATCGCCTTTCGTATATTTCAATGTATTTTTTGCCCGTTGATAGCAAGTGAATGTTGATTATTTTTATCCACGTTTTGGTGCAGTGTAGAGGGTCGTGTGCCTGTGTGTCCTGTTGTGGGTGCGTATGTACGGGTTCGGGCGCGTCACCTGCACGGTCCACTGTCCGAGCGCGGGCTGGTCGGCGAGCGCGAGCTGCTCGGCGAACACGCCGCGGTCCAGCGCCGCCGCCGCCCACTCGCGCACCGCCGACCCGCCGCTGTCCACCACGCTCACATCCACCGTCGTGTTCAGCGGCAACAGGTATCTAAACAAATGCGGTCAATGCAGCTACTGTCTGCAAATTATTATTTGGCCGACTGCGATTAGGAGAATAATTTTCAAAACCGAACGCTATTGGTAGTTATAAACTTATCTGAACGAAACACTTACTTGCACGTACTACCCGTACCCAATGAAACGCATAAGTGATAAAATTGAAAGCGGGCTGGTATACTATAGTGTATTATCTCTTGTATCGAAGATGAAAGCGGCGGAACGGGAAAAGTCCGTTGCCGGTCCGAGTAATGTAAATATTGCGTAAGTTCTCAAGATCTGGATCCATTAGTAAACTCTGACGACTCTAGGCAGGGGGGGGCACGGCCCGGGGCGGCAGATTTTAGTGAACAAAAATTTGTGAGAGAAAAGTTTTTAATTTAAGTTAGTTAAAAATCTCATAAATCTAAAAAATAGCTATTAATTAATAATTTTTACTAAAATACAACGAACACAGTAGCATTGAAACTGAAAATACAGATAATCTATAGACGACACAATCCACATAATCTGAATCCATAATACGGCACACCCGACTCTTAGAAGGAGATGAAAATAATGATTATAATATAAAATAAGATTTTTCCCATAAATTTTTGTTTTGTACATATAGCAAAATTATTTATTCTATGGAATGCTATACGCAATGTGGATACGATGTTAATATCACTAAAAAGATAACAATTATATTTTACTTTCACTGGATAATAATTATTGTAATTATATTGATATTTTTACAAAGTTATAAAACTATGAAATTACAACACTTATGTAATCTTTTTTTTCCTTGTATAGTGATTCAAAAGTTTGAAGTACAAACAGTAAATTAAAATAACGTATCTTTACTATAAGTAAGACTGTTGTAAGAAACAATTTATGCACGATTGCTTGGCCCAGTATAATATTTCACAGTTCACTACAACCTTCAACTTATTCAACCGAAACAATGTAAAATATTTGGTTCACTAACATTTATTTCTAGCAACAGTGGCCTTTTGATGAGCAATGAATGGATATTCATTGCCCATCAAAATGCCACAGCTGTACATAGGTTTCCCCATGGATTGGTTCATAGGGCAGATATTTGCCACATTTGCAACGCTTGCCAGAAACAACAATGGGTATGATCTCTCCATAATCTAATAGGGATTAGCGTCATTGAAGATGATCTTACAAATTACAATAAACCATTAATACAGAAAAATTGATATTTCACATTATGTTACTGTTTTTGATTGTATATAATCTCTTTTTACTATTGTTAGCCCCTTATTTATAATCAAGAGTTTCCTTGTCCACGAAACAGACAACAGTTAAACATTCGAAATGTTTATATATGATTCAAGGAACGGGGTAACGGTTAAAGACCATTATCACTGTGGGATAACGTCGTAGGTACATTAATAAATCTTCGTAGATTTTCGTTTTTGTAGAGAGAAATTTGTGTTTTGTAAGAATACAATATACCCTTTACCTAGGTAATGGTATCTCTAGCCCTTAGACTTCTATTCTCCAATACAAATGCGTTGTCACCCCTGAGGACTAATTTGCAATGCCTCTTTATAAGAAAACAGTGTCTTCGGTTCTCGTCACTTATGATGAGAAACAGGAGCAATAAGCTGCTATTTTACATTGGAATATTGTGCAAGGGCTGTACTTTACCGATCCAGTCGACCCATTCGTGCTGCAGACGTAATGCACTACATTCTACCACGTAGGTACCGCGTTCAATAATTATCGAAAGTATGCCAAACAAAAAATCCGGACCAGTAACGGGATGCGGCTATTACCTTTACATAGTTGTCTCTCAGAACACTTTAACTCGTAGCGGAGTATGTGTTATTGTATTACATTATTGTCTAGTATTGCAGTCTATCTAGCTAGCTATAATAGCTTTTTACAGGTTGTTATTTTTCAGTTTTATTATTCAACCAATCTCATTCCGTAATTTAATTTCTAATTTTGTTATATATTTTACTCACACGTTAGTTTTACCTAGCAATGATGTACAGAATTAACAGTATTGTGTAAGGCGATCTCACCATAGCTCTCACACTCACAATTCACAGCCAATGCACGGTCAATGACCGTTGCCGTAACGTAATCTTATGCGTGCGAACTTTCTTTCTTTTTACCTGTATCGATATTGAAATCGAAAGTCATAATGATACAATAAGATATCTACGAGTACTTAGGTACATCTGTTGTTTGGACATTCATTATGTCATGTTTCTAATAATAGGAATTTGACGACATCAAAAATAAATTATTGTTATAGCGCTTAAATTTTGTAGAAGGTTACAGTTTACAGGTAAAAATAATCGACTTTGATTAGAAAAGGCTAATTTAATCCAGATTAATGATTATAGGTAGGTATAGGTACTGCATAATAATTAGAATAATCACTTTAGTAGTAGTATTGAGCCTGGGAATAAAGGGTAGATTGAATTTTTTTTCGGAAAGGAAATAGGTAAATAACTTTGAAGAAGAATAACAAATATTTTGTATTTTACTTGTTCAGTTTAATATCCGCCTAATATAATCTACCCATTTTTATTTCCATTTTTATATTTCATGTCAATAGTAAGGTACTTCATTAAACAACCTCATAAAAATTAAAGCTGACTGTTATAAATGTAAAATATTTTACGTGACAGGGCCACGCTACAACTATATGTGGCTGAGACACGAATGGTTCGACTGGGGTAGGACTACGCTCTCACAACGTAATTGATGCTGTGTTTTGCATGGTGAGTTTGGAGAATCGTAGACCTTTTTTACTGGCAACAAGACATTCCATTCTATTCCTCAGAGGTGACAACTTATGTGCATTTTGATTTTGAGTCTCGGATAGATGTATCCGTGACCCATACACATCTGGGTGTGGACCACGGTATACACTTAATATCAGGTGGACTGTGGGTTCTCTTGTCTTGTAATACTTATTCTATAAAAAGTAAGTATCATGATTTTAAACTTGCTTCTTAGATAAAATTATACTAACTTGGACTTGTACTCAGGAATATCACGATTTAATGTCATTTAAATAGTTACTGCACCCCCCCCCCCCTCCTCTCCCATTATAACACAGTATTTGGTTATTCATACAAAAACTTTCTCCAAATTTATATGTCACCGCCCATAAAGGCCACCTATTTAATTTAAATAATAAATAAGTAAAAATCTGATCATAGTTATTGACGAAGATATCTCGTAACAAACCTACTTATATACAAAAAAACGTAGAATCAAATTAAAAGCCACCTTTTTTGAAGTAGGTTAAATATTATTAATTTTTAGTTTAATATTTAAAACGTCGGTATAGTCTAGCTTTTAATAAGGAATGATTCTCACCTGGCGTTATAGGAAATTTATTTTTATTTTGTGTTTATATAGGTACACTTCAATACTTCTTTCCAGTGACAACTATTTAATCGGTCTAAATATTACAGGAAAAGTTTATCTGGTATATTAAAAGTAAACTTACTTATTGAGAGCGATAACTCTGAAGTAGATAGTATCCTCGGGTTGATAGACGCGCTTATCGGTCTGCACGAAGACACAGAAACTGCGAGGCTGGTATATGAGTGCCGCAGACGAGGCGAACTGGGGACCTGACGTCGATCGAGCCACCAGCTTATACTGCCCTGGTCCCGGATCACCAATCTGTAAAAAAATCTAAGTTAATGAAAATGTAAAAACCTGCGCCCAGCTCGTTACTTAATTATAATACCTCAATCCATCCACTCATCCACTACATTACACTTATAATAATCCACTGCTAAACATAGGCCTATCCTATAGATTGCCTCATAGGGAGGATTCCGCCGTAGTTGCCACGCTTGCCAGGCGGTTTGGCAACCGCATTATTTAATTATTTTGAGTTGTTATCAGGAAGATATCACATCTTCTGTTTTAGTCACCCTCTGTCTCCTCTTACTACAACCACGGGACGATGTGGGTAGGTAGTGGTAGTAGTGGGTAGGTAGTGGTAGTGTGTGGGTGGTAGTGTAGTAGTGGGTAGGTAGTGGTAGATAGTGGATACTCTTACACCGCCACTACACGGTACACAAACAGGAAAGAATTCTACAGTCACAACGTACTTATCAGCAGAGTTGTACTCGTATGTATTTAAATTCCAATCTAAACCAAAATTTATATGTGATGCTGAGGGTAATTTGTGACTTGGCGAGTTTTAATCAGTAGGTGCATACTACACATATATAGAGTACCTGGATGACCGACCTTTGCTCGGTTTTATTTTTTGAAATTACATTTAGATACAAATTACTTACTGATGAAACATGAAGAATATTTTTTGATCTTATTGACATAATAGAAAAAACTGAACTAGTTATTTGAATAAAAAATCGTGAGCAATATTAGTTTAATTAAAGTTTTCGTATTTTTAAAAATACTTAAAAAAAGGGCTCGAAATAATAGATTTTCTCACTAAAGAAGGGAACTTGAAAAAAAAAGGAAAAAACGTCGGACCGAAGACAGGACGCGAACCAAGGATTTACGATTTCGCGAACGCTCGATCGAAAAAAAAATCTTAGTATTTGATATTTAAGCTTTTATATATGTGTAAATAAACGTAATTTCTGTGTAAAGATAAAATTTTGTACATACATCGAGTTCAATTAATCTAGAGGTGGCGGCCGGGACTTGCACCTCCCGGCCCTGGCTGAATTGTTCGCCGCTTTCACGCTCCACCGCCACATATAAGTTGTGAGCCCGGGAACTCCCCGCGATTGATATCTTGTATGAGGTGTATGGACGTAGAACCCGTGGTCCCACCACAGATAAACTGCAATATAACGCAATGTCTTATTATGTGATTACTCGTATTTATACAGTCAGTGATATACCAAAATACAACCTATTAGAACTGTAGCAATTATTTAAAGTCAAGTCAAAATCTTTACTGTGGGAGATCTATTATTAAAAAACGGTAAAATAAAATCATCAGATTTTCTCTCAGCGGGTAAATGTTACCTTATTTTATGACATGCTTATTATACTTGTGTATATCTTTATCGGCCCGTAAAAGTCTACTGCTGAATATGGGGTTCGTTGACCTATTGGAAGAAGGATTCGCCTTATTGGCACGTTTGGCACCTTCAGCGCTGATTGTTGTCTGTGCCCGGTATCTTGCGGCTGACGAAAACCAGACGGTTATACTACATATTATATCTGAAATCATAGGATTTTTCTGGCATTTTTCATAGCAATTTTTCGTCGAAAATTGATTTTTAATTCCTTTACGCCACCACCGATTAATCGGTTAAATAGACTATGCCGCGTACATCCGTCCTTTAAGTTAAAACATATCAAAAAAGAATACTTAAGAAGTAATTAATATCTTCAACAGGAGATATGAAAGAAAACTGTAATTCTGAATCATCTACCTACTCAGCATTTTTTATTATTCTCTTTATTACATTTTTATTTCAGCAGTTCTTGTGGTGCATCATTATTTTAGTATCAATTTTAAATGAAACGTACTCTTAATTTTATCGGAACACTCCTTGGAAGCTTTAGTTCTTGTGCCTGGCCCTCCCAAAATAAAATCCTCAATCGCACGGTGCCTAAAAACTACTTTTTTACAGAAAATGAGGAAAAATAGCATGCGGCTCACTGACAGTAAACGTGATTGCAGCTGCCGATGAAGATTTACAATACCAGAGGAGTACAGGGTCATTTTTCAAAGAGTTCCAAATTTTATATTTAAGTTCAAATATATAAATAATGTAAAATGCAATTTTTGAGAATACGACTAAATGTTTCTATTTTTATTTGAAACTATCCCAAATTGAATGTGATTTATGGGCTACAACTACGCGTACGAGCGCTCTTCTGTGTGCGATTCAATTCACAAAGTTTTAGTCTACCGAGCGACCCTTACAAATGTGTCTGTGCGTAGTAATATAGTAAGCGTTAGACATTTCTGAATGACAATCAGTTAAAATAATGCATTACCGCCAATGTCATTCTGAATTTAAAAGATAAAACTACAGAATTTTTGAATTTTTTTTAAGTAATTTTACTTCACCCCTGTATATAGGTAAAGTTTTTTAAAAGGAGTACTTTTTTTAAGATACCTAAGTTATATCGCTGGTGACAACAGATTCTTCAAAATAGTTGTGCGAGTTAGAAATTTTCTGGAAAACGTATAGTGGTCCAAAAATCATCTATATGGTGTAGAAATAATTGTGAGAATTTTGTCACAGAATGCGATGTTAAAACTTGGCAGTTGAACAATCTCCTTGAGCACTAATCGTGATCAATCAATAGCCGCCTTTACACTCTTTAACGCGTGAATCGGCTTTCGCGCGGGAAATATCTTACATGTAAAGAAGGAAAGGGAGAACGAGAATGCACGCGCGTGCCGCCTGCTGGAGCATCCCATTATACCTCAGTCGTGCGTTCAAGTCTGTGTGCTTCAAACAAATTACACGCGCGATTTTGTGGAAACGATTGTCTTCGTAAATGGCACACACTAGATAATGGAGCAAGAATTTTATTTCAGAATTCTAGACAATATGCAAGTTTCATACATGCTATCTTACGTTTGATTTTATTTCATAATATATTAAATACTATATATAAAAATAAATAAATAAATAATCTACTATATGCTTAGACCACCAAACATTACTGCTTGTGTAATATTCCCTTTAACCCTTTTGTTTAGAACACCTAGTCTTCAGAATGCGTGTTTAACAAAACTGCGTGATTTTCAGACACTCCAGGTCGCGGAAGTTACCCGTACTGAATCACGTGACATTAGCCTCTACACGACGCTCTTTCCTCTCTGAACAAAAATACACTTTGTTTTCATCTAGACACTCCGATCGTAGTCTAGATAAAAACGTAAAGAGGTGCAATGTCTAATGAGTCTTAAGATTAAAATGTACTTAAGGTGACGGGGCCAGCCTTATAGCTCGATGAACCAATAACCGATGGGCAAGAAAGGTTCTCGATTGGCAGCCTCGTACTGGCAAACGCAGTGTTAGGTGACCTCCCACTAGATCAAGTGCGACCTGATGAAATACGCATTTTGTAGCAATGACAGCACTTTGTGGCAATCTATAGAGGAGGCCAATGTTCAGCAGTAAACTTGTGATAGCTGTATTGATAGTGGTTTTGGTGTTGATATATTGAAGAACTGAATCTATTGTAACTGAGCCACCAAGGGAGTGCCCTGAAAATAAATATGTACGACAAAGGGTTTCTTTCCAGCATTAAACGCTAAAGTCTATGTATTTTGAGGATTGAATTGAAATTGATTTGTTACATTCATTGCGGGTCTTTTTCAACAAAGAATCGTACAACACAAGTTTGTTCTCAACTCAACGATGTATTCCATAAAATATTGGCATGGCTAGTCTAAAAAGCATCACAAGTTGTGTTATTTGCCCAGTAATGAATGTTACTGGTTTGCAACATTTCACTGATGTAAAAAAGAAAGAGAATCAGCGACAGCACGCAAGTAATTTTGTGTGTTGATCAACCACTTATTTTTTTCTTTACAATACCTATTCATTATTTTATAAATTTCAATTTCATGATTATCTCGATCCGAGGTTTGTGAATAAAATTTACAAAGACGGAGCAGCAGAATATGTTAAAATATAAATTTTAACGAACTAACCTTTTTTCTCACTTCACTACTTGTACAACACTTATAACAAATAAGGTAATACATACTAACTACTTTATGACTACAGACACTATTGCGAGCACGTGAGTCAGACCATAGAAGACAAGGGCCATGGTTAAGAGCGTATTTAAATCATATACATTGTGTAGGCTTTCATTAGCAAGATGACAATAAATTTTCATTAAAATGTGTATAACGGTTGCGTTATCAAAAACAATAATTTTAGAAATTTATGTACACTTTACGGATTAGTAAGCTGAAGTGGCAATGGGGGGTAGGGCGTTTGGATTGTGAGGGCTGTAATGATGATGATGATGTACACTTACCATGTTACGAAGCCCGATGTGGTCAAGATGAAAAAGAAGCTATACACCATGATTGTTTTTGACATTTTTCTGTAACAAAGCGTAGTTTTAATAAAATTTCGTTTGAATTAAGGGAAATTTTAGTAGAAATAGTACATTTTGTTATAACTTATAACTCATCTTACGACACTCTGTATTTTATTTTAAGAACGAAAAAACAAGGAACTTCACTTCCAGAGCCATATTTGTACATTTGTACTTGTTTGACTGTAATTCCGCATTATTTAATATTGAAACAGACCATCTTATGACATCTTTAGGGTAGGGTAAGTAAGGTTGCCATCATTGGACCGACGACGCGGCGCTTTCATTTTCAGTGAACCACTTAAGTATATTTAAATAAAACCAGTTCCACTAGATAGAGAGAGAGAGAGAGAGAGAGAGAGAGAAAGAGAGGTCGGTTACATTTTAAGGCTACGTTCAATCTCCACATACTGTAATAACCATGGTTTCTCCTTTGTGTATGCACTATGAATCTCATCTGATTTAATTTAGTATATACGTTCTTTGAGCCAACAAGAATGGTCCCATGCAGTGACTACTTGTTTGCATACTATTTTATGTAATTATTATGTTTTAAAAAAGTCATTAATTAACTGCATAAATTAGGCAACAATTAAGTACCATCGTGTCTCTCCTAGTCAGATTTTAACATGCAGACCAAGGACTGAAAATCGTGTCAATAACTTTAAAAATGAGCAACTAAAGTTACTTTTTTGATGAAATGTGAGGAAAATAAAAATATTATTCTGTTAGGAGATTTTAATGGAAAGATTGGCTTAAGAGGTCTGGTTATGAAAGGATATTGGGAACGTTTGGTGTCGAAAGTATAAATTAGAATGATGAAGACCTCCTCACCGTATGTGTGGAAATGAATCTTTTTGTGACGAACAATTTCTTTCGTTATAAGAAAATTCACATGTGTACATGAGAAAGAGGTGATGATAGAATCATGATAGATTTCATAATTGTGGATGAAATAATGAGGAGCGCAGTCGTTGATACAAGGGTTTACCGAGGGTTCAACGTAGGGACGGATCATTACTTGTTCTTATGGTCTATCCAAGCGTTTGCGCCATCGGAAATCAGTGTCTACCAGTGCGTTTCAGCGTATAAGAATAGAGAAGTTACAAAATATGTGAAAGAGAGGTATAAATGTACATTAAGGGAAAATACTAAGTGTTAGAATGAATTGTGTATGAGTGATTTAGACTTGAAGACTGTGTGGGATAATGTTAAGAAAGGTTTGGTGGATGCCACCACCGAAGTATTTGTTGTAAGTAAGAAAACAAATGAAAGGAAAAATAATAGGTTGTGGTGGGATGATGAGGTACGGATGGAAGTTGAAGAAAAGAAAAGAGAATGGCTAGATTTACTAGCAACCATAGCTGGTAGTTCTGACGGTATGAATGATGAGATTGAAAGAAAAAAGGCAGAATTTAGACGTCTAAATAAGAGAGTAAAAGAAGTAGTAGAAGGGAAAAAGGAAGAAAGAACGGATAAGAATGATAGAAGGATGTCTGATAACTCCCAGACAAATATTAAAATGTTCTGGAAACTCGTAAGAACCGTCAGGGGAAATTCAAAACAGCCTAAAATGAATGCTATTTGAGACGAGAACGGATTTATTCTGAATGATGAAGTTTCTAGTTTAAAGAGATGGAAGGAATACTTTGAAAGCTTGTTTATGAGTGAAGATTCGTTTGAATTAAATAAACTAAAAATTCTGAAAGAAATGGGAGTTAAGTGTAGATAAAATAATGAAAGCAATAAAAAGCATGAAAGCAGGATATGATAGAGTATCACTTGAGATGCTACGGGCTGCGGAGGAAGTGTTGGCAGGCCTGCTGTATACCTTGTTTAATTTGTGTTGGGAATTGAAGAGGGTACTGGAATACTGGCGTAAAGCAGTAATAGTCACAATATATAAAGGAAAAGGGTCACAGCAGGAGTGTCAACAACTACCATGTATCAGCTTACTTAATATTGTAGGTAAACTGTATGCTAAGATGTTTATTGAAAGAGTTATGAAATAAACTGAAAAATTTGGGATGTGCAAGCGGGATTTAGAAAGGGAATGGGGTGTTCAGATCAAGTCTTTTCCATGCGCATGATAGCGGAGAAGTTTTTGGTCAAAAACCAGAAAGATTTTTGTACGTTCATGGACTTGGAAAAGGCTTATGACAGAGTGGACAAGACTGCGTTATGGCGAACATTGACGAAATCATTTGGGTTGAGCGCCGGTTTAATACAAGCATTAAAGTCTCTTTATAGGGACTCTAGTGCTCGTGTCCGGATCAATAAAGTCTACTCAGACTGGTTTCGCAAATAAAAAAAAGTGTCAGACAAGGCTGTGTAGCTTCATCGTGGCTATTCAACCTATTTATGGACAGTTGTTTGCAAACTTTGAAAGGTGATGAATGTGGGTTAAGAATGGGTGAGTTAACCGTCAAATGCCTTTTGTACGCCGATGGGTGGCCAAGTTGGCAAATGATGGTTACATTAACAAACTGGTCATTAAAAGAAAGGAATGAAAGTGAACGCAAGTAAGACGAAAGTGATGGTTTTCGAAAGAGAAAAAAGTAAAACATTATGTGAAATAAGAATAGAAGGGGAGTTGAGTGAGCAAGTGAATGAGTTCGTGTATTTGGGATATGTATTTTGCAGGGACGGTGGATATGGTAAAGATATAGAACGACGAGTGAATGCAGGAAATAGAGTGAATGGGGCACTACATTCTATTATGAAGAATCAGAATGTGACAAAAAAAGGCACGTACGGTAATTCATATTGCTGTGTTAATTCCTACTTTAATGTATGGTAGTGAAAGTTGGGTATAGCAGAAGAAGCACGAAAGTAGAATAAATACTGTGGAAATGCAGTCTTTAAGGGGAATGCTAGAGCTGAATCTGAATGAAAAGCTGAGAAATTGCGTGATAAGAGAAAAATGTGGTGAGCAAGATGGTGTTGTGACAAGGATTAAGAAAAGAATGCTTCGGTGGTTTGGTCATGTAGAAATAATGTACGAGGGAAGAGTGACAAAGCAAATTTCATGTGTGAAAGGCAGAGTCGGGAAAAGGCGCCCTAGAAGAAGGTACCTCGACCAAATTGGCGATATTTTTAAAATGGGCCACATTAGGAGTATCCTTAACCGACGAGCGTGTATGCGTAGATATATGGATGTAAAGGAGGCGAGAGAGGTATATCAGGGTCGTGCCAATGGAAGTCTGTAGTCTCTGCTTACCCCTCTGGGTGACAGGCGTGAGTGTTTATATTTATTATATAATTTCAATAAGGCAAAAACACATTTGATGATATAAATTATGCTGTATCCCAACTATTATATAAACAAATCGAAATGACTCAAATTTTCTTAACCAAATGTAAGGCAAGTTATTACTCCTATGTAGTAGAAGTTGAATCAAATACTTTAATGAGCAGATTCCACAGTTTTCCTTGGTATTAATATAGTCTTTCGTCTACAGACCTCATACTGCAGCCTTGTCCAGGAGACAAGGAGAGTTAGTTTCGCTGTGTATACAGTTAAAAAAATAATGCTGTTAACTGATATAGATACAGCAATGTTGCTTCATTATAGCTATTTTCATAGTGTAATGGTCTAATGGATTATTGTTGTGAGTCACAAGGTTTCCCGCAGCAGGGACTTATTGAAGCGATGGCGTGGTTTTGTGTCTTTCAAAAGTACTTTGTAAAGGCGACTTTTAATTAAAATATTTTCACAGTACTTCAAGAAAAGAGCTTACTCCTTTCTAAAGGGCCGGCAACGCACATGCAATTTCCCTGGTGTTGCGGTTGATCATGGGCAGCGGTAGTCACTTAACATCAGGTGAGCCGCATGCTCGTTTGCCCCCTCTTCTATAAAAAAAGTACGTTAAAAATCATAATAACATATTATTCGTCTCATGAATTTTGTCTAAGACCATAACTGTCTTAGACAAAATTCAGTGCTACCACTGGAGAATATCTATTATTGAACCGGTCCGATCATGGTAAACTTTTTGAATAATGTTTGTTTAGAGAGAATGATGTATGTATATATCATTGTACTTAATATATGTGTATGTTACATCGTAATACATATTTACCGTTATTAAATTAGATTTTTAATGGTATACTGCAGCATCATCACTAGAAGCAATTCCTTTAATACTACTAAAAGAAACTCCAAGAACTATTGATTTTTATATGAATTAATTTTCAAGATCAATCCGTTGGGAGACACTATTGTGGTAATTGAGCATAGTGCTTAGGTCCTCCAGCGATTCTGCCTTAAGGACTACCTATATCGTAGGCAAATCGAAAGTGAGTGATGTACTCGGCATTGAAGCTAATACTATATCCTTTCCAGGACAGCAGCTTCGAAACGTCTTCCAATGCTGCGGTAAAGAGTTTCGGGGATATAACGTCGTATATATATAACGTCATATATATATAGTGTGTGTGTGTGCGTGTGTGTGTAAAGTAAAGTTACAGGCAGTATATACGTCTCTCTGCTGGGCACAGGTCTCCCCTCATTTCTGAGAGGGTTTTAGGGCAAGGAAGTGTCCGCCGCGCTGCCCCAATGCGCGTTGGCGAGAAATATTTTTTTTCTTATTCCTCAGGCATGCAGATTTTTTCACGATGTTTTCCTTCACCGCCGAGCACGTCGTAAATCAGCACTTAAAATTGCAATTAACAATTTCATTGGTGCCGGCGGGGATCGAATCCGGGTTACTCGCTCGAGCGTTAACCATCTGAGCTACCACAGCTCTTATATATATCGTTCTATCTCCATATACATAGATTTAGTTTTCAAGGTCATTGATCAAGAAGATAGCAGATCGAGCCGGAAAACAGCTTTTAAACAGGCCTTTCGCTTCCACTAAAGCCAAAAACTAAACATGCAAAGAGTGGTATAGAGTGATGTATCTATTTGTAAACAATTAGTGTGAAGTAGACGATAATATGATTCAGTACCATATCTGTAAAGTCTAGGTTGATGTTGACTGTGTGTGTTAACAAGAACGTTAAAATATTCATCTGTTTTACTAAGAACAGACAAATTTACACTAGTAGAACGTTTGTGGAATCGAGTTCGGCAACACTTCCGTGTTGAAACTACCCATATTGTCTTGAACTTGTCACACTATGACCTTATAAAATATCTATCAGTTTAACTGATGCTTTACATAATGCATTTACATTTATATGGTTAATTCATTTGACTTCACATACAGACATAATCTGTGTCACATATTACAAAGGTA
Source organism: Parnassius apollo (assembly GCA_907164705.1). Classification (NCBI taxonomy): domain Eukaryota; kingdom Metazoa; phylum Arthropoda; class Insecta; order Lepidoptera; family Papilionidae; genus Parnassius; species Parnassius apollo. The sequence goes on along the minus strand of CAJQZP010001146.1, from coordinate 6,001,815 downwards.
TCTGATTGTTATACAATATAATATCATCAGTGAGCAATCAAATTAATGTATGAATTAATTTCACATGTTTACCGTGTTTACAAGTTGAGCTCACCGTCCTTGTGTCGCAGGTTCAGCTTCTCTGACTCACTATATTAACAATATTTTTGCGTCGATACAGCCTTTATTATAATAGTTCCTACAATATAATTTCGACTTAGCATTGACATTTTCAAGTTTCATAACGTGTGTTAATCACGTCTCATAATATGTGTTAACTAGATACATTGTTATCATTCAAAATTTTCAGTCAATAAATACAAGGGTATAGTATTCTCAAAACCTTTTTTTAATAAGACGTTTTTATATATCTAAGACAACTAAGAAGCTATAATTTGTAATTAAAATAGAAAAAATTGAAATGTGAAAATTTAAGTTAATTTATGTCACACTTACGCAGAATGTGTTAACTGTTTACCGTCAAACGTCACACTCTTATTATTGTTTTAGAAATACCGCTGGGACTAAGTGTTCTGTGGTTGAAAAGATCTTCACAATTCACTAGAAATGAGTTACCCTAAGGGAACTTTTATTTGTATTGACAGGTTGCCCCACTTTCACAGAACTTTACACAGTATAATTTCATAAAGCTCCGGCATATATACAAAAATGTTCTGTATTTATTAAGTAAAATCTTAACACTATATCACAGATCGTTTGTTTCGAGTGCACAATAATAGTGCGGTGCGCGACGACGCGACACGCGCAGACGAAGCGAGGTGCAGCGTAACTGGTGGCGCGGCGCCGCGTGCGCGCTGGTAGGGGCCGTAGAGCCTTGCGAAAACCCTCATTACCTCCTTGCACCCACACTACTTCCAGCAGACAGCTATGACCCTCACATAACAGGAAATACTGCCTACACTAAACGACGTCATCTTTATTCAAGCTCGTCCGACTTGCGTAACTCCTTAAAAGATCTGTATAGAAATGTGCTTTATGACAAATTCCCTTAGTTATTGTTATTCGGCTCACATACTTTTTTTTAACTTGTATCAGTCATGGATCTATTCAAAAATTAAGTTTAGAAAATACGAACATAATTTCATACATCTCAGATCTTACAGAATTCCATAGAATAAAAAATTTGCCTGTTGTATTATTGGTAGAAAATGTTTTTTATAATTATATAAAAATCATTAAATGTGAATTATTATAATAAATATTAAGTTTAAATTATAAAATCTTGTAGAGGTCCCTAAATGTCCAACAATGGACTAAAAATACTTTAATTACAACGTCACATTAAAATATTCAAAACCATATTAGTAAACTTAATGCGAATAGATATACCACAATCTTAAGCCTACTGATTACTGACCCATGATTCCGCGTGCAAGGCATTACTAGGAATATGTTTTCACATAGGTAATAGGAGGTACCAGTCGACTAACGGCGATGGAACATGTTCGCTCTCCTATTCTACTTCGTTATTCAATTAAACTCGACACACTCACATACATTAAAATTCTATTATTAAACAACGTCAGAACGACCTCTAAAAGGTTTGCGAAGATATACAGGTCGCGATTTGAGAAACCTGTTTGGAATATTAAATTTACGTCAAAACCGTCAAGTTCTCCCACACATTATATAAATATACTGGATGACCGTTTTTACCGTCTGGAAAAAAAAAGAGTGTAACATGTGAACTCAGTAAAATCTATTATATTAATTAATTAAAATCTATCGAAATTCAAATCATATCCACTCTCTTTTACGAATGGCAATAAAACAATAAATTTTGTAGGCATCTTTGACCTTGTCACTTCACAGGGTTACAGGCTCAGTCAAGGGCAAAGAGCAAAGTAATTGTTCAAAAAAAATTTTCAAACGTTTAATTCAAAACTTATATTTTTATTTTATGTAAAATAGCAGTGCCATAGGCTTCTACTCCGTTCACATGTTACACTCAATTTTTTTCCAGTAAAAAAGGTCATCCAGTATCTATTGAAGCTTCTGACTGTTTTGAAACCGAGATACGATATGGGTCTGCTGTTATTTCTCGATACCTTAAGATTTTACAAATTCATATATTTGTTAAATCGGTTTATAAGTTTCGTCCTATTTCATAGCTTTACATTTTTTTCACAAACGAGCACACATGTGCTGTGACCCATAGACATCTACATCTATCCTCGACTACGAATCAAAATGCAGATGCGTTGTCACCCGTGAGATCTAAGATGGAATGCCTCATATAATTAATTAATCACACATATAATTAATAATAAAATGCAATGAATTTTTAATGTTTTAATAATATGACCTATACCGGTCAGCAGCTACAATAAATTATAACTATAGTATCTAAGTTAACTACATAAACTTTTATTATTCTGACAAAAAAGAGTCAATCGGGCATATACTCGTAATAGTGGTAGTAGTATTTTCTTTCAATGGCGATGGTTGGCGTGAGCCTGGGTTGTCTCTCTTGTGAATTTGAGCTGCAAGAGTGGCGTTATCGGCCAAAGCAGCGGCGAGAGCCTGCTCTATCTTCGCTGCACCTGCCATTTCAGCTTCCAAAACGGCGCGGATTTCGGTTAAAGTATCAAGAACACCATCGGTTGAAGATTTCATCTTAGACTTCACGTTATTGTCACATTCTGCTAAACGACATTCTAATTCTGATACCAGGGAGCCGAGACGGGAAACTTCAGCTGCAATATATATAGAGATGATATTATTGGCAAATATGCAACAGTTTTGAGAGTTTGCGGTGCTTTAATGAAAGTAACTCATTTAATTTGCAATTGCGTGTGAATATAATACTGTCATTATCTGAGTATCTAAGTATAAGCTCAGAACTCATAATCTGTTTAAAAATTAATTGTAATTAGTTCAGTGGTTAATCTTTGTATCCTCCTGCTAAATGGGTTTTAGCTCTGACACTGTCTCTCAGCCAAAATTGCATAGGGGTTGTTATGATGAGCACTTTCCCCTGTGCTATAAATGTATAATTGTCAAATGAATATTAAAAATATCCACTGAAGATGAAAAGATCGCCAAAAATTGTTACAATTTTTGGTTGGAAGTCTACCAGAACGTAAACTTTGTTCTAGCATTCCGTCACTGAATTATCTCAGCACCAGGCTCCGGCCGACGGGTATTTTGCATATGGCATAATATATTATATCCCCCCATGAATAACGACGCAAACAAACGGCCCCCAGTCCCCAGCGGCCCCGCTATTCCCGGCTACGGTGGCGACATGGTAACGGCGGGGCAGGGGGTGCTAAGAATCTCCGGTGGAGGTTCGGTTGCCACCTACGACGTGGACCTGGCAACATATAACGCACGCACCCTGAGGACTGACGAGAAGATACTGGAGCTGGAAGAAGAGGTAGACAAGTTGCGCTGGCATATTATTGGATTATCCGAGGTCCGAAGAGAGGGGGAGGACACGGCAATCCTCGAGTACGGCAACTTGTTCTATCACCAGGAGGGCGACCATCTGTCCGAAGGAGGTGTCGGATTTATGGTCCACAAGTCTCTCGTCAACAACGTTGTAAAGATTGGGAGTGTGTCGACGAGGGTCGCGTACCTGATACTCAGAATCACCAAACGGTATTCGCTGAAGGTCGTACAGGTTTACGCACCAACCTCGGCACATCCCAATGAGGAGGTGGAGGAAATGTATGAAGATATTTCCAGGGCCATGCATTCCTCCAAAAGCCACTACACGATGTTGATGGGAGACTTCAACGCAAAACTAGGCACAAGAGAAGGCGGTAAGCTGAAGGTAGGGAAATTTGGAGTAGGGCAACGGAACCGAAGGGGCCAAAATGCATGCGGTGAGACTTACGCAACTTTAATACTGCTCGTATTAAAGAAGCGATCGAGCGGAACCATGGCTCCAAAGTCTTTGCCAGAGATCTGTCTGCCAGAAAGAGCCAACTGTCAAAGCTGAAGACTGAGTGTGGCAACATCGTTTCCGGGACACCTGAGATTCTGAGTGAGATTGAGAGGTTCTATGGGCAGCTGTACACATCATCGTTGGAGCCACACGCAAGTGTGAGTAACGATCCAAGAGCAAGTCTTATCCGACACTATTCCGATGATATCACGGACGTCAGTCTGAGCGAGATTAGAATGGCTCTCCACCACCTTAAAAACGGCAAGGCCCCGGGCGAGGATGGAATTACAGCGGAGCTTCTGAAAGCGGGTGGAACACCGGTACTTGAAGTCCTTCAGAAGCTCTTCAATTCCGTCCTCCATGGTGGCACTACTCCGGAGGCGTGGAGCAGAAGCGCGGTGGTCTTGTTCTTTAAGAAAGGCGACAACGCTCTCTTGAAGAACTACAGACCGATTTCCCTTCTGAGCCGCGTCTACGTGTTGTTTTCGAGAGTCATTACGAATCGTCTCGCACGTAGACTCGACGACTTCCAGCCTCCCGAACAAGCCGAAAAGGCTTCAGTACCATAGAGCACATACATACCCTGCGGCAGATTGTACAGAAGACCGAAGAGTACAATCTGCCACTTTCCCTGGCAAATGTGGACTATGAAAAAGCCTTTGATTCCATCGAAATTTGGGCGGTGCTGCAGTCCCTTCAGCGGTGCCAAGTTGACTGTCGGTATATCGAAGTGCTGAAGTGTTTGTACAGTAGGGCTACGATGGCTATCCGAGTACAGAACCAGAGTTCGAAATCTATCCAACTACAGAGAGGTGTAAGACAGGGTGATGTTATATCCCCGAAACTCTTCACCGCTGCGTCGGAAGACGTTTTCAAGCTACTGGACTGGAAAGGATACGGTATTAACATCAATGGCGAGTACATCACTCACCTTCGATTTGCCGACGATATAGTCCTTATGGCAGAATCGCTGGAGAACCTTAGCACTATGCTCAATGACCTCAATGGTGTCTCCCAACGGATAGGTCTTAAGATGAACATGGACAAAACAAAGATCATGTTTAATGTCCATGTCACACCTATGCCGGTAGTTGTTGGGAGCACTATGCTCGAAGTTGTTGACGAGTACGTTTACCTGGGACAAATAGTCCGACTAGGTAAGTCCAACTTCGACCGAGAGGTCAATCGACGGATTCAACTCGGCTGGGCAGCGTTCAGGAAATTAAGACACATCTTCTCGTCAGGTATACCTCAATATCTGAAAACTAAAGTGTGTAACCAGTGCGTGTTGCCAGTGATGACTTACGGATCTGAGACGTGGTCCTTCAATGCTGGCCGTATGAGGACGCTCAAGGTCGCTCAGCGAGCTATGGAGAGGGCTATGCTCGGAGTTTCTCTGCGTGATAGACTCAAAAAAGAGGATATCCGCAGTAAAACCAGAGTGACCGACATAGCCCAACGGATTAGTAAGCTGAAGTGGCAATAGGCTGGCCATATAGCTTGAAGAACCGATAACCGATGGGGAAGAAAATCTGAGTTGTAGTGGTAAAATAAAGTCGTAAGTAAAATATACACAAAGAAAAATCAATTATTGCTACCTACGCATTTTTAACCATGGGTAACAGTTCGATATGTCAAATAATTTTACATTAATATTATTATAATAATAATTATTATTTTAATAATATTTTTATAATATTTATTTTTTATAAATTTTATAATTAAAATATTATAATAAACTAAATTTTAAATAAAAATTTATAATATTTTACATTAAATTTTTATTACATAATTTTACAAATAATTTCACATTCTTTAGAACGTGAAATTAGTTGTTTGACTCGAGTTTTAACTTTTAATCACAAGTTTTTCTTCTTTTGGTCACTAGCCGTAATAGCATTATTAAACACATTTCACCTTCACAGCTTGCTAAGATCATCAATCTAGATTATTCACACTATTGTAAAATGATTGCGTAACTAACACACTTATTTTAAATATTTTCTAACAGAAACATAAATTTATTTATTCTTCCTCATTGGTTCAGACAACATAAAATACCATAGGTGTTAGTATAAACAAGTATTTAATAACTATGTGTCGTGTAGTGGCGGGTACGAAAAAATTTGGGACTAACAGTAGATCATTGTGACTTCGATAGCAATGTTAATGTGAAAGCAGATAAAAAAGATAGAATCTGTGGAGGTCTATTATAAATACAATTTTGTTTACTCAAGGAAAACATAGTGCATAATATGCATATTCATTTATCCCTTCATCACACCGGATATTCTCACACGTTATCACCAGTGAGAGGATATCAGTACTGTATTGCTGCACTCATCGACCCATCGTAGTGAGTACCGGAAAATCTCTATACTCACTATTATGTATTTATCCTGTATTCACTATATGCAGCAATTAATTTTTATATTGTCCATTAGTTTCGCTAAAACTCAAATACGACTCGAACACTACATTTTTGTGTGTGTTAAAGTGGGTCCCTAGATGGTATTCGATTCACATTTGGATCCAGTAAGTGGCGCTGTTAGCGAGATATCAGAAAACAGCCGTGCGAAGCCGGCGCGGATCGCTAGTCTTAAATAAAATGCACGCTAACTAACGCATTTCTAGAAGCGGACATAATGACAAGTTGATATTAAATTATGACTGAAAACTTTATTACCTACTTAGTGCTCGTCCGATAACAGTTTATTTTATTCTAACAAACAAAATCGCTTTGGCCTCGTGTTCCCGCGTGAACTCGAACCACGCATAGTATGCGAACGAGTTCGCATAGTGTGCGAACGAGTGGCACGGGAAAGTGGAGGCGAAACTGGAATTTGAGCTGAGGTAGTATAGGCCCTTAATAAGTAGAGTGATTGTCTGCGTTTGGCAAAGAAAAGCGCTAGCAAGCGCTTGTAAGCAAAATGGCGATCGTAAGCGGTAAGCGCTGTCAAATCGTAAGTAGCTAGCTATTTTCCTCTAGGACATGAAGTTAGTTTTAACCGGGGAACCTAACCTAATTTAAATATATGTTTGTAAAGTATTTATATTAAAAACTACCAATCATGAATTTTTAATAACATGTATAATATGTTTATTCATGTCATTATATTACTTAAAACTAATATTGCACAAAACAACTTATAAACTCTACTTCAAGACAAACAAATTAAATAAGCAAAATGGCGGATTGTGTCAGCGCTACTGAAGTTATCAAACGTGTCCTGGCCGAAAACTGTTTAGTTTCACCATTTTGCTTACAAGCGCTTGCTAGCGCTTTTTTATGCCAAACGCAGCCATTGAGAAGTAGAAATATGATGAGCATGGCTACCGTTAGCGTGGCGCAGTTCCTCTGCAGTATGCTGCAGGTCTGCGGCGGCGCGGCGACGCTCGCGCGCGTGCGCTGCGGCGGCCAGGCGCGCGCGCTCCCGCACTTCCTCGCCGCCGCGGGCACAACGCTCCACTCTACGAAGTTCACTTTCCAGCCGATTTGCCTCACTGTTATAATTATTGCAGTAGCCTTTACACCCACAACCGTACCATCGAACAGTACAGCACTTACGAAACTTTTTTTTTTAATAGAAGAGAGGACAAACGAGGATGCGGCTCACCTGATGTTAAGTGACTACCGCCGCCCATGATCAACCGCAACACCAGGTTAATTGCAGGTGCATTGCCGGTCCTTTAGAAAGGAGTAAGCTCTTTTCTTCAAGGTCAAGGTAAACTATTCCACAGAGAGTTTGTACGCGTAAGAAAACTCCTTTTGAAACGTACAGTGGTGGACCGCCAAGCATCCGGATGGTGTGGATGGTACCGGGACGTTTGCCGCGTAGTGCGTTCACGAAATTTGGCGGCTGGGATTAATCCGAACAATTCCTCAGAGCACTCCCCATGGTATATGCGAAGGAAAATGCAAAGAGATGCAACATCTCTTTGCAGCGCCAGTGAATCGAGCCGATCGGAAAGCACTCAGTCGTCGACGATTCGAGCCGCTCTGCACTGGATGCGGTCAAGTGGAAGAAGCTGGTACTAGGGAGCCCCAGCCCAGAGATGGGAACACTATTCCATGTGTGGCCGAACCTGCGCCTTTAAGTTGCAGGCGGTGTGCCGGCATGAAACACTGTCCCGCTCTGCTGAGCACGCCAAGCTTTTTAGAGGCCAATTTGGCCTTCTCTTCCAAGTGATCACGAAACTGCACATCACTCGATATGTCGACGCCGAGAATTCCGATACTGGCTGAGGCAACAAGAGGAGTGCCTTGAAACTGAGGAGAAAAAGGGGTTCTTTCTTACTTACGATATGTTCAGCAATGGAGTTGTGAAGGACTATAATGATGATAACTTCTATTAATATTAGTTTACAAAAGGCAAGTAAACTTTGTGTTTCAGACGAAAATGGAAAGTAACTCATTATCGTACCGGACGTTTGCCAACGAAGAATAAACAAGGAGGTTGTGGCCTCCAAAGCGGAACAACTGCTTGTGTAACAACTAATTTTCGCTATAACGTTATCACTTATTATTACATTCGAATTGTGGGTTAATTTTATTATACTCATACACAAATAATCGTACCAAAAGATCTTCGTACTCAAACACTCGCGATACCATCCATACTATCTGGATGACTGGCGATCTACAACGTGCGATTTAAAAGAAGTTTTCTTCCTCGCACAACTTCTTTGTGGGATCGACTACCACCAGATATTTTTCCGGACCGATACGAGTTAGGGACCTTCAAGAAAGGAGCCTGCTCCTTCTTAAAAGGCCGGCAACGCATCTGCAATTTCCCTGGTGTTGCAGTTGTTCATGTGCGGCGGTAATAACTTACCATCAGGTGAGCCGTATGCCTACTCCTATAAAAAATAAGATCAAAATTATGTTGATATCCTTACAGATATTAATTAAACCGAATTGTTAATAATTTTACTGTGGTAAGTTGTACCGACCAAATGATCATGCAGCGTCACCACTGCATGATCATCAGTCACCAAATGATCATGCAGTGGTGACGTAAGAGAATCCACTAACCCTTATCATCTCCTGGTTGTCGTCAAAGACAACAAACAGAAGGAATTTAGACAGGAAATGTCCTGCAGCATCTTCCAGGTAACAATTCAAATTAATAACCCGCTATCAACTGTGGCAAATATCTCCCCTATGAGGCAATCGATCGGCCTATGTTCATTAGGGGACTTTTGATGGCCTATAATTAATGAGTGGGAATGAAGTTTATATATTCGTACTGACCCGTTAACGGCTCACTGATGCCGCTCTATTCTATAAAGCGTTAGTGTGTTAGTGTGAACTGGATGTGTTACCTTTCTTCCTCCTCTTTTGAGAAAAACATTTTTTTCAGACCAAAAAATATCAGTTCGACTAGTGCCATCTAACCAGTTTAAACAAATAAAATTATTAATATTTATTTCACACTGGCTGGTACCCGGCGCGTTACTGCCACAGACGAAATACGAGTAATTATGGAAATATTGTTTTAAATTTGGAAGAGTTATATTGTTTAATTATGAATGATTATTTAAAGTTGAATGACATATTAGATTCAAATAAGTATAGTGGTACGATACGCGCGCCACCTACTTTAAGTTAATTGTACTATGCCTATAACCTTTGCGCAAATGCAAGCAACAAGTTGACAAAGTTTTAACGCAATCAGATGAAAGGTATGGCAGTGCATAAAATACGAACAAACAAACATTATTTTTCTATATTAGAAGAAGATTAGATATTAGAAGTAAATTCATCTAACTGTCTCGTTGGTCAAAAATTTTGCGATGTTCACCCTCGTGATTCAGATATCATGAAGAAGGCTGTTCTCTCTTGTGTTATGCGCCTGATCTCTCTCTGGTCATGTCAAATTGCCGTTCTATTAGATTATGATGAATGTGAATGAGTCGTACACTATAATCCTGTCCTGCGCAGATGGATAACCTCCGTCAAAACCTCTCTGACATGACCGGAAACCTGTCTAGAGGACATTATATTCATCTATTACAAATACGTGTAGGTAGTTTGTATTGTAGATTAGCGCTAACCTGCGTGCCTCCTCAGTTACAACACGAACGCGGCCTTCCAGCTCCATGTATTGGCGCTGCAAAGCGGCATGGGCCGATTGCAAGGGTCGCAATTGTTGGACTTCCCTTTCTAAATTTGCTATTTTTTCAGTTAATTCACAACATTTTTCTTCAAGAATAATACGCTGGCGCTCCTAATACAAACATAAATATTAAAAAAAAAAAAAACAAAAAAAAAACAAATTAAATATTTTTTATTTCTACCCTCAACATATTTTTATATACAGCAGACAATAGCAAGCAAACAAAGGCATTTTTTATAAAACTGAAATAACAAACAAACTTGCAGTTCACTTGATGATTAGTGGCTACATTAGTCCATGTAAACCTGCAGCCAACTTTAGGCAAACAAGGCTACAGATACGTTGTCACCTCTGAGGACTAAGATGGAATACCTCGCCGCCTGTATTTAAACTGACTCTATATACTTCAGCTATCGCAGTGCTTATCTGCTATATGGCAGCAAAAGTTGGCAAGAGGGCGTACCTACTGCCCAGACAGACTTCTAAAAGTAGGCGCAATGGAAAATGGACAGGCTTAAGTCAATAATTTGTTCCAAATTAAGATGTTATAAATATTTTAATACATTACAAACCGTTGATTCATAGTTACTGCCCCCCGTCGTAGGTCTAGATATTTCAGTTCATTGGTTCTAACAATTTTTATTTTATGTCTGTTCTGACAAAAAATATCCGAATATTAATTTGTCAGATACAAATTTCACTTATCCCACAAAATGCTATTTGGATTCAGGACATTATGTCCTCCAGGCCGAATTTCAGTCACGGCAGTTTCGACGGAGACTAGCTATCTGCACAGGACGGGATAATAGTGTCTGAGTGTATGCGCAAGCACAAGTGCACTCTCTATCCCCTACTCTTGAAATCATGACCTGATATTCAGCAACTGCGTTTACGATCAATGAAAACAATGAAAAATATAATGTCCTCCAGGTCGAATTTCAGTCACGGCAGTTTCGACGGAGACTAGCTATCTGCACAGGACGGGATAATAGTGTCTGAGTGTATGCGCAAGCACAGGTGCACTCTCTATCCCCTACTCTTGAAATCATGACCTGATATTCAGCAACTGCGTTTACGATCAATGAAAAGCCAAGAAGGCTGATGGTTTGCATATCGATGCAAGAAGGCCTACTTGTTATCTTTACCTACCTCCAGTTCAAGATTCATTTTCAATGCGCTTAATTGATCCTGGGCGGCTGCGAGTGCCGCGGAAGCCTGAGCGGCACCAGCTGCAGCGGCAGAGGCGTTAGCGCGACTATCTGCAGCGTCTCGCTTTGCTGCGGCGGAAGCTGCTTCGGCTGCCTCGGCTCGTGCTGCTTCCGAACGGATCGCATCGCGTAGACGAGCTTCGGAAGTCTACGCTCAATTTTTTTACCAAATAATATATTTTTTATTACATATTTTTTCTTTTCATTATAACTTATATTTATTCCATTTCCTTACGTATTAATACTCCCGAATGTAATAATTAATATTAAATTCTACGTTGTTCTTACAACGATGTAAGATAGTAATATACTACGTAGGGATATAATACATATATACCACACTATATACCACACGTAGGGATATAGTACATATAATACATATATACCACACTCGTCAAAAAATCGACCTCGTATTAAGTCCGCTAAGAGGCGTGGCTGATTCTTCATTGTTCTATACGCTCAGTGTTGTTCTATACGCTCTCAGAAATTATAGGAGGTATGTGTCCCATAGTGGATGGTTTATTTACTTATTACTTAATATCTAAGCCAGCAAGTGATTGCCGTGTGGCGTGTAAGAGAAACCAACCTCACCTCACTCCATTCCGTCCCGAGGGTGTTATAAAAGGAGACTACGTATAAGATTACAAGTGGTGCTTCTGATAGATGGTGTTATAAACATCCCTTTTGCTTGCAAATTGGTTAGTACAGCGATCGCCAAGTGATCTGCCAACCAAGCGTGATGATGATGAGCAGATGATGATGATGATAAGGAACAGGTGATGCTAGCATATACTTATTACTTAAGCAATTTTCCTAGTCAACCGTAGCAAAAATTTAAAATCATTTCAATCATGTGACTAAAGGTAATTTTCCTTATGAACCAAACATAAATATATCATGATTAAAAAAAAGTCCCCCCGTGACCATGGGTGCTGGAAAGCGCCCGAAACGTCGGGAATTAAAAATAAAAATAAAAGTCAATAAAAAGTAAAAATAAACGCGATAAAATTCGTAAAAGCAGTTTTTAATCTTGTAGTAGTGTTCGCGTAAATATGAACCAAACATAAATATATCAATAAAAAATGAAATATTCTATTTTTTATTAATTTAATATATAAAATAAATTAAAAAGAATCCGATTCTCTACACTCACCATACAAAACACAGCAGCATTAAGCTGCTATTTTACGCTGGTATTCTGTGAGAGCGTGGACCTTCCCCGGTCGAGTCGACCCATTCGTGCTACAACCATAGTATAGCAGCAGCATGGCTCTACAAAATTTTAATGTAAAGCCGCAATGTTCCAACGTTTGCTATTGTTATCATTGAAGTATATAATGTGAAGTGTTGTACATATTTCAATGGGCTTTCTGAATGGGCTACATATTATAATCTAGATTTTTTTATCTAAGTTATGTATTTAATCTTTATTTTTTCTTTCTTTTTTAGTCTTTAGTAAATTTATTGAATAGTGCCGGGATCGAGCTTAAAAGTATCCTATAGCCTTTTTGACCACCAGCAACATCTAAACATAGCAATATAATCCGATGAAAAAATGAAAAAATAAATAAAAAGTATTTACTAACAATAAATGACTGCAATTCTCCAATAATATTTGTAAATTGCTGTTCAAAAGATTCAAATTCCGTTAAACCAGCATCCATTTTCCAGAATAAGGTTTTAAACACTAACCTCAGACAACCAACACAAAATCAAAATAAAATTAAAACGCGGGAAAGTATACGTTTTTTTTTAAAGAATAGACAATTCTTATTTTTTTTTAATTTTAGCAGATAGTTTTTAAAAAAGTTGTGTATTTTTTTATTTAAATGCTATTTATATGTAGGTATATTAATTATATTATATTGTTAGAAAACTTTAATATTAACTATATATTTGAATAAAACACAAACAAATACAGACACAAAACTATACTGAAAAAAATACATTGTATTTTATTCTACTGCTTTAAAAAATCATAACTGAATAGAACTAATTAAATTAATTTACTCGTTTAAAATATAAAATACGCATTTGGCAAAACAATTCTTGGGAAAAATAATTTGCAACCACTAACAAGGTAACTCAATTTCAAACTGTTTTATATATATACATATATAAAACAGTTTGAAATTGAGTTATCTTGTCAATTTTAACGTCAATTTTAATACCACATTTTTATAAGAGCAACCTACGCGGGGAATATTAATGAATGGGGTGATGTTTTCAATTTTCATAGGGTGTACTCTATATAAATGCCAGGTTTGTTATTCAGTTCGCCATTTTTCCATTCAGCTCTCCCCCAACCGGTAAGTTTTCACAGTACCATTATGTGCATATTTTTATTAGGCATATTTTATATTTCATTTTATTTTATATAAATATGAATTAAATAAAATAATTTATTCAAATATTAAATAAATATTATAAGATTTTTTATTTATTTATTCTTAAAATAATAAACTTAGTTCATTATTAGACGCATATTAATAACTGACTGCGGAACATTAACAAAATGTCATAATTAAAAATATATTCCTAAATATTTATAAAAAAATTATATATTTTAAAAAATGAAGTAGCATAATATTATTTCATAAAATAATTGTTTCTTTATCGCTTAGCATTTTGTAAATTAGAACTTCAAATTAAGAGTATGTACATTTATGTATATCAGCAGAGTGATATGATCAAACTCGAATCTTGATAGAATTTGAGTTTTTAGGCATGAATTGAGGGCAACTTCCATGTTTTTATGACGGAATGACTGAAGTGACAACATATATATATACATTTTACTTAATTTTTATTTTATTTGGTTTTATCATATCTCATCTCAATAGTCATAATTATTATTGAATATAATTATTTAGAACGAGCTGTGCCTGCGACTTCGTTCGCGTGGATTCAGTACTTTTGATATTTTGAGTGATAATGATTTATTTGTAACTTAAACTGTCGCGAAGACACTAATCTGAATAAAAACATTCAGTTAGTCGGTCAATCAGACAAACAAACAAACGAAAAAATAAATGGACCCACAAACAAACAAAGAAACGAAACGGGCAAACTGTACGCTTGTGTTTTATATTGTAAATAAACAACTAATTTGCTCCCGAATTTCAATACTTGGTTTCTACATAACAAATAAGATATTGCCCTAAATAAGCAAGTACCATCACTAATTATTGATATTTAAAAAAAATACCTTAAAAAGTATCTACACTAACAAAATAAATGAAATTGTGTATCTATATTTTATCTCATCCTGCAAACAAATGATGAATAAAACTATACTCAACCTAGGAAAGTTTTTAGACCTTTCAGTAATAGGTGTCATCGAGCTTAAAATCAGTTGGGTTTTCTATCGAGAAATTCTCAGTAGCAGACTGGAGTCAAGGGTTTAGCAGTGTTTCATCTCTATGCCTCAGAAAGCACGTAAAGCCGTTTTATCTGTATCTGATCTCACTATATTTTTGTCGGATTACTAACTCGGGACACAATGATAAATAGACAATTTAATATTTTGTATATAATGATCAATAGGGGCAGACTTATGTAAAGTTCTATAAAAGGTATTATTCATAATTATCATAATTTTGTTTTCCGGGCTATCCCACCACCATGTAATTAAAAACCATTTTTTCCGCGCAAACCATGTGTCCTGGTTTTAATACTTTAAGTTGAGATATTAGGAAAATGAAAAAAATAACTAATTGCATTATTTTAATCCTAAAGTATTCGTACTAATTTTAAACTTACAACAATCATTTAATATTTTTTCCCTATGCAAATATGAAATCACCCCTTAAAAAACATTCTTCAAACCTTATTTTACTATCTAAGAATTTCAATTTTTCAAAAATTCTTTCTCAGTGGATGCCTACTTACTAAAAGGCAGTTATTGTCCCAATTCACGAGCTACATCCAGCGGTTTGAGCTGTAGATTTAATACAATATTTATTCATACAAAAGTTGAGCGGATTTCTATGTCATAAAAGGTACCATCAAAGGTGGATACGTTGCCACCAACTTAAGATATGGTATCATACATTGGGGAGGCGCGGCTGATGTTAACCTGTTGCCATTGTTTAGTATGCAAAAAAAGTGTCTCAGAGCAATGTTTGGTGCCAAACAAACAGACAGTTGCAGACCTCTGTTTGTAAAATTAAAAATTCTAAATCTGCCCTCGTTGTACATATACCACGCCTGCTTATTCGTCAAAAGTAATTTACATTATTTTAACTCGCACATTGCTAAGCACCCGAGGCAAACAAAGAGTAGTGTTACTGTTATACCGTTTCACACATCTAGGACAGCCTTTTTCTCAAAAAGTTTTTATGCATTAGGACCAAAAATATATAATCATTTACCTGACAAATTAAAAGAATTAGAAATAAAAAAATTTAAGAATAAATTATTAGAATTATTGACTGAAAGATGTTTTTATTCCTTAAAAGATTATTTGAGTTGCAAACTTACATTTTAAATTAATTGACATTTGAAATATTTTCTGAATTATGTTTTAAGCAAAGAGTATTCAAATCACTACGTTTTAGTTATAAGCTTACATGTATTTTGATATATCAATATTCCATTCATAGACTTAGATTATACTGGTATAATACCATTGTACTTTTGATATTATTATTTATAATCCACTTTTGTTAAAATAATTCATTGTATGACATTATGCTTTATTATCCGTGTTATTTGATTTGATTTAATGAATAATGAGATGATGTTTTAAGTTCCATAATTTTAATAATATTGTAAGCCTTATCTAGGCAGGTTGTGGTGATACTTAATTATTTTTATAGTGTTAAATCTCTTAAACCTACAACTAGCACAATAAATGACTTATTCTATTCTATTCTATTCTACCTACTGTCCTTATAAGTATAAGAGGCAATCAATGGTGAGGCCTATGTTCAGCAGTGGGCTTTAAAATTCTGTAACGTTTGTCGGATAAAAGTTAGAAATATGCAATGTAGAGATAAGAACAAACTCTATAAAAATGTGCGTCACTGTAATTAGTGTCAATTTTAAAGAACTTTTTATAGTTTTTTTTTATTGCACAGACTTTCACTATAATTCTTTTTATAATAATTAATTTTATTGCTTTCAAAATTTTTATTTTCAAAATCACTCTCAACGTATTTTACGTCGATTTATCATACCCTGTAGCTACTCGAGCGCTGTTGTGGAGAGTTTTTGAACTGTTACTTACTGCTTACAGATGGACACATTTTCAACTATTCTCCTAAGGGAGATTGTCCTCCTTACCTCTGTATTCCATGGTAAGAAACTTATATTTGCTGGTCCAATTCAAACATTGCGTTGAAAGCAACAAGCAAAGTAATTATTTACAAATTATGGGTCTTTCATATCTCGTTTGTAATTAAACCTTAAGGTGCTTGAAAATACTTATAGTGTCATCTATATAAAATTATAGTAGTTAATTTTTTATTACAGTAAAATAAAAATTATATGATGTTTAGAAAATAACGGGTAGGAATAACATAAAAACAACTCAAAATCGGGTAACGTAATTTTTTAATTTCACAACAATGTAAATTTTAAAACTTTTGGAACTGCAAAAGGGAATGATCTATGATCCTTGCCGAATTGTTAATAGCTAGGTATTTTAAAATTTCGTTTTATCATGTTGTAGGTACTCGGCGGTTAAGAAAAAATTAACGCAGTAAACAAAAATAGTAAGGAAAATATTTATCCTTACTATTTTTGTTTACTGCGTTTAGTTTTAATTATATCATTATACGAGTAGAACACTATTTTACATTACTTAATTACAAAAATGCCCTTGATCACTCAACGCTACCATTGAACAAATTCGTACCTATACTTCGTACCTACCCATACTTCAGAATATGAATCATAACTTTTGATATGATGAACCGATTTTAATAAATTAAAGTTAGTCTTTGATTTATTAAAATCAGTTTAATTTTTTAATTTAATTTAAAACGAAGATATGCTTCACAATTTTCCTAAAGATTGAAATAATACTAGTTTTTACGGATTTTATCGCGTATATTTAACTTTTTAAATACTGTGAATGTGGTCTCTCCTACATAGGACAAACTAAAAGATCAATTAAAACCCGCGTTAAAGAACATATAGCTGATGTGAAGAATCGACGCTTCGGGAGGTCTGCAGTCTGTGAACACTTACTACATCAGATTTGATAGACCACAAATCCTCGCTAAAGAACACCTTTTCCTCCCAAGGATGATTCGCGAGGCTATTGAAATCAAAAAACATCCTAATTTCAATAGAGAAGATGGCTGGATGCTACCATCTGATTGGGATCCTATAATAAATAAAATTAAATCCCAACCCAAGCATACAACTGCAAGACTTCAAGATACCATAAGTTCATACTGTGTAGATCGGAACAAAATTTAAATTTTAATCTATGGTAACCGCGGTTAACTATGACATCTGGACGTTGAACATCACAGTCCTCCCCGTGACCATAGGTGCTGTAAAGCGCTCGAAACGTCGAGTATTTAAAAAGTTAAATATACGGTAAAATCCGTAAAAACTAGTATTATTTCAATGTGTAGTGTTCGCGTAAATATAAGAAATCATTATTCCTAACGATTATTTTGATATAAATCAGTACTTTATAAATGATATGTTAACAAACAAACGTACAGACAGACAGACAATTCTAAAGATAATAGAAATGTATTTAGTTACTTATTTTTAGTCCCTTTCAATCAATTTTGTTACAAAAATATAAAATGTACAGACGTCATCAATTTACATTTTCATTATACTCGTATGTATGGAATATAGATGTGTACTGGCGGTTTTTTTAATAGGATAGGGTAACAAACGAGCACACGGTCCACCTGATGGTAAGTGGTTGCTGCGGTCCATAGGCATCCACATCTATCCTCGATTGCAAATCAAAATGCAGATGCGTTGTCACCCGTGAGGACTAAGATGGAATGCCTCGTTTCCAGTAAATAGGGTCTCCGGTTCTTTACACTCACCATACGAAACACAGCAGCATTAAGCTACTATTTACGCTGGTATTCTGTGAGAGCGTGGTCCTTCCCCTGTCGAGCCGACCCATTCGTGCTATAACTATACTACTAATATAACTGCAGCATGGCTCTACCACGTATAAATAAATGTGTAAAACGGTGTAATAAATAAGAAGTGACAGAGGGAAATACGCCAGGAGCTGGATAGCAGTCTTCCTAAATACAACTGAAAATGAAATAAACTACGGTAGCCTACCGGCCTGCCAAGCGGAGCAACTATTGAAAAATCGCATCTATGAGACATTATATGCCTATGTTAGGTTGTTTAGGCCTATGTTCAGCGGTGGAGTTTTGACAGGCCGTAACGGGAATTGTGATAGTTATTTTGTTGATAAATATTTTATTTTTAGTAATTTTTTTTACGTGGTAGAGCCATGACGCAGTTATATTAGTAGTATAGTTGTAGCACGAATGTGTCGGCTCGACCGGGGAAGGACCACGCTCTCATAGAATACCGGCGTCAAATAGTAACTTAATGCTGCTGTGTTTCATAAGGTGAGTGTAGAGAACTGGAGACCCTTTTTACTGGAAACGAGGCATTCCACCTAAGTCCTCACGGGTGTCAACGCTTCTGCATTTTGATTCGTAATTGAGGATAGTTGTAGATGTCTATGGGTCACAGCAACCACTTACCATCAGGTGGACTATGTGCTTGTTTGTCACCCTATCCTATATAAAAATATATATTTTAAAAAATTATAATTACTTAACCAAAGTCTAATTATTTTTATAAGTCCTACTGCGAAGAGACCTTGTGAGAAGAAACGGCAACAAACCCACAAGTAGACTGTTCAGACTGTCCGATAATAATAAATATTAAAATAATAAGCTTAACTTCAAACGCGTAAAGGTTATGTTTTCTTCGCATTTATTTTCTTAAAAATTATAATAGTGAACTCTATCCCATCTAATTTTGAATTACATAAATGTTAATATATTGTGGAACTTTTAGCATTTTGGTTACGTGGTATTGTCGTGAGAGACTGGTTATGGTAATTACTCATACTCACGGAATCTGAACGCAGCGGCTTATATCAACATTGTTTTCATTTAGTGGATGACGAGAACTGGAGTCTAAATTATAGATAGGCGTTATTTCTGTTTTCGTAGGTGGATGTTGACGTTCATAAGCTAAAGGTGCTGTTTTCTCGTTCGTCACTTATAGTATCAATTTTATAATAATCAATGGAAAAAATGTGCGTACGAATACCTTTATTCATTTCTTATTTTAGTCCGAATGCCTAACGTGGACCTCATCATCATCACAGCCAATTAAAAACGTCCTCAGCTGAACATATATTGTCTCGTAGAGTGCATATTTACTATAATTGTCACACTTGGCCAAGTTTTTATGTGTTCTTTTGGTCAAAAATAACAACTCAATCTACATTAGAGTAGAGTGAGTATGGAGATTTATGTTTGGGTTAAATCTGTAATAGTACAGTGATAAAATGCTGCCTATGGATAAGAGAATAAATTGTGATAAATATATTTCATGTATTATTATTGTTGGAAGTGCCCCAGCTCCTCAGATGAAGTAAAAAAACTTACTTACTTAATTTTTAGGAGGCCACATTTATTTGGCATTATAAATTGTACTAAAGTCCACGAATTTAAATCCTTTAGTTATATTGAGAAAAGATTTAAAATTTAAACAATTTACTTTATAGTTCAGTGTAATAACTAACTCATCTTTTATTAAATCAAAGGCCATACGCTAATTTTCCAAGAAGCTGAAGTCAGGCGATTTTCAGTTTTGCGGGAATCTGGAGATTATTAAAAATGTCGGGAGAATCCAGACGAATCCCGACCATCTGGCAACCCTAGATTGAACTGTGAAAATTAACGCTTACTAATGATTGGATGTGTTCAACCGTAAACAACCGGAGAACAATTTCAAAGAATTTTTTACAAAACGTTTTGCATTACAAACATTGTCATTGTTTTAAATCAAAAAATATTAATATTTCAGGTGATACTGTAAATAAAATCTAAAATGCGACTTGTGACACTGATTCGTTTGGCACTACTACTTGTCGCATTGGCGACATTGATTCGTCATTGTGAAGGAGCCAGCATGCTCCGCATTCGTCCATCTGATGACGATGAGGAATTATTCCAACCCCGTCGCATCTGCCATGAATACGTCCTGATCCAGAATCGAGCTGTTCAGGCCTACGACTCTTTTGGCGACTACGGACACCTGCGTTATGGCCGCTCTGAAGACTGACATATACGCGCCAAAAATAGTGTTACACAATATATAGATATAAATAATGGACGAATTTAAAATAAAAGTCTAACAAAATGTTGAAATGAAATATCGATAGCTGATTAGATATTTTAAAATGGTATTGTTGTATTAAAGTAACTGTTAATTTAAAAATTAAAGAAATAATCTTATTTATTTATATAATTTTTCATGTTTTCTTTTATTAATGATCGTTTTTTATTAACATTATTCCTACATTAAGTTCATCAAAACACGAAAAAGGTTTTTTCTATTTTGAAGCCATTGATTTATATGTACTACGTACTAGAGAAGCTATTGCAAACAAAAATGTGCACTACTCTGTATCCGCACATGCGCGGGAAACAGTAGTCGCGCATGCGCAGTTGATATAAACGTCATAATAAATAATTGTTTATTTAGATTGTATTGTTAATCGAGTACAATTTTTTTAATTTTCGTTTATTGTGTGCAGTGCTAATTTAATATAAAACTATTATTAGCGCCGCTCCGCACTGCATGAATATCGAAGCCACAATAACAGGTGTACGGATTGCAGTACAGTTCAGTTGAATATAATGGGTATGGAGTGTCGAGGTCAGAAGTACAGACTCTGTATAAAAAGTGTCCGTAGGAAAGCGTTAAATAAGGGTGGCGTCACTTTAGGTAGAGTCTAAATTTAAAGAACTTTTTATATTTTTTTTATTGCACAGACTTTCACCATATTTTTTTTAAATAATTATTTTATTGCTTTCAAATTTTTTATTTTCAAAATCATTCTCAACGTATTTTGCGGCGATTTATCATACCCTGTAGCTACTCGAGCGCTGTAGTGGAGAGTTTTTGAACTGTTATTTACTGCTTACAGGTGGGCACATTTTCAACTACCTCTTCTACTATGAGAGATTGTCCTCCTTACCTCTGTACTCCATGATAGTGAGTGTTCGGAATGCCAAATCTAGTGCATAGTACATACATATCGATGTTTGAACCTAATTATTTTATTTACACAAATAAATAAAATTGATGTCTGTTTTTAATGTCAAAACAACAGCTTTTTACTAAATACACATACTAAATACACATGAAAGTATATACGGTATACTTATAATAAATAAATAAATTAAAAAAATATCTATCTGTCTGATTGTTCTGGCTAATCTCCAAAATCGCTCGACCGATTTTGACGGACTTTTACTGGCAGACGTAGTCGTGGGGAACAGCTACTAAGTAGATACATACTAAATAAAAAAATTTAAGTATATTTAATGGTTTCTTTCCGGATTATAATGAATTTTAAAGCTTTACTAATTGTTCTGAAGGTAGGTAAATAAAATGTTAAGTATATTTCTGAATTTATTTATTATAACCAATAAATACATTATACAACAGATATTTATTACAATATAATGTGTTAAATTATTTTAATCATTAACTGTATATTGTCACTATAATAAATTTTTACTTATAAATTAAATCACTGTTAAGGCATACTATTTGTGGCTTTTACCATCGTAGTTATATTAAAAGCATACTATGGTTTCATTTTAAATTAATAATGGCTACACATCTACCTATAATATTCTAATCGTTGTTTAAATTTATGGTGTTCATACATTTTGTAATTAACTTACTGAAATAAATAATGTACCAAGATCTTTTCCATATCATTCCAGATCAATCTTGTAAATATTACATATCTTGCACTCGTCTTTTTAATCGTTGTACTCATTTGACATACCTATTAGGTATTATTCTTAATGCGACATGTGAGAATGTAATTGTAATACATTTTAAAAGCCTATATAAGTAATTGACGATCAAATTTTATACGTAACGTCGAAATTTGTTATCAAATATTCACCTGATAATTACAATGTTTTATAACTAATATTAGGCACACGCGTTATTACCCTAAATTACATAATATTGAGACTAGTTAGTTTTTTTTCTATACTATATTAATAATTACTTTTAAATTTAAAATAATATAAAATTTTATAATTAAAATTGGTTAATTGTACTTGGTAAGTATGAATTTTAAATAAATTTTAAAATTAAATTTTCAAAATATTTAATTCCGTCAAAACCAAGTTCAACGGCAACTTGACCTGGAACGTAACATGGAATGAGGGCTGATGATCTTACGCTCACCAGATGTTGTTAGTCGGGCCTTAGGTGAACTAATTTGTTACCCAGATGATAAAATCAGAGTAAGCATCATTAAAAAGTTGCAATTTAACTATCAGTTTTTCGGTTTCTAGTGTATTTCTATACACATCACAACGCTTCTGTGCTGTATACTTTAATTTTTTTACAAATTTTCAACATTTTTTAACTCTTACGAGTAAACTTTTTGGAATATTCGTAGTTTCATTTATCCATTTCTAAACTAATTCAAATAAAATATAACTAATATTTAGGAAAGAAACGTTAATCCTTTTCTAACAAAATAACTTCTTTCGCTATGAAATCTGTCAAATATTTCACCTCATTCATAAGTGGAGCAGCCCTGGTGGCAGGAAAAATTGGGGATGCAATCAATTAACATAAATATCCAATTAAAAGTAATCGAAATGCGAGAGCATTTCTTTAGTGTCTTCAACAGCAGCAAGAACTGTTTATATGTTACGAACAAAAATAATGCTTATTATCACTATAGGCACTGCTCACAATGTATGAGTATCCTCGACCGCTTGCGATGCAATATTCCATTTCTTTGAGAAACATAGTAGCAGAACTTATATAATGTCCCTCTTTTGTGTGTTTCCCAGTAGTGCCTGTAATATTAAATATATTTTGTAATTCTACAGAAAAATTAATATAAATTATTAATACCTTATATATATATATATATATATATATATATATATATATATATATATATGTTGGTATGGTTTGGTTTCACTTATAGAACGTAAATTCAATGAAAAATAACAACATTTTTTTTTAGTAAAATCTCAATTTTTCCTTAATTCCTCAATTTTTGCCTGTCCTAAACCAGGATGAAAGTATGAAGGAAAAGTTACATAACAGGTTATCTGTACCTATTGTGTTTTTATGTTGAATGTTGTGTAGGTCGCTAGCGCGGGCGGTGATATTTACAGTAATTACGTCACTCGGGCGCATAGGGTATCCATGAATTTACGGACAGTGTCGGATAGAAACTTTTTAAATTTTATGAAAGAAAACAGAGTTTTTTTTTTAATTCATTGAATTTACGTTCTATAAGTGAAACCAAACCACTGGTTTCAAGGACAACGGTGTTCACACTGACACCCTGTATGACACTAGCTAGCCCGAGATGCGCGTTATTTTGCCTTTTCCACTGGTTGACGCGATGGTTTTTTATCCGAATTTAGCCTGGACTTCTTACGGAGTAAATATGTAAAAATAGATGTCATTATTTTTATTTTTTGGCACTAAAACGTCCTCTTATTGTGTATTTAATAAAATAAATAAAATTTGTTAATAACTTGCCTACCGCGCCACCTATCGCATTCTAGCACAACCATGAAGCATCGTCTCGACCAAGAGTAATAATATATTCCTTGGTCTCGACGAAACAAATAATGTGTAAATATAACCAGAATTGGCCAACTCGTAGTTCAGAAGTTACACAATGGCTGTGTTTGGCAGAAAAAAGTGCTAGGAAGCACTTGTAAGCCAAATGGCGAAACTATATAGTTTTCGGCCAGGACACGTTTGCTAACTTCAGTAGCGCTGACACAATCCGCCATTTTGCTTATTTACTTTGTTTGTTTTGAAGTAGAGTTTATAAGTTGTTTTGTGCAATTAGTTTCAAGTAATATAATGACATGAATAAACATATTATACATGTTATTAAAAATTCATGATTGGTAAGTTTTTAATATGAATACTTTACAAACATATATTTAAGTTAGGTTAAGTTCCCCGGTTAAAGCTAACTTAGTGTCCTAGAGGAAAATAGCTATTTACCATTTGACAGCGCTTACCGCTTACGATCGCCATTTTGCTTACAAGCGCTTCCTAGCGCTTTTTTCTGCCAAACGCAGCCAATGACTAACAAACGCATAAACTATAATACTGGGTGTTTTTTTTACCGCCAGGAAAAAACGAATGTAACAGGAATGAAACAGAGGCCTATCTATGGCACTGATATTTATCATTTTTTCACATTAAAATTATGAAAATACTAATAATTGGATACGTATTATTTTAAATTTAATAGTTTTTAATTGATTTCATTATTTAGTTCAAAATTTTTGCTTTTATATTTTATTACCGCAAATTGTTTTCAAATTAGTAGCAATTTATTGATACCTATTTGGATTTCATATGTTAATTTTAAATACAACAAAATTGGATAATATCAGTGCCATAGGCTTATAAACCCTATTGTTTACCAGACGGTAACAAAATCATCCAGTATGAAGTTTGATGTTTACACCAGTTTCATGATGGTAGAATGTTGGGGAAATTCTAGATGTAATTTTTTGCACAAAAAATTAGAATGTGCATTATACCGCTGTAATAGAGAGCGAGAATTAAATATAAGCGGTTCGGAACGGCACACCACCTAACCTATGCAACCTTTACGTGTAAAGGCAGCTATTATATAAGCAGTCTGACAAACAATTTAAAAAAATACGTCAGTATATATTCTAAGTCTATGATATAACTTATGTAGTATTTACTTTCAAAATATCCAATTTAAGAGGATACCTTGAAAATGAATCGAAGTTTTGGGGGCGTGGCTTATTCCTTTGTCGGTGAAGCTAACGGACGACTGGGGAAGTGTCAAAATGAAAGTGATGCAATGACTTTATAGTACGCAAATTATGAGATAGCTTTACCGAGAAAGCGCTCGGAAAAAAACTAAGCAAGCGCCAAAAACATTTTTATTTATTTTAACAAAACTTCGTTATGGATAAAAAGCTGGTTTATGAGAACTTAGATGTGATTATTTACTATGCCTTAAAAATAATTCCATGAAATTATTCGTAAGAATATTGTGGTGTCATCGTGAAATGTAAATAATTAGTCTACTTTGCAATTTTTTTTCTATCGAGAAAATTACCTGATATCGTGTTTTCCTTTTATGCAATCTAAGATCATATAGTCAAAAATCATATACCAGAATTTTGGTTTGTTATCTATAAAACTTTAAAAAATATGATAAATAGAAAAACCACCAAATTTTCGAGGTATCACCTTAAGCCATCTGCTTGTAAAGGAAATATCACAATGATGTTATCATGATAGTCAACATGATAACGATCGTCAACGTCAAAGTAAAG
This sequence comes from Parnassius apollo, assembly GCA_907164705.1. Classification (NCBI taxonomy): domain Eukaryota; kingdom Metazoa; phylum Arthropoda; class Insecta; order Lepidoptera; family Papilionidae; genus Parnassius; species Parnassius apollo. The sequence goes on along the minus strand of CAJQZP010001146.1, from coordinate 5,976,005 downwards.
GTTGATACTAAACGTTCCGAGCGTGACTTGAGTTACCGATTTTGTATCTTATAGTCAACCAAATCTAAGAAATACATTTTGACAGCTGTCAGACTTATCGCACCAAGCATGTCAACCAAAAAATGGCAACGTAACGTACGTATGTTCGATTCTTAAAAAAATCGATATCGATTATTTAGAGTTTGTAATCATTTAGTTTGGTTTGAATAATACCAGAATAAATTAAAAACGGATAATTTAAAATTCAAAACTTATCAGTTTCTTTGTATTTGTTGTAACTTCTTATTTCTAGAGGCACAATTATAAAATTTTTAGATTGAAACTAGATTAAAAATAAATTTATTCAATCACTTTCAGTACAACTACTTGAGCTGTCGTTGTTTTTATTAATTATTATTTGATTTTGAATAATGCAGTCAAAACGAATGTCTCTCAAAGTCATCCATAATCTTTTTTTTTCTTTTTTCTACCACTTTTGCCCAATCATCGTTTTTGACATGGGCACATGCTTCAACGAATATAGAAGAAACAGTCAAAAAAGTTAAAACAGAGTCACCAAAATAAGAAGACAAACACAAAATTACGCACAATAAGCTCCCGAAATGGCAGGAGATTGAAATTACGTAGTGGTGTTTTTCAGCGCGGCCTTGTATATGAGATTTTTTGCCTTACATTGTTCGTTGTTCATTCCTTACAAAGAACAATGGTGAAATAATAGGTGATGGAATTATTAAGCGTCTAAAGTCTTATTACTGATATCAATAAAATAATTTGCTATGTATTATCTAATCAAGCTTATGGGCTGTAAAAAAATAATCATGCACAATTCAAAACTTAATTGACAAGTTGTTGTAGTTGTTACGATTCGTCAGTGATGTGTATTTTATTCAGAAAACTCTTCTATATATACTAATGCGTTCTTTAAGGATTTTCTCTATGCTAGTAACTACCCTTTATAAACATGTATGAAAATTATATGGACTAGTTGTTATTGTAACGATTTGCCAGTTAAGGCGTTTTATACCATACAGCCTAGTCTGATGTGTATTTTGTTTAAACTGGAATATCTCCAATTCCTGACTTCCTGCAGTAGTATGACCGAAGAAAGAAATTTTTAGGATCTGAAACTATATTTTTTACATATTTTGCATTTGTAGACGCAAAAAAAAATGTCAACAAAAATATTTGGGAGTTCGCCATTATCCTTTACGTTGACAAAGTAAAAAAATAAACTTGTTTTATTCATGTAACTTAAGAAATTTTAAAAATAAAAATTTAATTAAACAAATAATACATAAAAAAATTAATAATTCGATTATTTGAATATTTTAACGATTATTTGAATCTTTTGCCGATTATTCGCATATCAATGAATTTTAATAATCCAAACTCTACGGTAAGGCACATAGCATTAGCGACATATCATTGAAACGACGTCAAGTAAAAAAGTTGATACTGGTTATTTTATTAATATTTTGCTTCGTTTGAAAGATTCGAATTTAAATTAGCGACAAAAAACGAAACACGTTGTAATTAAATACAGATAATTCATAATTCTTCGGATTTAGGTAAAAGGTTATTGCAAATCGTATGAGTACGCCTGTGCAAAGTTATTGCGGAATGATTAATGTGAAATGTCAAAAGGTATTTCTTAGATTTGGTTGACTATAGTCATTGAATTATTTGTAAAACTAAAAATATGTAGTCACCTTATTAACAAAATTAACAATAGCGGTCGCTGGTTGTTCTGGCTCTAGTTCAGCGAATACGTGGCATTGATTGTCTGTTCCAGCTGCTGTACGGGCCACGAAAGCAAAGATGCGTCTGTTCAGAAAAAACAATATAGTTTATAATACAAATGTCATTTAAAATGAAATATGGGACAAGATATCATATGTACAATGTAAGGTAGAAGAGATACAATACAATACAATACTCTTTATTGCACACAAAATGATACAAAGAACAACAAACTTAAATTGATAAATTTATGTACAATTAGGTGGCCTTATCGCTAGACAGCGATCTCTTCCAGGCAAACCTTGGTGAAGGAGATCTTTTACATAGAAAAATATAGAAGTGTGCATAAATAGTAGATAAAAATTATACATAACACATAACATATATATACATACATATATACATATTTATACATATACATATTTATAAATATTTTTGTAACACATTATAGCTACATATTATATACATACCATATATACATAAACCTTATCAAGTATAGTAGATATGAGAGTGAAATATATTAAGTAGAACACATATTTAAATAATAATTTTTAACCAGTTTTTTGAAAGACTCAATGCTTTGCGCTTTCTTAATCGTTAAAGGAAGCGAGTTCCATAATTTAATTGCTTTGACACAAAAGGAGGAATTAAAAAAATTTGAGTTGTGAGCAGGCATTCGCAAAATAAGTTTATCGGATAATCTGGAATGATCTTTATCTGCACCCGCGAACTCAAATTTTTCTTTTAGATACATCGGTGTTCTAGGATCAAATAGTACACAGTACAGTTGAGATAGAATGTGAGTATTCCGACGAAGTCTGATAGGAAGCCAATTGAGCTTAGTACGAAACTCGAAAACATGATCATATTTGCGGAGGCAAAATATGAACCTAATAGCGAAATTCTGAAGACGCTCAAGTTTATTTAATTGATCCTCAGTAAGATTAGAATAGCATACATCAGCATAATCAAGGATAGGGAGTAACAAGGACCGTGCCGGTAAAATTCTAGTAGGAATGGGTAATGAGTTACGCAAACGTCGTAAGGAAGATGATGCCGCAAACATCTTTCTACTGGACTCTTTAATATGTAGGGACCAAGAAAGATTTTGATCAATGTGTAATCCTAGGTTATTTACAGATTTGCTAAAAGGTATCACAACACCATCAATAACAATAGGTGGTAGGTTATCCCAACAAATTCTGGAAATTGCAGTACTATTTCTAACAATAATGGCTTGGGTCTTATTGGGATTTAAATTAAGCCCAAACGACCTGCTCCAATTATGAATGGCAGCAAGATTCATATTAGTGTCATTGATGGCACTGGGAAGGTTCTGGAGTGACGTATGGGAATAAACTTGAAAATCATCTGCATACAAATGGTAGAGAGAAGAAATTCGTGAAGTAACAGAATTAATAAAAACGAAAAAAGGAGAGGAGACAACACGCCACCTTGTGGTACACCAGCAGTTAGTTCACACCACGAAGATGTGGCACCCCCTACCATAACCCGCTGCCGGCGGCCACGCAAATAGCTTTGAAACCATTCAATTGGCGCTGGAGATATGTTAGTAGAACGTAGCAGACTCAGCAATACATCAAAATCGACGGTGTTAAAAGCGTTACTGAAATCCAGTAGCGTAAGTATAGTAAGCTGCTTTTGGTCCATACCCCAACGAATATCATCTGTGATTTTAAGTAACGCTGTAACCGTACTATGACCAAGTCTGAAACCCGATTGAAAGGAGTCAAGAAGGGAGTTTTTATTTAGGAAGAGGTTAAGTTGTGCAAAGACTAAACATTCAAGGACTTTTGAAAGGAATTTTGGAAGGATAGATATAGGCCGATAATCTGAGGGTGAACATGGGTTCTTCTTTTTAGGAAGAGGAATGATATTTGCTTCCTTCCAAATTCGAGAAAAGGATTCAGAGGATATGGAGTAATTGAAAATATGAGTTAAGATGGGGAGAATAATGTCAATCAGGAGGACGATCATTATACGGCTAATTTCATCACATCCGATGACACTTGACGATATGGACAAAACGTTCTTCTTAACATCACAGTCGGAAAATTGATTGAAGGTGAACGGCGAGAAATTAGGAGTTGATGCTTTGAACAGATTGATTAAAGTATATGATGTTATATTATCGCTTGAAAACGAAGAGGTAGATGAGAAATGTTGATTTAATGATTAAATGTCAACGTCAAGAGATAGAGAGAGACACAATCACACACGCACGCTTAATAATTAATTGTTAAATAATTGTGTGGTCTCTAATGGCCAACATATCAGGTATTCTAAAAACGACAAAAGCACTGTATAAATAAATACTTAAATAATATTAAATTTAAAAAATTGGTTTGGAAATATTGCACTATAACTTCGCCACGTTCGAAGGGTCGCTATGCGTCTTGATATGGGAAATGTTAGAACGGCCCATTTTTGGATTAGGTAATAAGTTTTAACTTCTCGTATATTTCGTAAGATATTAGATACCCAAGTTGGCAATGAGAAGCAGAGTAAGTGCGTGAGACCTTTGATATTACAATCGCCAGTCTACCTGCGGAGGATGACGATTATCAAAGCGGAAACCTATATACAGCAGTGATTGGTAACGGGCTGGTGAAAAAGAAAAGTACCTTGTGATGTCATAGGCTCATTTTCATTTTTGGTAAAGGTGATGAGGTATACCATCTGAAGAGTTCACTACGTTTTCTGGATTGGTATATCTTGTTAGATGTGTACATATTCTAAGTAACATGATTTATACATAGAAACACTCATAACTATAATACAAAGATAAATATTGTGTACGTTTCGAACTGATACGGTGAAGTTGACAAAAGTAGGAGTTTAAATCCGAAACACGTCAAATATTTCTTGACCGCGATACAATCTTCGCGAAATTAACTATAGTACTGTTAATGTCTCGATAAAAACGCCCTCACTTGAATGTACACTTAAGTTGGCAGGGCCAATAAAATCATTGTGGCTAAATTAAAATATGTACTAACTTTTCCGCTTGCGTTCCGTTATGAAGATAGGGGTAGCGACGCTCGTCAGGATCGAGACCGGCGTAGGAGAGCCCAGCGGCGGGGTAGTGCCGGCGGAAGAACAGCTGGCGCGCCGCGTCCGTCAGCGTGATGCCGCCGCCGAACACCTTGAAGTGCACCACGTGCGCGCCGCCCTGCCACAACAAGAGACGACTTACATGAACTACTTAGCATGACCGCGACACTTTAGACCGACCAATTTCGTGTCCAGTGAAACTAGTTCGATATTACTATTAGATATTGATTTGAAAATAATTTATAATATATTCTAACCAAATTTTCTGTGAATACACATTCACATCACATGTTTACATTGTTTTGGATTCTTATAACTAGAAAATATATAATAATTTTGAATAAAAGTTTGCTTCATACATAGGCTGCACTAAAAGTATCGGGAATGGAATATTTCCACTGTTCCTGTCATATTAAAATCTTTTTAATTGAAAACTCCTTGGTTTTAAAAATCGAATACCATTTATTTATTTAAAAAAAGATTCTCGGTCCTGTCACAAGGTTTTGTCACTTGTTTAGTCGTTGAGAAAATGGAATTGACTCGAGAAAATTCAAGAGCGATGATTTATTATGACTTTCGAAGTGGTTTAACACAAAAACAGTTTCTGCATTTGGTGACGAAGCCCCATCCAAAACCACAATTTATCGCTGGCTTGCTGAATTTCAACGTGGACGTGTCAAGCTCAGTGATGATCCCCGTCAAGGTCGTCCAAAAACTGCAGTCACCCAAGAAAACGTTGATGCTGTACGTAAGCTGATTGAGGAAGATCAACATGTGACATACCGCGAAATTCAGGCAACTTTAGACATTGGCATGAGTCAAATACAAATAAACGTGCATAAACATTGAGGTGTAAAAAAGTTGTTTTCCCGATGGATACCGCATTCGGTCTGTGAAGAGCAAAAAGCGGGTGGCGTTACTTGGTGCGTCAGAACTCTCGAAAGATTCCACGCAGTATCCTCAAATGCTGTATACAACATCATATCAGGTGACGAATCCTGAATATACGCGTACGAACCCGAAACAAAAAACCAGTCAAGAGTTTGGGTGTTCGAAAATGAGTTAAAGCCAACAAAAATTGTTCGTTTACGGAGTGTTGCAAAAAAAAATGGTGGCCACCTTTGTCTCCAAAACCGGCCATGTTACGACTATTCCTCTTGAGGGACAGTGCAGAATGGTATGCTAGCATTTGTTTGCCACAGGTCGTTTCTAAACTCCGTAAAAAGAACTGCAACCGCCGCATCATCCTCCATCACGACAATGCGAGTTCTCACGCCTACAATACGGTCATTTTGGAGACCCCAAATTCCGAATGGAATGGTTGCTTCAATGATTGGTTCCATCGTATGGAAAAATATGTCAAATTTCGCGGAGAGTACTTCGAAAAGCAATAAATACATTTTTAAATAGTAATGTTGTGTCACTTCCTTGATTCCGAAATTTGTCGGTCATTATTTTTTCATTCATCGTTAGTTCATCCCAGACGTCTGTTGCGGACTAAAAAGTATATATTAATTATGACAGATTTAGTTTAAATAAAATGTTAGACATACCTTCTTCTGTAGAACGTGATGTACTGCCCGTTTTACGGCAGCAGGGCCGGTCAACGCTTCAGTGTTCTCTGATCCGAGCAGCAGTACGTGGCACGCTGCGCCGGTCGCGAGCAAGGCGCGCGCCGCTGCGTTAACGTTTCCACCCGTCCATGGATCCCTGTACAAAGCTAACGGTTAGTACCTGGATGACCGAGCTCTACTTGGCTTTCGAAAAAAATTATAATATCATCAGGGATGACATCAATATAGATAAACTTAAAAGTAAACATCACCTAAATACAAATTCTTGGAAAGGATTTCAGGAAATGCACCCATGTAAGCACGCATGCACGCTCACAAACACGCACGCACGCCTTCATCTAATAAAACACCTAAGCTGCGTACTATGCTGTGTATACTATGTACGAACCGTCGTGAAAGAAAATTTTTAAACATATTAATATTTTTAAGTTGGGATTTTTTTAATTAAAAGAATTGGGAAACGTCTAAGAAGATTGACTATTATTAAAAAATAAAAACTACCCACCCACCAATTTTAAGACAACCCTCGTATTATAGATATCACATAATTAATCTTACTATTGAAATAAGTTTTTCATTCAAAAACTAGAATGAAACAATTCAGATTACTGTAACAAAATAATCTTACGTTTAAAACGTAAGATACGTTTAAAACATATCTTTAAATATCGCCGACGTTGTATACTAATAGCAACTATTAATAAGTTCAGTAAATTTCTGCTTCTTCATCAGCTCATAAACGTTCACTAATGGACATGGGCCTTTCCCTATTTAAAGAAGATTTACGATAATCGTATAATATATCCTGGCACTAAAACAAACACGGCACGTGAGGAACGTGGGCCCCGGAGTCTAAATCTACCTTCTCGTTTAGTTGGTTCCGTCAATTCATTTTTCTGTCTTGTTTTGTCATTATATAAGATATAAGATTTACAAAGAATGCCCGAATTTGCATGTATTGTTTGAAAAATTTACCTACAATCACCATCTATCAGACAGAAAGATTTACCAATCACCATTGCTTAGGCAGGTGAACGCCTCGTGGCACCTTCGTACTGTAATGCAGTTCCTCATCGCCAGTGCTTAGTGTTTAAGTTCGACATTTTTGAATAAATATTACACTATCAGTCGGTTGATTGTGGGGTTGCTGTTTGAAGAAGTTTTTAACATCCTAATTTTACTTCAAAATTAATTGAGGAAAGGAATAAATATTGTATCTACATTAGTTCAAGTTTGAGTAGCGTCAGGCCTGTTTATTAATGAACTAGGTGATCATGATGTGGTGGCAGCCCAAAAAAAAAACGCAAAACCTTATTTCATCAAGTGACAGTATAATATAACTGAAGAGTATGCTAGATAGATCTAGTGGCTTGCGATAGAAAGTGGCATAATGATCTCGTTTACGCCAAACATAAAATGGTCAGACTGGCGACGAGATACAGTGATGCGAGATGTATTGTCAACCAATCAACTATCATCACCAAATCAAAGAGGGTTCGTCAACCTGCCTGGCAAACGTGACAAGGCAAATCCTTTCGACCGTTGAAATGACCATGACTGAAAATACCACCATTCATATACCCGTATTCCGCAGTGCACTTCTACGGACTAATTAGAATTAGAAATTAGAAGAAGACCGTGTCCAAGTTAGATTGGTATCTTATAGTATGTCTTACAGGGATGTAGTAAACATTACTCTAAAAGGTCCCACAATGAAATAAGACGCGCTCTGGTCACGAGGCGGATAAAGATGCGCGACTCTCAATGTTCTCCTTAACATTAAATGCGTGAGTCGCGGCGACGTGATCTCGCGTGCAAACAGCGCGGCGGCCTCGCGCTGCTGTTGTATTGCATGTCTGGCGGCCAAAAACTGTCGAATCAACTTTGACATTTACAGTGTTCGTATCCCGAGTAGTAGTGATGAATGACCTGTCGGGCAGTCGCAGCGGCACGGGCAGCGCGAGCGGCGTGACCGTGTGCTGGTAGACGAGCGCGGAGAGCGAGCTGAAGACGGGCTCGTCGGCGCATCCGCGCAGGCGCACGCCGCGCGCCGCCGGCTCCACCAGGAAGTGTCGCACGCCGCCGCCCGCGCCCGCGCGCACCGCCAGCCCGAACGCGCCCGGGAACGAGTTCGAGTCGCGCACGATGAATGCGCCCTCTTCCAGGGGCTGCAGTGCGGCTATGGCTGTGGCAACAAATTTAATTACAAATACAGGTAGAGCCGTGGTAGTCATGTCGTCGGCGCTCATCACACGTAACAACTATAAAAATGCTACGTTGCTAACCCGCCTGCAAAGCGTAGCACATATGGCAAATATGAGGGAATCTAATGAGGCAAACTAACGGGATCTGTAGATAGTTTATGACTGATTTACTGTTGCATTAGTTCGCAAACAAGTTAAGGCTGACTCATTGCTATAACCAATCATATAAACAATATTTTAAACAGCGCAAACTGGCATTCATCAACTTTGTCTTAAGCTAAACACAGAATTTAGTGGCTGTCACTACTTTTTGTATTTAATAAAACTTTGTCCGAGTACCAACTATAAAGTAACGTTCAATAACTCGGATGATTCTGCTTTATAGGACGATGTTTATTTAATTTATTTTATTACTCGTTGAATGGGTATTAAAAAAGTAAAGAAGAATGATACTTGGATATTCTTTTTCTTTATTGAAGATATTTAAAGGAAAAAAATAATTAAATCAATCAATTTGAAAGATTCAGCACTGATTAAGAGCCAAAGAATTTTAAGCTCATCAAACTCCTTAGTTTACTTGTACACAAAACATGTAAGTACATACACACATAGTACGTACTACTTTTATACGAGGTGATAGTGTTCTTTTGTGCCCATGCGATGATCTGGTGGATCTAGCTGCAGATCTGAATTACTGTTTTAACTATTTCTGCCATGAAGCAAAAGTGTATTCATTGTTGTTTGCTTTAAAGGGTGTGAAGAGCCAGTAATCAGCCAGTTTTTGAGGCATTTCATCAAGTTCTTAGAAGCAACAACGCCGTTGTATGATTTTTGTTTGGCGTCGCTTAACCCTACCTTTAAAGGTATTCATGGAATGTTTTAGCATTTGGATCAGGTAGACTGATAGACCGTTTGTTATTTTATTTTATAAATATAGACTGCCTCGTTGGTCTAGTGGTTGTAGTAGTGCGACTGGTGATCATGAGGTCCTGGGTTCGAATCCCGGGTCGGGCCAAAAAATCAATTATTGAGTTTTCCGTCAAGAAATTCTCAGTAGCTGCCCGGAGTCAGGAAGTTGGCGGTGTCTCACCCCCGTGCCTCGGAAAGTACGTAAAGGCGTTGGTCCTGCGCCTGATCTCTCTCTGGTCGTGTCGGTTTACCGTCCCATCGGATTACGAGAGTGAGGGAATAGACAGTGCACCTGCGCTTGCGCATACACTTGGGCACTATAATCCTGTCCTGTGCCAATGGCTAGCCTCCGTTGAGGCAGGCCGCCGTGGCTGAAATTCGGTCTCTCAGGACATTATTATTATTTTATAAATAATAAAAGAGCGGAACTGACCGTCGTCGCGCGATATGTTGGGTTTGTACCAGTAGTGGCTGGTGTCGCGCGCGAAGCGCACGCGGTCGGGCGCCACGTGGTGCGGCTCGGCGCCGCCCGCACTCGAGCGCCGCGAGCCGCCCCCGCTGCCCCCACCGTTGTATGTGCGGTACTCCGACTCCGGACTGCTTTCGCGCTCCTTTCTATAACACACACAATAAAACACCTTTGTGACTGGTTTTATGGCGATACCAGTACATTGGTGATACAAATCGGTTTTGTCCTAATGGGCAACGATAGTACGACCAAACGATGCGATTTGGTCGCTCGACGAGATTTAACACACACATTTCTTTAGTGTACTAATTCAAGCTTGTAAGTTATCGCGCGAGCACAGAAAATGATTAATAACGATTGTACGATGGGTTTGATTATACGATCTTGCAATCAAAGCTATAAATCTCTTTTGAGTGTCCTAATTGGTCTCGGGTCATCGCACGAGCGTAGCAATGCAAGGGGTGAGGAGAGGGGATCGGTGAGTCGAGTTAAAGACGAGTGAAAACCTAATAGACCTAAGACAGTAAAAATCATGCATCTCAGTAATGGTGGTTAATATAGCGCATTGCGCCATATTATAGCGCGCTATCTCTTCATAACGCATTTCGCGTGCTATGTAAGTAGTTGCCATGGCGCTATGACCCTATGACGCTTTGGCGCTATTCATATCAAGCGGCAATTAGTTCTAGCAGCAGCGCTGTTGGGAGTAGACGTGTGACGCAAATTTAATCTAGCAGCACGCTATTCATCGCGCGCGAACTAATTTAGTGTTAGACGTTATTTAGTTAGTCTATACTGTATATTTATAAGTGATCGAAGGACACAGTTGTCTGCTACAAAAGAAGCCTAACTAATGTTTTTAAATGTAAATAAAATATAGATACAAAAATGTATATAATAGTGTTTGTAAATAGTTGATTTTTATAAATACAATCAATAAAAGTTTAAATACACCTTTAATTGATTTATAATTTATTTTAAGGTTAAAATAACGTTTATGTCAATTATAATAAAAAATGATTAATTTTATTTTGTTTTAAAAAGTACACGCCTTAAAAATATTTTTAGGGTTATAGAAAGTTAGAAAGTCGTAAGCCTGAAAAGTATGAAAGAGCGTTTTGATTTTTCTTTACCACTTTATTTTAATTTAATCTAAAATACCACTTATTACGAAATAATGTTCTTATATAGCACGCGGTCTATCCAATGAACAACATGAAGCGTGCTCCGAGATATAGCGTGCTGCTAAACTTAACGCGCTTGCCGGCCTCCTACACACTTTTTTTTAAATAGCGCGCTATAACATAGCGTATTTAATAGCGCGCTAGAAATTTCTAGTTTTTAGTCTGTAGCGTGCTATCGATTTATAGTCGTTTTGAACAACTTTACAGCTCAGTAAACAGCCATTGTTGAAATGGTGCCGCTGCGGTGATGACGCGGCGGCTATGATATGTATATATATGTCTCTTGGAACAAGTTCGAAATGTCCGACCTTTTCAGTGCGCACTGAAAAGGTCGGACATTTCGAATTATTGTACACATCAATAATGTCTGATGAAATTTTTTTAATACGAATGTAAATTAGCCGTTAGTAAAATTTATATTATGCATATACATTAAACATTGCACAAACACGTCAAGTATAATATATAATATTGGTATTATTTTGTTATTTAACCAATGAAAATTATCTACAAATAAATATATGTACATACTTTTGTAAGTTTTATTTAACAATATATACATTATATATAACTTTTATAACAGAGAGTTAATTACGAAATTTACTGTAAATGACATATTATTTACTAACAAATTATGTAAGGACACACAATACAACTTTTAAAAACTTACATGTGTAATATTGCCTTATTTGGCTGCGAAACGTGATTCCTGATGCAAAATTAAAAAAAAAAATACTTAAAAGACTTTGAGTATTGAATACTGCATGTATTTTAAAAAATATGAATATTTTAGAGAAAAGAATTGAATTTGTTTCTACACAACCATAAACATTAAAAAAAATTGACAAAAGTGGTAGTCAGATTCCAAGACACATCAAGTATAATTTTATTTGATACCTACGGATTTTATTCGATAATTTATTTATTTATTATAACATGCAAATTTCTAGTGCAGTATAATATAACAGCAGTACATAGAATAAAATGAATAATATATACCAATTAAAAATAGAGTTGCTGGTTTAAAAATGTATATTTTTTAATTATTTTAAAATGGGATATTATGTGTTTATTTAAAGTTTGTTATTTAATTCACAATAATTTAAGCTGTATTACACACTGCAGATGAAATACAACATTACTTCAGTGCAATGACATCGAACACACAAATTAATAAATAACGCACATCGCGAACTCGCGGCTCTGATTTGGCAGTCCAATAATAATCATCAAAAGCAATCGTAACGCTAAAATCTTTTAACACGTTTTATATTAGAGCAGTTAACATTTTCCATCCATCCAGCTGTTACAGGCTATAAAAGGCCACAGCTGAACACAGGCCTCCCAAATAGATTGCCCCAAGAGGGATTTAGCATAGCTGGTACCATAGAATACTATAATACATACATAATAGAACGGGGGAGTGGGCGGAGCCTGTGTCACCATTTAAATGTCACTAACATGTCAATTCACTCGTATAACTGTCAACACTAGATGTGTTATGACGTTACAATCGTTTCCAAATTTCGCATGCAAATTATTTAGAAAATGCCAAATTGCACACTAATTGTATTTTTAACGATTTTTAATGATGATCTTGGACATTAATCAAAAATGTAAAATGTGTAAATTTATTCAGTCTGTCAACACAGCGAATCGGGTTTGTAGTAGTGATAATACGATGTAATTGCTTATATGTGTGCTCCCGGCGACGCCGACCCTCGTACAAAATAAGTTTGACAGCCATTCTATTGTGTATTATAGTGTTCTATGGCTGGCACGCATGGCCGGCGGGTAATAACTGCAGTTTTTTTTAAAGCTGCCCCATCTCCTGGTTCGTTTTCCTCTGTCACCTCTTACGACACTAACAGACCGATAGCGGGTAGTAGATATTCTAACACCGCCATCCGCCGCTACTGCTGTAACATTTTATATTTTTTTATCAACGCAATAAATAAATTAAATAATAAATAACACTTCACCTTCGATCAATGATTATACTAGATTAAGGATCAGGAACAAAAATAAGTCGCTCAAGTGGCCACGTTTGCACATACGTAAACATCTATATTTCTCACTATGAAATATAGAAAAAAGATTAAAAATATTAACAACTTCAGTTAATTATAAACCTTATCACCTAAACATAAAGTTTAAATACCATTGCAAAATATGTTTATTTAAGTGATGGCATCCGACGAAGACACCGCTTGAATATAAAAAGTCATAAGTAGACAAATATTTATTCTCAAATTAAACTTAAAGTCTGAGTGATAAGGTTAAAATATTATGTTAACAATTTCGTGCTTACTCTATTTTAATCTTGATATTACATTTCAATGTTCGTTAAAATGCCTATTATTGAACCATACTAATTTGAAATAAGACCACAAAATTATTTGTGGCCTTATTTTTCGGACCGTTTTTGAAGCGCTTATCGGGAATCTAATAGTATTATTGATCGAAGCACTTCACGTGTGAAATTTATCGAGTAACATAATAAAGCACTATTATCATATAAAATAACAAAAGCTTCATCGCTACAAACCCTTATATCCATAGATCGCCGGATGCGACTCGAAGGGCCAAAATGTAAGAGGTGTCTATTAGATTGTTTCAATGATTTTTTTTAATTTTAAGATAAATTTAAAACCCGTAATATATCGTGTGCTATACACTTCCCATGAAGCATTAGAAGATGTGTATTATTAAATATTTGTCAAAGACAAGATGTGATTCAAGCAATTTAAATCTAAATTCATTTTAGGGCGATTTGAAAAAGGAGGTTTTCAGTTCGATTGTATTTTTTGTATGTACATATATTACGTGGTATTTTCGATAGTTTTAAATAGATTTTAATTAATTTTGTAATTAATTACGCTATAGGTACCTCGCACCATTTAAATTTGTTAAACCTCTAAGTGTAACAATAATATAATGTTTAGACGACATTCGAGATGTTACCTTGAGCTTGGCTTAATCCATTTATGACGGTTAAATAATTAAACATAAAAAAGTAAAAACTCATTATTCCCTTTATAAAATTAATTACAACCTGATGAACATAGGTTTACCCTAGCCCATTGATGGCTTCGTAGTGGGATAGTTGCCACGCTTGGCAGGTGCAATTTTTTTAATTGTATTGGTTTAAAAAAATATGAAATAATTTCTACAATTTATTAGCTTCTGAATTCGGTGCAAAGGCAGCTGGAGAATGCAAGCTATTAATTAAGCTATTACATTATCTGGATTTTTTTAATGTCTGTTTTTAGTTTATTTCTTAAAGTTTAATCATATAATATAAGTATATTACACTTACATGATATTATAAATAGGTTAATAATGCATTAGGAAATTTATTTATATTAAAAGATTTTAATTTGGTTGATCACACATAATATTGTAAAAATTACTATTATATTGATTTTAAACTATATTATTTTTAAAGTATATTTATAATAAAAAACAATAGTCAATTCGTCTGGTCACATGGAATACTGTAGTATAAGATCCTACCTAAGAAGCTTAGCAATTATCAACTCAATTTTTCTTAGTTGCTTATTAGATTGTTTATTTGTTTTTTATACTTATATTTATACTTATTTTATTAAAAATTAATATAAATATAATTTTTTATTATTAATATATATATATATATATATATATATATATATATATATATATATATATATATATATATATATATTTTTATATAATATCACTTATATCAGTCTGATAATAAAAGCTACCACACATTTTTAAAATTTGCACTCGTATCAAGGTCCAATGATAATAGAATATTTTAATAACTTTATCCTAGTAGTATCAAGATCAGGATCACCAGGATAATTCTTTTAAGAATCATCACAGCCTATTTTTTAATTTTAATATTATTTAATTGTTTAAATTACAAGGTGTATATATGGTATACCTGGTGACGGGCGGCGATCGCGGCGGGCGCGCATTGAGCGACGGCGTGGGCGTGGGCGGGTAGGGCGTACGCGGGTGCGTGGGGAACGCCGGCGTGCCCGCGCGGGACTCCGCACGGGACCAGCTCTCCGAACGTTCCCTACCCTGGAACGTTAAAAAGCGCTAGGGTTAGTTAATATAGCACGAAAACCAAAACAAAAATAATTAACAAGGCAAAAATATATTATGTTTAAAGCAGCTAATTAATTTCTTACTCTTTAGTACTTCATACGTTTTGAATGAGCAGGAAAATAATGTCAAAGTTCAATAAAATTTATGTTCCAATTGCATCAATTAATAGGGGAAACTACTTAGGGTAATTTTTGGAGGAAATAAAAAAGTCTCATGGTTGGTTAAAAGTAAAATAGAACAAAACGTAAGAGTTTTAAAAATAATTTTCTATCCTACTTACTAAAGTATCATTATGAACAGGTTCCGCAAGAGACAGCAAGCCAGGCGTAGGAGTGCTAGTTGGTGTGGTGTTTGTACTCCATTCACGCGCCATTGTCATCTTTTCATACATGATTTTTTTAGATGAGGTTCTGTAATGAATATAGAATAATAACATATAAGTTTTAAGATACTCGTACATGTTAACGTGATTTTATACCATGTTATATAACGGATATACAATATGTAACGTAATTAACGCACACCCTCAGACACCCCAATTATTATATTATGTTATAATCATAATACATACAATGAATTTTTTGTAAAAAAATTTTATGCGCTGATTATTTATCAAATTAGTTATACTAATTCCGGAAGAATGTTGTGGTCACAGTACAAACGCAAAGACTTTAACATTCTTGAAATAAAGTTCATTTTTCTTTATTTTTATTGAATGACAGAATTAGTAATAATACGAATAAAACTGCAATCTTAAAAGTCTTATTGCCTTATGTTATGGTCCATTTCAGTTTGTTTTGACTGTACAGATTTAGTGTGACTGTAATTTACGTAGTTTTAATATAAGTAATTTTTTATCGCTTACTGAATCGATTCCAAAAATATTTGATATATTTTTGGGATAAAAAATTACCTATATTAAAAATGATAGGAATCGATTCAGTAAACGATTCTGAACAAATTACTTTCTCAAAGTGCGTTAATTATGTTACGTGTTGTATAGAACGAACGGAAAGATCCGACAATAGATCTTCTTCTTTATCATAGGCTCCGTCAAAAAGAGTCCAGTTTGCTCCCCACAGTGTTTATTAACCATGATCGCCATGATGATTGGCTAATTATAATAAATGTTGTGGGTAACTATGTTCTGTGGGTATAAATACGCATACGTGAAAGTAGCCCAATTCTGAAACTGAATTGAAAACAAACGGCTTAATAAGTGGTGATGTCCTCAGAGTTGGTTTAAAATATAGAGACATTACTATAAGCTAAACTGCACAGTAAAAATATAGAGGTTCGCTCACCTCGCTTATTCTACTTAATTGTCTTATACTTTCCTGCAGGCTACGTTATGCTTAAATTTCGATTAGATAGAATCAAGAAAGATTGAAGAAATAGAATCGACCCGAAAAATCATGGTACACTCGGAATCGACAACCATTTAATGTATTTACCTTGTAATACTTATATGCCACATCGGATATTATATTCAGACCAGCATCAAAAGTGTAAACTTCTAGTACTGTTTTTACTCTTGATTACTATCCAGGGTAACAAGCTAACCACAGCAAACTCTACCTATAATGAAAGAGAGCTGTGTCTAACAGAGAACTGTTTACAGCTGATAAAATTAATTATAATTATCTGAATCTGAAGTGAATGCTGTAAATTACGTGTGCGGTGTATTTTTTTAAATAGGGCTCTACCCGCTACAAGGTTTTTTAATAAAGTGACCTTAACTGTTTCTCCACATCCAGACCCGAATAATTTATAGGCGCATACAAACACTTGTTTGGTGCGGAATTTAGGCAATCAGGCATTCGGGATACGGGTTCTACCTGAGAACCTTTAACGCCTCGACAAAACGCTTAGCCATTGCGCTACGATGCCATAAATTCAATTTTCGATGAGATATAAATATTTCCATTGTATAAAATTTGCATCTAATTCAATGGTTTATTTCCAATGCTTTACTTAGTTCGGCTTATTAATGTTATAATCATCTGTGATTATAACATTATAATCATCACTCGCGACTATTGATGAATTCTCGTTACATAACATTATAAACATTATTTAGAAAAATATCAAAAATGCACTCTCAAAATTAGGGCTAAAAACAGTTTTTCCCAAAATTTATTACCCCATAGTTTGAATAATGTACTTGGAAACAAATATCGAGGGCCTTAAAATTTTATGGACTTGATTTTAATTGTTCGAATGTTGATTAAACTTTTCTTGTATAATTGTTACGATCTATTAATATCATAAACATTAGTCTGATGTGCTATTATAATAATACGAGTATAAATAATAATGAAGTGTTATAATTTGTGGTATTTTAACAACCAAGTAGACTAATTTATAAGAATTCATAAAAACAGTAGGTATTACTGCATTATTTGTCCATCTCTACGTTATTGTTTACCACTTAATTTATTGTTAAGATATATTTAAATAATTATACGGTTCGCTTTTATACCTGTCTGGAGCCTGAGGGCTGATACTGTCGGTTCTTAGAGGTGTTCGTGTGTTAACGTGAAGAGGAACTGTGAAATCGTCATCGTCGTCTGCAAAAGCTGTGGTGTCGCTTGTATATCCATCTACGCTGAAATTTTAAAACATAATTTTTTTGTTCTTTATTTAATTGGGGTTTGTTGTATATACATATTGATCCCATTCTAAGAAATTAAAAATATATACATGAACCATTACATATACAACGCTATACGCGAGATATGGTTATAAAGAATAGAGGTGGAGGTTACATATTTAACGTAATCAGTTTCAGAAGCTAGTTACTAGACTGATAATCGTATACGTAATCTCGTAAACCAGATTATAACGATTACTTTACGTTGGCAGTTTTATGAATCTGATGCGACCACAGGCGCGGCGCTTAAACGTTTCGTTCAACAGTAATTAATAATTATTAATAAGACTACGTAGGTACTACGTAATACTATTATTTATTATGTGGTAAGGACGTGGAACGTCTCGTGGCACTCGCCGTTCGCCTTCACTTCACTCAGTAGAGAATAATATAAAACGCAATAATAATATAAAATACGTTAACATAAAACACGCAACATGGTTTTTTCAATATTTTATATTCAATAATATTATTATTAGCTATTTTATTATGCCTCTGTACAGAAATAATTAGCTACCAAAAATAAGCAGATTCGAAACTAGAGGAAAATACGTTTAATTCATAACACCTAAAAATCGTTACGTACGACACACGACTAATGTAGAATACCTAGTGCAATACCTGTACCGTATAAGTTTACGTTATGTTCTCATTAATAATCTTTGCTTCTTAATTCCGTTCAGATTCCAATAAATAAAGGATGTTAATTTTTAATTAGTCCTCAAGTTCAACAATTATATATATCAGTTTCTTTTCATCAGGTAAGAAAACTTTTTCAATGGAATATGACCTTGATTTTATTCTAAATTTTAGCTTAATGGTATTACTATTTACTTTTTGTCTGTAAGCCGTGGTATCCGATTGCACTCCCGCTCAGACGTTGCATACACTATGCTGAGTTGATAGTATTTGGGAAAGTATTGTATGAGCTATCAAAACACCTCTGACTCCAGAGGCACATTGTAATAAATGTTGAAAGCAGTTTAGCTATCCAAGTGTAACAATTTTGTTAAAGTCATATCTTGCAGCATACATTAAAGTATTGAAAGGGGTTCAAGCGTTACAAACGTCATTTGTAATTTTCATTAGCGTAATTTCCATTGATTAAAATCTAGAAACTGCTCAAAATAGGCTAAAAAAGTTATTTTCTGCAACTCAGCATTGTTTTATCCGTCCGTGAAAATTTTTTGCCATTCGTGATATTGAACGGAACTAATTTTAAGAATTTTATTGCGATTAATTGCGGGGAGGGGAGGGGGAGATCGTAATATTTAATTTTATTAAAAAATATTTTTATGCAGGTTCCAAACCTCAATTAATGAAATCAATCGATTGTTTAACCATTTCTATGGATTTATTATATAAACAAACCACTTCAAATATTGTTTAATCTAGTAAAATCAAACTTACCGATGACTCGCAGACCGGCGCACATGCCGGGCAGACGTAGAATCCCACTCGAGCGGCAGTCGAGCAACCCTTTCCCTCGCCTCTTTTCGTTCCCGTAGCTTTTGCTGCTGCCGTTGTAGCCATGTAAGGCCTGAACTCCCTTCATTACTACTCTCTGATTTTCGTAACTCTCGCCCCCGGGAACTCTCATGCCAACCAAGGGTACTATTTGAACGCCATGTACCATTTTCGGGGAAGTTCTTCTGCGACCTGCTTGAGGGCCTTTCTATCCATTCCGCGTCACCGTTCAGCCATCTGATAACAAGTTTTTTTCAGTTTTAAATAGTGATAGTGAAGTAATTTACGACTTCTATAAATACGGGTTGAGAGGCATTTCATAGACCTCAGAAGTGACAACGCTTCTGTCACTCCTGAGGATGTGCAGTCCATGTTCACCTGCAGCCACCTTCATTGCTTGAAGTTGGCTGCAGGTGAACATGGACTGCAGCAGCCCCTAAATGTCAGGTAGACTATAAGTTATTTTATCAAATTGTAGACTACATATTCTATTCTATTCTACTCGTCGTAAATTTCATAGTCACGCCTATTATTTATTATGTGGTACCACGAGCAAATCGAACCCCGACAGCAGCAATGACATTTTTCTTTGTAATATTAAGTGCTGAATTACAACGTGCTTGACGGTGAAGGAAATATCGGGGGAAACCCTTACTAACAATAAGTGTAAGTATTATAATGCAACACAATAATAAATCCTACGTCTATTTATCCATAACTTATAGGAGGCAGGTGGGAGGTACGATTCGACAGACCACTTTGTGATTTCAGAAAACACGAAAGACATCCTAAAATCGGAAGCCAATTTTTATGAAATAGCTTGGGAGTCTTACATACTTGTAGGACCCCTGACGTAACGTCTGTCTACGTACGTTCGCAGTTGAACTCAAATACTTTAAGAAATACATAATAATTTTTGTGGTTACTTTTATTAAAAGTATGGCTTGATTGTTGATTTTTTACTATATTTTAAAGCCGCATTTTTAACAAAAGTTACAAAACTTATTACTCAAAGAAATACATCATATTATGTAGTTACAATAATTAAAAGTATGGTTTATTTTTAATTTTTTTACTATATTTTTAAAAGTTTAATTTTTAACAAAAGTCACAAAAAATTTAAATATGTGAAATTAATAATTACACATATTTAATTTTTTTGTTAATTACTTATTATAGACACAGTATAAAGACCATACGGTGTAGTACTATTTACTTAACGTTTCTAGATCACTACCTTAAAGGGGAAGTAGTAACTGGTAACGCATAATTTCAGGGTCGATACGATAGTGTTTGACGTAATCGTAAGGACCGGCTGCTGTCGAAAATCTTCATAGAAATGTAATTAATACTGTTATCGCATTTATAACAAACCTAACACATAAGCTATTTAGTGAGGAATATTATATATTTTAGAACAATGTCGCTTTGTTATTTATAGAGAGTCAGTAGTTTAAAAATAAGCTATTTTAACCTTAACAAACTAGAATCATGATAATGTTTTTAATGTAACACGGTATAGGAGTCCTTCCCAATTTTTTCCTTGTTATCAAAAGCTATCAGTAATATAATGATTTCAGTCTCCCGTGACGATGGGTGCTGGAAAGCACCCGAAACGTCGGGAATTAAAAATCATTTAAAGTTAAACGTGATAAAATCCGTAAAAGAAGTTTTAATGTATTCGGTAATAGGTAGGGTTGACAACCTTTTTATATTAAATATAGTATTATGAGGTTCTCTATCTTAGGAGAAAGAAGACATATAGGAGTATTTTTCAATTTAATATTTTATTCTAAAGAAATATTTTTACTGCTTTGCCTTTATTAATAACTTCACGCTTTAAGTTATTACCTTTACAAACACAGTACCTTCACCTTCTTATTCGGAAGTAATTAAGTAAGATACTAATATAGTAAGATACTATATTATATAGTAGTTTTAGCAACCCTTATGATAAGTTTTCCTAACTTAATACTAAGAGACTGAGATCAGGCCAAAGTTTCGTGTTAGTTCAGAAGGTCAGGCAAATTAATTGTGTTCTTGAACATAATAAAGTTATAAATATGATATAATATAAAAGGTTCGGAAAAACTGACGTCGACAACTATTTCAGTTCTTGACTGAGCACACCGAAAGTCTGGTACAATCGGCGTTCTTATTAGAAAGTACATGAGTGGTAGGTTGTTGCGGGCCGGAAAGGCGCCGCAGCGTCGCTTTGGTGCGCCCGCTAACCGTTTATGGCGACGTTTATCTCGAAATAGCAACTTGTTTGGGTTGCAATGGACGCAATCACACACCACCCGTAATGTCTCATGTATTATATGCACAGAGATCGCTTAGAAAATATCGATACGGTTTAAATTTCCTTGATTCAAACGTAGTAAACACACGAATGTTGGTGGCGTAAAACAATTGACTACTCCATTACATGGATGATGTGAGAGTCCTCCGACAGATGGCGGCATATCCAGAACAGTAGTATAATTGCAAAAAAAAAAAAGAAAATACGGCCTCGTTTCTAGTAGCGGACTATTGCGGACTCCTATGTAAAAAAAATGAAGTGGTCGTTATATCATTATCAACAGCCTTTTTGAGTACATTGCCGGGCATAGACCTTTCTGAGAATGCGCTACCTGCCGAGTAATATTACTTTGTGTGGGTTGGTGAGCGTACCCTCACAACATGCCTTCGTAATCCACCAGCCTGCGTAGGATTTGAGTTTAACATTTTGGAATTAGCATACCATCATTAATTTCACAGTCACTATCGCCAGAGATTACACGTTCATGAATAGTAAGTTTTTAAAGAAATTCATACATCTCCCTTCATCAAGACCAAATTCGACTGATTTGGTCTTAATCTCTTAAATAATAAAACGTTGAAATTAAAATGCAAAGGAAGTAATATTGTTTGAAAAAAAGTAAACTATTTGAAGGTAGAGATGAATGAAAAAAATATTTTTTTGAGTTCACACGGGCTTTAGAATAAAAATAGTAGAGCTACTCAACCTTGCGATTTCATTAATAAGAATTAGTAACCTTAGTTTGTAAGCTATAATCATTCACCAGACGCCGTATTAAATAATTTGCAATAGACACTTAATAGTACCGCGTGTGTGGTGCGTGGTTAATGTCCTGGAACGAGTGGCCCCGTACTTCACTACCGGCCCACGCCTACAGTTCAACTCAATAAACAGAGCTTTTCTGTTTACAATTTAAAAAAAAATGTATCATATGTTCAATCACATGTCTTCACGTTCCATTCCAACTTTTTGTTGCTAAATTAATGTATTCACTTCACGTGTAAATAAATGCCACAGCTTATGGGAAAACGTCTATATTATGTAAAATTAATGCAAAGTAGGTTCAAGAATCAGACAAAGGTTGTAGATCGCAATTGTTAATATTTATTGTATTTATTAATGAATAATCGACATTGAAAGTGCTTAATTTATTTTGTGAGGCATATAGGTTTTTACCGTCCAAATATATATTTCAATCTCCTTTATATAATTTTTGTTGTTTTGTTTTTATGGCTACATAGCTGACACCCACCATTCAGCCTACACGTATCAATTAGTCATTAAGCCAATTAAACAACGCAGCGCTAAAATACTACAGAATCTATATTATTGTCAACATCGACATTATTATGACCTGGTAAGAAATGCTGGAGGTCGATGTATGCAGGTGTATGTAGGGAGGTCTATGTTCAGCGATGGACTTGTGAAGGGCTGTAATGATGATGATGATGATAGTATACCTATTTTTAATTTAAGCTAACATTGTGCCTGTGCACTTAAGATGCACATAGACGAATACAGCATCTGGATATCAGTTACAGAGCTATAAAGATAATAAGAGGAGCTCGTAGTTTAATAACCAGATTGGTCATAGTACATTTTATTACCCTTCTTCATTGACAGTGAAGTGGGTCGAGCGGAACGCGGCTAAATAAATTAACCGTACGACCACAATATTATGGTTGAGTTTGTTGACCAGGAATTTATTAGACGTAATATCGAAACTCTGCGCTAAATGTAATTCACTAACGTTGAATTTGCAATACGTTATTAAGTCTAAACCGAGAATAGACTATGTTAATTT
This sequence comes from Parnassius apollo, assembly GCA_907164705.1. NCBI lineage: Eukaryota > Metazoa > Arthropoda > Insecta > Lepidoptera > Papilionidae > Parnassius > Parnassius apollo. The sequence continues at coordinate 5,952,523 of CAJQZP010001146.1, read as the reverse complement.
TTATTAAAAATTAAAATACTATATATACGTAAATAGGTAGTTAGCTTAAAAATGTAAACAAACCGCAAGGCGGTGGCGTAGGAGGCGCGTGGCCTTCACGCCTCCAGTACAGGAACACATGTTTACATCTGTCGCCTAGTTCTCCCTTTTTTGTTTGAATTTAGATTTACTTATTGCACTGAACTGAAATGCAGGCTACAGGACGACTGTTTGACTGTCTGTATATTTCGAAACACATTTTACTTTTATGTACGTCTCTCTCTTCAAATAAACTCAAATGTCTAATTTAGTAATAATTTAACACTAAAAACCACATGACTCTACGTCGCTTGCTTTTGCCTTAAATATATTTCATAAGGACTAAAAACCGCTTATAATACGTAATAACTAATAAGATAATAAAATTATTTGGTTCTTATTAAAAAAAATATTTTTAATATATTATGAACATTTATGGTTTAAAGTTTAAAAATTTAAAACTAATGAATTTTAATTATTATATAAAACTAGAATTTTTATAAAAATAAATAAAAGCCGGCTTCAAAGAACTAAAAATAATAGAATAATTTCCGACTTCTGACTTCGCGTCGGTGTTGAAACAGGTACAAAAGAATTAAGGCTCCCTTTACTTTTTTAAATAAATTTAATTTTTAAACCCCTATAAGTGTGCACAAAGGAATATCCACAAACTTAAGATAATAATTAGAGTGTCATCTAAACATCTACGTAAAAACTCCATCCCGTATTCCTATTATATATCATCTACACGGTAGAATATTTTCTCTTTTTATTTTATCAATTATTGAATTGTATATTATACATATAGTATACAATTGACGAAGATGTTGCGTAACATATGTACAAAAAACATAGAGTCGAACTGAGAACCTCTATTTTTATAGTCGGATAAAATCATAATTTTGTGAAAGTGAAGATTTACACTTGCATATTTAAATAAGAGTGGAAGAATTTAGAGATTGCTTATTTTATGTCGATCTGTTAAAACTTACATTATTAAGAAGCCTTACTACCAATGTAAAACTTGTAATGTAACTACGAGTATTATGAATAAAAATACCAAGTTTTTGTCAAGCTTAATAATCGAAACAGTAATTAAAAGACTGCGTAAAAAAGTTTTTTGATCTCAGTTGTATATCTTAGTAATTGTAACGACACCCCATAAGTTAAAATCAATCAAGTCGTTTCTGCTACGGAGCATGTCAAATAAACGACCACACACATACCAATACATACATCCAAAATTATTACCCTTAAAAAGAGAAACAAAAGAAAAAGAAGAAAGTTGTAGAATTTGTTAAGAGAAAAGAAACACTCAGTGATCAATGATCTTATAGGAAGTTTTTGTTATAAGATCATTGTCAGTGATGGTCACGGATTGCTCACAAAAAAGTAGCGTCAAGCTCCTGAGCAACCCCAGCTTTTCGGTTCTTGTGATTTCTTATAATGTTTATATATAACAAAGAATTTATGCATAAGTATAAAAACTAGCATATAAAATATATTATGAATTCACTAACCGTCCATTTGGCTGCGGCGAAGTCTGTCGTGGAGTGGTTGAGGTCGTCGTTACGACCTCCTCGTGGGTGAACTTGCGGAGGGTGCGCGGAGAGAGTGGCGTGCGAGGCGAGTGCGGGTCTGGGGTGACGGTGCGTTCGTCGTCGTCGTCTTCGATGTGGTGGTAGGGACGGTCGGGGCCGAGGGCGCGGCGCACCAGCTCGGGGCTGGCGAGGCGGTTGGAAGCTCGCAGCATGCCGGGACGCAGGCCGGGCGCTCCGTAGGTGAATGGCGCGGAGTCTGCGCGCGCGTGGTACGGTATGTCTGGCGCGCGCTCGGCGTGCGACTGCGGCACGGGCGGGTCCGGCGGGTCGGGCAGCGCGCTCACCGTGCGCAGCATGTCGCCCAGCAGCGCGTCCAATTCGTCGGGCGGGCTGGGGGCCGCGCGCCGTCCTGCTGACGAGATGCCCGAGTCCATGGACGCGCTGAGCGGAGACGAGGGTCCACCGCTCGCACGCACCACTGTCGCGTAGATAGAGCCGTCGAGGGGCCCGAACGTATGTGCGGCCTCCGCGCCCTCCCCCGCCTCGCCGCCAGAACCCGAGCCTTCGGCGCTGCCGTTGTTATCGGCTACACCATAAAACGATGATTTCATCAAAAACCTCTTTTTGAAATCTATGAATATACTATAGTTAAACCAGTCGATGGAGACACTATGATATAAAAGTACCTAATAAGTTTGCCCCAGTTTCGCATTTTGATGCAAGCTCTTAAGCAACTGTTACGAGTAGTGTTTATCTATCTTTTAAATTGGATACGATTCGTTTCATTAAACTGACCTCCTATGCGATTGTTAAATTAACGCCTCAGAACTTACAAGACGGGAATCAATTAGTATTTTGGTTAGTTACGCTATATAGTATTATACATATAATTTTATATATGTTACTATTTGCACATATTTGGAACACCGGCTAGAAAATAAACTATGTACATTCATTAAATGTGTATTCAAAGCATTTGGTAATGCGCTCAATATCAAGTGGACCATGAGCCACGGTCCGACCACATCCGTAAAAGGGCAAAGTTTGCTTCCCGTTACCCGTATCCCGGTTGTCACCGTTGTTTGACGGAATGTTGGAGTCGTCATTTTTATACAATAAATAGCGTAAGCTACGGTTCCATTAAGTTTGCCACCATACATAAATTAAAGTACTAAATACATCCCCAACAACATTTTAATTATGATGAATTGTAATTACATTATCGCATTGTCCAGTTTGTACCTTACAAAATCAAGGTTCCCATGTTGTTTATTATGTCTATAAGAATTACAATATTATCACTTCCTAATTTCTTCGCTTGTGCAAATTTCTCAGAGTGATAAGAGGATTATGACCACAGTTGGACCAATCCAAACAATCCCACGTTTTTAAATAAATTAAAAGAATAGAATTAAACAGAAATTTTTCATAATGTATGTCGTTTAAGAGTATGAGCATAATTCAATGCATTGAACTAATGGCATAAGTGCGTATGATATTTTATTTGACAATTTTATTAGACGGGTAAGTAAGTAAGGGTAAGGGTCTTATGTTTTGCACATCTTCTTCTTACCTGTATTGGCAAGTTCTATCCTTTTATTTTTTAGTTTTTACGCTAAGGTTTTTTAAACCATTGCGTAATAGGTACACTATTTCTTATAAATCGATAATCGAGGAAAATATTTAATTATTTGTAAAATTAATGTTGAGTAAAACATCTATTGATAGATACATGTGTCTTTATAAAAATAATTAAAGCGATCACTGTGTCAAACAGTTACTTGTTTCGAAACAGACCTAAACGAATGGTTGTCAATAACGCAATTAGTGTAAAGGTATCGACGTCAGCGTCTGGTACCCGTCGGGCTCTGTTAAGGAAGAGCAGTTTATTTCTGTGATGTCAACCAAAATAACATGACTTGGGTAACGTTGGAGCTACTACTGTTACGAAATGTGTGCGCTGCCAACGTCGCAGGAAGAGGATGTGCGCCCTGTGACGGCCCTGCCTCTAGACAAATCGTACGCGCCATCTGTTACTAATTGGTGTGAAACAGTTTTTTTAACTTCAAATAAGTAATTTCAAAAGTGACAAGTTGTGTTATATTATATTAATTAATAGTAATGAAGCTTAAAAGCTCAAACAATTTTCTTATTAAAAATATAAAATGCAAAAGTAGATGCAAATATCACACTATTGCCTAATGTATTACAAAATATATACATATGTATAACTCACTTACATACTAGATAGCAGGACCTATCTTCTACCACTACAACTCTCAAAGGTACGGGAGTGGTAGATACCACTGATGAAAAAAGTTACAAAATTATTCTTTAAAATTAAAAGCCGAAATACTAAAAAGAATAAAATATTTTCCATTTAATAGCTTCTAAAGTCGGTGCTAAGAGACAGTGTATTGAAAAGCTCCGACCTCACAAGCGTAAGTGGAAAATATTTCATACTTTTGTAGTAGTCGACCATTGAAGTATATATCAATGTAGTCGACAAAAGAAAATAACTCAACTACAAGTTAACCAGAATGTCGTCTAAATTAATAGTTACACTAATTGAAGTTAATTTAATCTTCATCCCCTATTTTACCACTATTAGGGTGGAATTTGTATTTATTTATTATATAGTACCAACCCGTATAATAATTTTGAACTGTTCATAGCATTTTTATAAAATAATCACAAATACAGTATAATATTAGTTTAATCAATTTAATGAAAATAAAATTAAGTGTGAACATAGACCGCTCTGTATAGTAACGTTTCGGAATCAATTTGCGGAAACATCTTTACGTCCAAGACTTGGATGAGAGTTGTTTCGATACAATCGAGGGCAGATAGTCAGCATGAAGGTGATCGCGTATTCGTGTCGGGACCATGATGTCATCGAGCCGCTCCACCTTGTGATTCTACGAACCTCTAAGCTCCATATTATTATTACTCAATGTTAATGCTGAATTCATTCGTTAGTTTCAAAACTGCAACCTGTTTTGTTATTTTACATTCCTGTCCATATTTAAATTAAGAGCTGGTTGGCGCAAGTTTAGCTTATTTTAAAATGATAACTATACGTACGTGTTTCGGTTAAAAAATAAGACTCAGAACACAGTTTAGCAAAACAGCATTCTAGGAATGCTTACACAGATTATGTATGATAAGAAAACCCGCAGATCTTGTTCGTAGAAAAATGAAACTTTAAAAGGTGAGGTCGTTATTATAAATCGTCTTCATTTGAAGTGATATATTATGTATTTAAGAAGAATAATATAGTAATAAACTAAATATAGTCATTAACATGGCATTAACTATTTTTTGTATTGAGTGTAACTACTATAAAATAGGTAATAATCGCTATGTATTACCTATAATATATTGTAACAAGTACTTATTCAATAACATTTCCGGTTCCGGACAGCACTTTTATAATACGAAATTTTAAATTAAAAACATCTGGACGGCACTGCGCGTTGTAATCGACACGTGCACTACAAGTGCACTTACGTTCTTGACTGACGTGAAGCTGAAGCTAGCTATAACTGCTATCAATTTATCAATAAATAATGCAAGTAAGACTTCACAAAAGCGTTATGAGAATGGACTAATTAAATGGGTATTATACAACTTTGATTATATTTCGCATTGGAGAGAAAACTATTCGATACTACACGCGTTGCTTATTATAATGATTAAAGACAGTTGCCGCAGCCGACCTACTTGTTTATTTCGTCCATAATGATTTATTATATTACATTTTTAGTATTTAGGTACCTAAATAAAATTTTTTTTAATTTGCTCTAATTATCAATTTTTTTTAATTGGCTAAGCTTTCCATTGAAGTCCGTCGAGTTGGGTGTTGATATTTTTTTTACAGAAAGGTTACACTATTATAAACACACACGCAAAATTTCAACATGCGGAAACGCTTTTTGAGAAAAAAATTATTGAAAATCAATTATTTTTATAATATTTACGTCAATCCTTACCACAGATTACATCGAATTCTCGCCATTGAACGTTCGTTTTCCGTACGGTTAAGTTGTCATACGTTCGGTAGCATTTTATTGTACATTTTACGTAAATAATTATATTTTGTACTCATTTAAATAGTTTTCATGCATACACATATATTTAACAGTTTATATTTAAATTACAGAATTATTATCATTATGAGCTATTAAAATTAAAATGTGTAGTGTTTACCGTTGTTAGCCGGCTTAGTGGGACGTAACGTAAAACTGACGATTTCTAAGAATTAATTAAAGCAATATGTGTATAAAATTGTATAAAACATGTGTATAAAACAGTACCCACCTATTAGGACAGATAACAAATAAAATAGGTTAGGTTCAACTTATGTCAAGGAACCGAATCAATAGTGCAACACGTAGTACGAGTCTGTCCTACCCCTAGAGTGTTTTTATAGAACCGGAGGCGCATAGGGACATCAACAAATCGTAGGCATCGGACGAGCCGGAGCCGCTGAGGCTGGTCGCCGAAGGCGACCAACAAGTCGAAGCTGCGAAGGCGAGGCTGGATGCCTGCGATTTGTTACGCAAAGGCGTAGAGGCTGCTCTTCCCGCAGCGCCGGAGATGTTGCAGTCTCGAAATAGATACAGAAATCCCTCTGAATGAGTCGCTCTATTTATTTTTGAAGAAGGGGGTTCCCCCTTCCTTAAGGGGTACCCCTTTCCCCCCCAAGAGGTCCCCATGGTTTTTTACACTTAATATTTATCCATAAAAAATAAAATTTCCTCAGAATTAAAATTGAAAAAACTCAAAAAGGGGGGGCTCCGCAACTTTTCCTTTTAAGGGGGAGTAGTACACCTCCCCCCCCCCCCCGCACTACCCCCCACACCCCTCCCACCTCCAATTCGACGGACGTCAATGGAAAGTCGTACCAATTAATTTTACTTTTATTGATAAAGTTTCAAATGCGATGAAATTCGATCAATATATTATATATTTCATTTATTTTGTGTAGACACACAAAACATCATTGTATACTCCAAAGTACGTGACAACTTAGGTTATTGATAGGTCTTCGCGCGGTCAGACCGCGCGAAGACCTATCAATAACCTAAGCGTGAGAAATTTATTACTGGTTGCAGCTTGAGGACCTATATTAATTTAATGTTTATTTACATTTTAAATGCATAAATATACTTTTATTGTACACCACAAAACAAAAAATACAGATAGCAAGGAATAAATTTTGTAGAGGGTATAACGATCACTTCCAGGCAACCAAAGACGTAAAATACTAAAGTTACAGGATCAAAATAGGAGTTGCAATAAAATATTTGTAGTAAAAGACAACTGATCCTGACATATCATAAAATAAAATGAATATTTATAAATTAATAATAATATATAGAATAATGAGTAAAGTACTTTAGTACGACTGTTTTAGTTTATCAAAAAAATGTTCATCAAAACCATAAAAATTACTATACAATATATATTTTTACAAATTTCTATCGTTATCATTTTTAATAAACTAAAACAAAAATAATGAGAATAATTTAAGAAGAGAATCAAAGATTTGACCGCAACGTCTTTAGTGACATAAAACTTGACATGAGAAGCGCCGATGGTCTCGGTTCATTCAAATATAGGCGGAGCGTGTCAAATGAAGAAATGAGAGGCGCAGAGGGCATAGATGTCGACGTCGAGCGCCAGGGACATCTATCAACGATTTGCCATGGCAGACAATTAGAACCATGGCCCCGGCGGCGCCGACGTTGAACTCATCCAACATTAAGGCTTAATCACCACACGCCTGACCATAACTGATACTATTGTTAACATTGAAAACAAATCAGCTGGACAAGCGATTTGACACGCTACGACTTAAAGAGAGATCAAAATCGGATAAACATTACTAAATTAAACATTGCAGTATTTTAATGATCTGTAAACAGTTTTTATTGAAATATAAACTCAATATGCAACCGAAATTAAATGGGTTAACTAGAATCACACTGACTTACCAAAACTATTTCTATTATTGAGGTTCACGGTGTGATTTTAAGGTAGTGAAGTTTGCAATCACACATCCCTGGTACAAGTTTAACTGAATGCTTTATCGCGTGTTGAATTTATCAGAGAGCACTGATAATTTTTTGATTACAATAAAAACATAAAATAGATCCGTGATAGCAACGGCCGGAACAGCGCGGCGGACGCGACTGGGCGGGCGGCGGCCGGGCGGCAAAGTCGCTGACTAAAATAGCTTAGCACCTGTAGCGCCGCAGATAAACCACAACCAGCCTAATAACTACTACTATTTCCACTATTTACACGGCGGACATAATTCTCTTCTTTACTTTTTATAATTAAAAAATAAACAAACTTACTTAGCGTTTTGCTATGAGTTCATGAAAACCGTCGAAGTTTAACTTCAAATAGAAATATTTATTCATCCTATTCTTTATTCAAAATCAATCCGAGAAATGTGGTGACATATAAAGTGATTATCTTTTGTGATACCGACATATAGATCAAGGCAACAACGAGGACATGATTAACATGTCTTGATCTATACATATTTCATGTATAGATCAAGACATGTTATGCAAGATGAAGGATGGATTATGAAGGATGCAAGAGAAATCGGAAAGATTCTTATGGGAGGCACAATGCGGATTTAGACCTGGAAGAGGATGCACGGATCAAATGTTTTCTCTCCGCATGATCACGGAAAAGCTTCTGAGTGTTAACCAGAGGATATTCTGTGCTTTTGTGGATCTGGAGAAAGCATTTGATAAGGTTATAAGGAAGAAAATGTGGGAACTGTTGCCGGGATATGGTGTGGATGGTCGATTGTTAAGGGCTGTGCAGTCACTTTACTATGACTGTAAAGCCTGTGTGCGGGTAGGGCATGACCCATTTTTAGCGTCCAAGCGGGCGTAAAACAGGGTTGTGTCATGTCTTCCTGGCTGTTCATACTGTATCTCGACAGCTGTTTACAGAAGCTGAAAAATAGCTGTTTGGGTGTGAAATTGGGTGACATTAAAGTAAATTGTCTGCTGTATGCTGATGATGCAGTGCTTATTGCACCATCAGAAGCAGAACTGCAGGCATTAGTCACGTGTATGAAAGAGGAATGTGAAATTAAAGGTCTCCGTTTGAATGCTAATAAAACTAAGGTTCTGGTATTTGAAAAGGACGAAGAGAGAACGAAATGTGAAATATGGGTAAATCAGGAATGCCTAGAACAGGTAAATGAAATTGTATACTTGGGGAGTGCTTTCAGCCGGGATGGAAGATGTGATTTAGATGTGGATAGGCGTGTCGCTGCCGGAAACAAAGTCAATGGTGCCCTGAATGCATTAGTCAAAAGGCAAGTTATATTTTAGCCTTTTTAACAAATACCAAGTAGTAACATTTTATTTATTATAATCGTATAATATATCATTTTAACTCTATATTCCATATTAATTCTGTATTTTCCATCTTTTTATAAAAATGTATCTTTAAAATTCCTTAACATTTATTACCTACTTGTGTCTTATTTATTGTCATTAGTGTACTCTACATTGACATTTATGTATAATAATGAATGCTTTAATATTAGTTATTCTTTTATTTTACAAAATAAGTGTGACTATCGAGCACAAAGTCCACCTGATGGTAAGTGGATGCTGTGGCCCATAGACGAATTACGAATCAAAATGCAGAGGATACATTATACAAATACGACGTGCATCGCAACCTCATGCAATTTTGTAAACTACCCATATACTGACAAAGTAGCTAAACATTACCCACGGATGTCGTATCCATACTAATGATATGCCAGTATCCAGTAACCACATGTACAATCGCCATAAGAAGTGCTTTCTTACTAGCTGTTAACTGAAATAGACTGAAAATTACGGATGTTGGGGCGATAAAGTAGCACTTTGGTTTCGTAGCGTCTCTAAGTACGGTCTACATGCTACATGCTATGCTTAAATCGTCTTTTATATACTATTACAATATTTTTTTTGCATTTTGCTATTTTATATTATAATTCTATTAACAATCACCACCTAAACCACATTCTTTTAATTTAGGCAACGATTGATAAAAACGAATTTCGTCTCAATCTACGTAATAACGTAAAAACACTAATATTTACAGCGCTACCATTTTTTTATATTTCTTATTATGTTATAATAATTATTAACTCGTCTAGTTCCAGTATAATTCTTTTGAATGCTTGGCTTAAAGACAGCTGCTAGAAATTTAAAACAATAAAAGTAGCCACTCCGATTTGTTGGGTGCCCACGGGCCTATTTCGGATGCGTGTTGAGGAACCGCAAGGCAATTCTCTTCATTTGACCACTGATCCTAGTTGAAGTCTCGAGGGAAAAGTAGTTGGTACTTGGTGCGTGGATGCGCCCTTCATCCTTTCATCCGCGACTGTGGCGGGGTCGCACCGCTGATTCGGGTGGGAAGAGTTGGTAGGGGGTGGCTTGCACAGATGGAGATTGAGTCGTAGAGAAAAGTGCGCGTGCCCTTATTTTATCTATATTCCAGTTTAAGCCAGCGTGTGGTTTAGTGTTATAAAATGTATATACAACAATACTAATATTAAGCTAACGAAAGCATAGAACATTAAAAAGGCACTGCAGAGTTCGTCTACATAATATAAAATACATGCATACAAGGAAATTACATAATAAAAGACATAACAAAAGTGATAAAAACTACTAATAATTCACGGCAGGCGTGTGCAGTTATTAATGAGACGGTATCTACATATCTTACTATATAACGGCGTGAAGTGGAAACTTTACTAGGTGGTAGATTTTCTGCGAAACTGTCACCTTTTTCTGTAGGCCAACAGCATTAGCGCTGCGTAGCTATTTCCGGTTTTCACCATATAACGAATTACTACAATAGCAAGCTATAATGCTATAAGCTTAGTCTAGATGCAATGTGCCTTACTTTCTTGCTGCAGGTGTCCATGATGACTAGACCCAAAACTAACCTACGGTCTATATGATTTAAACAGATTCCTTAAAACAGATAATTCCTATGAGATATGGTGACCTAACCACGCTTGTCATCGGGGAGTGCGCACAGCGAGCATAGATGCTCAAGCATCAAAACCTGTCTTTATATTATAAGAAGTTGAAAAATCAACGTTGAATATAAAGAGCAGGTGCAGGTGATACGTGGTTGAGCAATGCTACGGCTTTACATTTGTAGAATGAACGGATCGGTTCGACCGAGTAAGGACCACGCTTTCACAGAATACTATAGTCAACCAAATCTAAGAAATACCTTTTGACGTTTCACATTATTCATTCCGCAATAACTTTGCACAAGCGTACTCCTACGATTTAAAATAATCTTTTACCTAAATCTGAAGAATTATGAAGTTATCTATATTTCATTACAACGTGTATAGTTTTTTATCACTAATTTAATTCGAATCTTTCAAACAAAGCAACATATTAAAAAATAACCAGTATCAATTTTTTTTACTTGACGTCGTTCCAATTATATGTCGCTATGTAGCTTACAATAGTGATTGGATGATTAAAATTTGTTGTTATGCGAATAATCGGCAAAAATAATTACATAATCGGTAAAAATATTCAAATAATCGAATCATAAATTTTTTAATGTATTATTTGTTTAATTAAATTCTTATTTTTAAAATTCCTTAAATTACGTGGATCATGAATAAAACAAGCTTATTTTTTTTTAATAAAACTATTATTTACGGATTTTATAGCGTTTAATTACGATAAAACCCGTAAATAATAGTTTTATTCAATGTGTAGTGTTCGCGTAAATTTAAGAAATCTTAATTTTTTTTCGCTTTGTCAACGTAAATTTGTGTAGGCAAAAAACTCATATACATTATACAATGGTGCACTGAAAAAATCACCACGTAACTTCAATCTCCTGCCATTTCGGGAGCTTACTGTGCGTAATTTTATGATTTTGTGTTTGTCATCTTATTTTGTAACTCGGCTTTAACTTTTTGGAATGTCCTCCTTCTATATTCGTTGAAGCATGTGCCCGTGTCACAAAGGATGATTGGGCAAAAGTGGTAGAAAAAATAAAAATATTGTTTATGGATGACTTTGAGAGACATTAATTTTTACTGCATTATTGAAAATCAAATAATAATTAATCTAAACAACAACAGCTCAACTAGTTGTACCAAAAGTGATTCAATAAATTTATTTTTAATCTAGGTTCAATCTGAAATTTTTATAACGTTACCCCTAGCAATAAGCAGTAACAACAAACACGAAGAAACTGATAAATCTTGTGTTTTAAATTATCCGTTTCTAATTTATTCTGGTATTATGCAAACCAAACTGTAAATGATTACCAACTCTAAATACTGGATATCGATATTTTTAAGAAGTTTTTTGGTTGGCATGTTTAATGCAATAAGTCTGACAGCTGTCAAAATGTATTTCTTAGATTTGGTGGGCTATAGTAATATAGTTATACCAGTTTTCATATGGTGAGTGTTTCTCTACACTGACTGACTGTTTCTCTACACACGAAGACTCTTTTTACTGTAACCGAGGCATTCCATGTTAGACTTCAGGGGCGACAACGCATCTGCATTCTAATCCTTAATCGATAATTCATGTAGACGTGTATGGGCCTCGGTATTCTCTTACCATCAGGCATTGAGTTTTACAACACTAGAGGAGCAAACCACATTACCGCGCGTCGAAAAAAGTGTAACCACTATCCAAACGCGAAGACATACCTTTGAAACTAATAACAATTTTAAGTAAACATATTTTTATAAGTATTTTTAAACAATATAAAATAGGTAATAAAAGATAATTAATATAAAATGTATATGAAATCATAAATAATATAAAATTATTAATATAATAAAATATATTTTATAGTTAATTCATGAATAAACTAAAAAAAAAGAATAATTAATTATTTTGTATGAAAGTTAAAACGTAGTTTTTATTATAATTTCCAAAGTATTTAAAATCAGAGGTAACAAATTAACTTACTCCATTAATTATATAGTCTCCCATTAATGTAGGATAATCACAAATGCGGAAAAGTGGCAACATTGAACCTAAATGGCAATATTCAATAATTTAATTTAATTATTTGAGGTTTTTTACGTTTATATGAAAACAAGAACTAAAAATTATGTGTTGAAAGTGATTCCGCTTGATTTATTACGTTTTTGTGACCTTGAATAGCATTCTTTCACTACGATTTTACCCATTTTTTAGTCGCGGCTCAACTCTGTCGGCGTCACATTGAACACTGAACTGGCGTTAGCTAGGCATATGGCTGTGGCCATATGTGCAGTGGTAACGCTTTGGCGCGGTTATTACTGATCTAGTGTATTATATAAATCATTGCCATCAGGTAGGTTGTGTATCCGTTTGTCACTCTTATTCTATATAGAAATAAAGCTGCCGAGTCGGTGCGTGGCAGTGTGTCAAGCACAGTAAATCTAACAAAAGTATATGTAGAGCACTAACCCGGCTCGTCGTCGGTGAGCGTGGAGAGCGGACGCAGGTGGTCGAGCGAGTCAGCGCGCGCAAGCGCGTCGGGCGCGGCGCGCAGCGGGGCGGCGGGCGTGGGCGCCGGAGCCGCGCCGCCGCCACCCTCGCCGCGCGCGAACACCAGCTCCACCGCGCCGTCGCTCGGGAACGATGCGTCTACAAACAGAACTCTCAATACAATCACTACCGGAGCGACCGAGCTGCACTCGGCGTTAGAAAAAAATATTTTTTCAGAGATGACACCAACCTACAGAAACTTGGAAAGTTAATCATTATCTATCTAAATACGAAATTTAATATGATTCTTTAGACCCATTTGCTAGAATTTTTTTTTACCATTACATCCTATCAAAAGTCCATAAGGCTGAACATATGCCTCCCCTATAGATCGCCTCATAAGGAAGATATTTACGATAGTCGCCACGCTTAGTTGAGTTTCCCTATGTCGCCTCTTACGACACTCACGGGATAACATAGAAATGGATATTCATACTCCGCCACTACACTGTTCCCACAACCACTACACGGTTCTATTTATTTATACAATATTATGTAATAATACTAAGAGAACTGCTTCCCAGACAAAACTACTTTTGACCGATGAGAGCAGTCGTTTGTACTTTGTTAACGGCCAAAATCAATTTTAAGGCCAATTAGTTTTTCCTAGGCTAAACTATATGTTCTATCTATATAAGAGATGCAACGGAAGTGTCATATCGGAAGCAGAAACGGAAACATTTGTTAAAAATACTTTTTTTGCATAAACGGAAACAGAAACAAAACGGAAATACTACTTATGAAAGAAATACAAATAAAACTTTTAATTAACATTCAAAATTATACTTAATTTTAGATGTAGTAAGTTATATTTTATGCACAGTAGTTCGGCCGCTTATACTCGTACACCTAACAATCAGTTCCAGTGTTCTTCATATATAAAACCAGCTCCGCTAAATAGTTGCTCACTGGCGATGCTGAGTATATACCAAAGCTAAACTGACACTGAAATATGGGCAGACCCTTTAAAGACATGCATTTAGGTTTTGCGAATTTAGTACAGCCCTAGTCCGAAAGAACGACGTAAACGAGCTTTGAATTCAAAATACTCATTAAAGTGTCTTTAAAAATAATTAATATAAACTACAAGTAAAAAGTAAATAATATAAATTTCACGTGAAAAATAATCAATATAAACTTCACATAAACATAACTGCTGTCTAATTAATTTTACAAATCTAAGATGTACCAAAGGCATTTAGTAAAAACTAGTTATAACTGGAGAAAACACGTTTTAACTAAAAACGGGTTTTAACTATAACATTGGAATACATTTCGTAAATAAATATGTATGCAATTCCTGAATGACCATTTGTTTATTAGTTTGCGATGAAAGTTTTCCAACTAACTTGTCAAACTTTGTAAACTTTAACTTATGATTATGAAAAACAAATCAATCTGTTAATCATCGCTGTTATTTGAAAAATAGTAAAAACTGAAACAAGGATAAATATTAATGAACTGCGTGGAACTTGAAAAATAGGATAGAAATAAAAAGCTCAAGAAATATAGGAAAAAAGCTTAAAATTTGTGGCATAATGTTCCGAAAATGTTATGATTGGTAGGTATTACAATACGTAATTATATGAGAAATGCTTGAACCTTCATATTTAATACTCACGCATACATCTACGATATAAATAACATTGTATTCGAAGTATCTGAATAAAAACATTACAATGTTAGAATTACTTCTTTTATTTCAAAAGAGATTAAATTTTTTAATATCGGAGCCCTTTAATGAAATATAGAATTTCATTAAACTGAGCCAAAGTGACATACTATATATAGTACTGCAAAATTTATTGAAATTAATTCAGTATCATTATCTATATATTTATATAGAGGATTTGCATAATTAAAAAGCGTTGTATGTTTTTTTTTAATTAAAATAATGTAAGTAGCACAGCAGAAGTAGAAGTAGGAAGATTACCATGCACAGCGTGATCGAGCTGCTGCTTTGTGAAGGAAAGGGTATGGTCAGCGACGGCGCACGTGTGAAACTGACAGGCGAACACCAGGTGCCGCTGGGCGGCTTGGCCGTGCGCCGGGCGGCGGTACGCGCGCACCAGCACGTCGCCGCGCAGGGACAGGCGCCCCACGCCCACTGTCCACCCGCCGCCGTTCACCATGTACAGGCCTGCTCGATGGGATGGTGTTGATACTAGTCTGCTCACGCTCATTTAAAACTATTGAGTATATCTTCAACAGATATATTCATAAGATAGATATAAGATATACAATATATATATATATATATATATATATATATATTTTCATTTACTAGAAAATATCGTTGTTGATAATTAACAAAATTGATTAAAATGGAAATAAAAGTGAAAGATAAATGCAACTGATAGTCATTTGTAAACCAGAGAAAAAACAGCAGTCAATAGGCATAAAATTAAAATGAAGATAGACAAAATATAAATATGAAAGAGAAAGTATAAATCTATCCCCAGGGTAAAACGATATATTATGGAACTATTATCACTTGGTGAAAATAAGTCATCGTCGTCATTAATTATGGGATTGATATCAGTTTCACATTTTGATTTCTTATGTTTACGCAAATAAATATTGTACATTGAATGAAACTTATTTTGTCGGATTTTATTGTGTTTATCCGCCTTATTTTTATTTTTTATTTAACGGCAACGGGGAAGTTTTTAGTCTATGAAAATGTTCAGGAACCCCCTTTCTTATTAAATCAGGTTTAATTAAAAACATACTTTTACAAAAGAACACTAATTACAATCAAGGATGACTCACTGTTGAAAATAAAAAACTTAATTTTAGATGAGACGTCAGCTGAGTGTTACCGTTCTCTATGGAATGGGATCCTATAGTTTAAGTTTCAGTCTGTATACGACTTACTCCAGGGTACAGGCCTCCTCTCATTTCTTAGAGGGTGTTATTGGGTAAGCATTTGTCTACCGCACTGCCCCATAACGTGTTAGCGGACTTCAAATGTGTTGAAATATTTTTATTTTTATTTTCAAACATGCTGGTTTCCTTACGATATTTTCCTTCACTGCCGATCATGTGGTAGTCAACACTTAAAGTTGCATTTAACAATATAGAAGTTGCATGTTAAAAAAATAACAATTGATTTTTCATGTAATTTGACAATAATTAAAAATGGATTTCTAAAATGTAAATCCGAACGCCAGTGACGTCATTATAACGTTTTAGTAACGCCACTGCTTGGTGAAATGATAAACCTCAGAATAATTACTATTTACTAGTATATTATGTAATTACTCTAAGGATAAAACACGCATGTTTACGTTGTCAATATTAAAGAAATTGTCATTGCATAACACGGGTAATATAATATGTTTTGAACATCCGAATATAGAAAATACAAACGTTTTTAAGCTATTGCATAGCTTCTATCGCGGGCCTTGAGCGCGGGGACCGAATCCAGAAATTCCGTAACGAAAAAAAACCTCAGGCTCCCCACTCCGACGGGCACGGAGGTATGGCGTCGAAAGCCGTGCATCGTCTAACGTCGTTTCAGTTCGGCAGACTTCGGCACTCGGCAGAGTTCGGCACGGTGTTTGTGTGCGTGCGACTAGACGTATGCGTGTACACTAGCTGCTAACTCAATGATAAAAATTCCTGAATAACCTACATGTATTGTAAGATATTAAAAATATTTTAAACAATATTAACTTCTCATTTATTCAATAAGAGAAAAAAAATTGTTTTCTTATCGCTCACCACGCTCAAAAAGTGTAACTTGATTTAATATCAAAGACTTAACTGCATAAATAAAATAAATAAATAATTATAATTGCATAAGTTGATAAAAAATGCTATGCAATAGCTTTACCGCGGCAGTCACCGAGTGCCACACGTATTTTTTTTTTTTCATTCAAAAATTTAACTAATTTTTATTAATAATTACTACAAAATGGAATTGTTAAAAAAATATTTAAATACACTTTAAATGAATTATTCTTTCATTAATATATAAATTTGTGGCAAAAAAAATTAACAACTTCTCTACTTTATTGGTGCCGCCGGCGATCTCACCCGAGTTACTGTGAAATTTATCGTGAGCGGTAGCTCCCGAGCTACCACGGCACCCACAATTAATATTAAAATATATAATTAACTATTAATTTTCTATCTAGAGTCCTTATAGGTAGGTATCTCTGTGTTTCGGTCTGAAGTGTACAGATAGCTAGTGCCAGCCTGTATAGGGCTGTCAGAAATTCAATCTTAGTCCGCAGACGTGAACACGATCTGTAGCTTTCTTGTTTGAAGTTAGTTGCAGGTGCCTATGGGCTGCAGAAGCCACTTTACATCAGATTTATAAAAAAATAGTTTAATTCCATAGTTTCACATTTTTTTAATTATTTAAAACAAGTGGCCAATTTTACTTCTTTGAAACTTCTTTTTCTCAAATAAATTTACGGTTTACAGCTGCGAATTATTTTTGAACATAGGTAATAAATAAATAAAAAGAACAACGTTAAAATAATACATAATATTATGTCAATTTTATAATTAAATTCTTATTTCTTTCTTATTTTTTCTTTATTTTTTAAACGTTATTTATTATTTAAACGTTATTATTCCTTTTATGAAGTACAATGTTCCTCACCGGAAGCGTAGACGCAGACAAGGTTTTCGTATATCTTGAGGAAGGCGATGGTGGGTGCGGCGGGCGCGGCGTGCGCGGTAAGCGAGCCGGCGACGCTCACGTGCGTGAGGTGCAGCGGAGCCGCGTTCACGCGGATCTGTCCCGCCAGCAGCCCCGCGAACGTGTCTATGTACCTGCGAGAAACATGATACTTACGACACGATACGCAATCTCTTATATTATTATTAAATACTGATTCTTCTCCTTTCATCAGCCCGTAAAGAAGCAGGACATTCGTCTTAAAGAATATAACACACGATCGACTTGATTTCGGTTTTCGACGCAAGTTTTCTTGAAATGGTTAATTTTCGTTTATTTATTTAATTAACGTGCTCAAAAATTAATAAAAACATTAATATTTTGAGGTTATGATGTGAAGTTTGCTGGACGCACAATAGAGTATCATTTTTTATAGAATATGGGTGACAATCGGAGGTAGGAAACATAGCAACGTTGAGTTGCTTTTTACGCTGGATTCTGTGAAAGTGTAGTCCTTTCCCGGTCATGCCGACCCATTTATGCTACAACCATAATATAGTTGTAGCATAGTTCTACCACGTGTAAAATGTGTAATGGAATCTGGAATCTTTGCACTCTTTACAATGAGTAACTTTTGATAGAAGGGTGACTAACAAACACAAGTCCATCTGATGATTAGTGAATACTGTAATCTATAGACGCCTACATTTGTTCTCGATTATGAATCAAAATGCAATGCGTTGTCGCCCCTTAGGACTAAGATGGAATGCCTCGTTACCAGTAAAAAACTAATCATACAAATTGGAGTAACATTACGCTGCTATTTCATGCTCGTATTCTGTGCCAGCGTGACCGACTCCCTCATGCTTGCAGTCGTTATACGCTGCAACGTAACTTATGTAAAATGGCAATGTTTTTTATAGAATAAGGGTGACAAATAAGCCCAAAGCCCACCTGATGGTTGGTGGATGCTGTGGCCCATAGATATCTACATTTATCCTCGAAGAATCAAAACGCAAATGCGTTGTCACCCCTGAGGACTAAGATGGAATGCCTTGTTTCCAGTAAAAAATGGTCTCCGGATCTCTACACTCACCATACGAAACACAGTAGTATTAATCTGATTTTTTACGCTGGTATTCTGTGAGAGGGTGATCCTTCCCCGGTCGAGCCAACTCATTCGTGCTACAACCATAATATAGCTGCAGTGTGGCTCTACCACGAAGTTCACTGTTCATAGGTTGTTACTTCTTTAGCAAAAAAATCAATAAACTAGTATGGCAATGATTTGTGTGAGAATGATACTTCACCTTTTATTAGAGGGCAGATGGAAGACTGGTACGCGGTCGTCGAGGTAGCGGCGCATCGCGTAGCGGTCGAGTGCATGCTCGGGCGCGCCGCATATCGCCGAGTAGTGCATGTACGCCGCCACCAACACGCCCAGCCGCTCGCGCTCACCCCTGCGAAAATGGTTTTTTTATGATCTCTATATAATTCCCACGTAAATATTTTATTTTTCTTTTTGTATATAAAATATGTACACGATGCAGTTCTCCTAGCCAATTTCGATTAGGACGACATCTATTTAAAAATGTATAAACAGATGTGTCAGTGTAATACAATTATAAGAAAATATTACATGATTTCAAACACCACTAGAGGCAATAATAAAGTAACTTCTATACACGCTGAAATTCTATAGAAAATAAACAAATTAGATGTGTTCGTTACTTAAGTACGTAATCTGTTTCAGTTATTTATTTTATTAAAATCGTTTTGCTGCTAGTCCTAACTGCATAAAGTATAAAGAAGCTATCTGATAAAATTATACAGAAAAAATTTATGTAAAATACATATAGGTAACTGTTTCATTCAATCATAATATTCGTTACCAAAAATAAAATAACCAACGCTCTATTCAGTAGTAACGCAAAAGAAATAAGAAATAACCACGTACTACCAATTACGCAAAAAACGGAAAACGTTACGATTCACGACAATTGCAAATAATATTCTATGATAGAATTCATGTCCGTACATGGGATACTCAGTAGAGTGTAAGCTTGATACGCAAAAATACGAACAGTCAGGTGAGGCAATATACGAGTAAGTTAATGAGTATTTTTGTATGAACAGAAGTTTCCATAAATGTACATAATATGTATATAATAAATACTATCCCACCAACATGGCTAACCTCTTGTAGCTACTCTTGTGTGGTTGGAAATATTTCGAAGATACGATGTGTACTGTATTTACCTAACACGTATGTCAGGTAAATAGTCAGCAGCTTGTACACATCACCGATCACCGTTATTTCGCGTTCGAACTCCGAACTTACCGTGGGAATAATTTCACTGTTACTACTATTTGTCCAGTCCCACCGGTATTTATGATATTAATTTTATATATATATATATATATATATATATATATATATATATTTTTTTTTTTATATTGAGCTAATAAATATTAATTCTAAAAATTAATGTGATACCTACGGCTCGGCTGCATTTAAAAACAACCTGTCTATAGCAAAAAAATCTAGTAGAACTTCTTTTCATAGCCAGTTATTAAGAAACCTCTTTATCTTTAGATACAGCAAAGAAAACGTTTACTGTAGTAAAAATCAATTTCTCTCACGATTGTTACTTCTCTCCTTATTTTAAAAAATTTTACATATTATTATAATTAATGGGATAAAGTTTCGTTTAATAACATTTAATTATTTCAGTTATTTAACAGCACAATTTTGGTTTACCAGATCAACAATATGGCTACTATTATAGACATACAACAATATGATCAAGCAACCTTAAGGAAGCTCGTCAAGCCAGTTCAAAATCACTTGTTTTTCATATTACATAAAATAGATTACTGCGACGTAAGATCAGATTTCTTAAAATAACCGTAAAAGAAATGCTTACCAGGCCAGCAGTATGGCGACGTTCTTCGGATGCGCGGCGAGCCAGCTCTCGATGTGCTTGCATGCGGCACAGAGGCGCTCGAGCGGCGGTGCCAGCTCGCCCGCCCAGCCCAGGGACCGCGCGCGTCCGAAGACGTTACGTGCTGTTCGACCCTCTTCGCACTCACTACCGTTAGCCTCGCCGCTGCTCACTTCAAATACCTGAAACAAGTAATCATTATTTATATATTCAATTTTATAATATAGAACTGCCATTAATGCCTCAAACTAAAAATACCTTCAGCAGCGGATTTATGGTATTTGCTGATGATATTTGCTTTATTTATTGAGAATTTAAAGGATAAATAAAAAATATCAACTTAACAATCTTGAGCAGTTTGTCAAGATATTGATTCTTACTTCTTCCGTCCTACGCACTACTATAATTGTGCAACATACGCAACTCGCGTTAGGCATCTTGTCCTACTTAAAATGTTTTGGAGTGATTCATCACCACTTCCCATTTTGTGGGGTTGCTGTCAACCACTGGCTCATAATAAGTAAAAAAGCAGGGTAAGTCGACTTCGCTACTTCAGTCTATAACGACGTAATTAATATTGAAATATATAAACAAATGAAATTTGCCGAGGAAATTTCTCAGATATATCGATTCCCTTACGATGTTTTCCATTTAACCGCCGAGTACGTAATGAATAGGCATGTAAAATTTGTAATTTTTTTTATATCAGCGGTTAAGTTCAACCTACACTCTCACTTGGGTTGCATGAGTATGGTATGGTAGCATGGTAGCTCCTGCTCTACCACCGATGGTAATAATTTATTTTGGAGTATTAAATGGTACATCAGATACGGGAAGATGAGATGACCTATGTGAGTTGTGCTTATGCTTTTGTAATCAATTCCTTATTTCTTAAGTCAACTTGTATACAATTATTTCTAAATGCTTTGCGTTAGACTGACTTACGAGTATGTTATATTTCATGTATGAATACGTGGCAACAATAACGTAATACCGAAATAGATAACAAAAGGAACGGAATAGGAAAATGTTACGTTACCATGAAATGTTCTCCATGCTTGTTGGTCAGCATATGTGCGGCCTGGGCCTCTGCGTGTGCGTCTCTGTACGGCAGGT
Organism: Parnassius apollo; assembly: GCA_907164705.1. Taxonomy (NCBI): domain Eukaryota; kingdom Metazoa; phylum Arthropoda; class Insecta; order Lepidoptera; family Papilionidae; genus Parnassius; species Parnassius apollo. The sequence continues at coordinate 5,930,694 of CAJQZP010001146.1, read as the reverse complement.
GCAGAGCAAGCATGCGCTCCGCCACATAGCACAGATCCAGCCGGCCCGCGCCGCTAGACGCGCCCGAGCCGCCGGGGTAGCTCGCTGACCGCGTACCGCCCTTCCGACATAAAATGGAAATTTGTAAATCATCATGTCATTGTTATAATCGCCCAGCTATTCACCAAATGTAATAAATATATACTTTTAATTCGTAAAAACCCAAAACTTTTATTATTATTATTATTTAATAGGTTTTATTATGACCCAAAGAAATCCTCAAACAAATCATAAGGATTATTTTTATTCATTATATACTGGTAATTTGAACACACGCGGAGGTAATCAACAGGCTTTTATAAGATCAGACACCTTATAGACAGACAAAAAAAACGAATAAAGGTTGGAACTTAGTACGTTTATGTCAGATCAAATATATAATTTTGAAGACGCGACATGACACTGTGAGTGTGACAGCGGAGTGTACTGCGTAGGTGTAGAGAAAACGCAAACGGGAGAGCATGATCATGAAGATCATTTTACACTATTTGTGACTGATTAGTGATTATCTTCACATACGAAAACAACGAAAACAGAACTTTGGAGTTTTTTAAGCTATTTTTAAATTAAAATAATGGTAAAATATACAAGAATACACAAAGAGAACTTAGGTAGCGTTGGAAATCTACCTGATATATTCAGAACTAGCTATGTTTAAATGGTTATGAAATAAATTGTGCGTGTCAACTCCGACGCGTGACTGGAGTTTACTTCTGAAAACGATTGTCTTACAATGTATACAGCTAGCAAAAGAAGTAAGTGAACTCATATATTTATTTATATTGATTTGATAAAATATATTACATACTTTACATAAAAATATATGACAACATTATAGATTTCCCGTTGTGATATGTGCGAGTATGTTGCGCAGAAGAAAACAATAACTGCTTCATATTTTGTTGTGGTAATTATTAAAGTAAACTCCAAAAATCTCATAAATAATGAATTTTGGGTATGTGTTATAATGTTAATTCCATCTAAAGATCTAAAGACAATTAAAGTGTTTTTTTTTTGCAATAAGTTACATATCCCTCATCACTAATAAAGAACTATTAGTGATCGATGATAGGCCCCAATATTTATACGGAATGAAAAATATGAATAATACGTACATGATCCCTGGTGTAAGTAGGAGTACCAGGAGTGGCAGGCGCGCTCAGTGCTCGAGTCTGAAACAATAAAATAATAACTCCTAAAAATATTATTTATGTGCTATGTGTGTTTAGGCACAATCGTGAGTGGCTGGTATTATACTTGCTATAAACATTAGAATGTAAGGTCAGTTGTGCCAATAAAAAATCAAAATAAAGAGTAATGTTCTTAAGGCTTTTCTTTCAAAGTCAGTGTCTTTGATGGCCATAATATAATTCAATAAATTTCTTAAATCTACATAAGTGATAACATATTTAAAAATGTAAAAGTATGAATGTGATTAAATAGTTAGAAATAAAGAAAACTAATATAATATTCTGTAAGGTAATGATGATTGTTTTTCATATATCATTAATCCATCCATGCAACACAGCCTATAAAAGGCCACAGCTGATCATAGCCCTCTTTCATAGATTGTCTCATAGAGGGATTTGGACATAGTTGCCACGCTTGGCAGGGCATGAAGACACTACTGCCCATCCCCTGTTTCATTTCCCTCTGTCGCCTTTTACGAAGGCAACACTGAAAGTTTTTAGAACTGGCCACTTGCAAACGATATAGTAAAAAATAAGTTCAAATTTTGAAAATGGAACTCTTTGTCAATATTATTGAGTATGTATTTTATTAATTTGTCATTTGTTTACGATTTGGCGGCAAATTGAAAATTTTCTGTGTCACGTCAGTATTTAATTTAACGCGAGCAAATTTTCGTTCAATGATTTTTTATAAATTTCGATGTAATTTAAGTCAACAAGAAAGTTATGATAGACTTCGATTGGTCTTTCACGATGAAGTCCTATCTCGTGCCACTGTTTACAACTGGTTTAATGAGTTTAAACGTGGTCGCAATAATCTCAGCGAAGATCTACGTCAGTGACATCCATCTACGGCGACGACTGAAGATAACATCAGTGCTGTTCGGCGTATGATAGAGACTGACAAAAGAGTGACAGCAGATTCGGACAAGCTTACGCATCGGTATTAGTTTAGTGCACAAAATCTATGAACATTTAGCGGTCAGGAAGCTTTGTGCCCGGTGGCCTTTGTGGCCCGAAAACTCTGTCGTGTTGATTGGTGTCGTGAAATGGTTCAAATATTAAACGGAGGTGACTCAAATGCTGTGTTGGACATAATTATGGTAAATACGGGCGACGAAAGCTGAATTTATTGTTATGATCCTGAAAATAAGAGACAGTCTGCTGTCTTGGTGTTTCCTTCCGGGGAGTTCCCAACTAAAGTGAAGAGAGGTCGAAGCGTGGGAAAAAAGACGTTGGCCTCGTTCTTCGGAAGGACAGGTCATTACGCAACAATTGTTTTAGAGGATCGAAAAACAGTTACTGCAGAGTGATACATTAACAATTGTTTGCCACTTGTCTTGGAAAAAGATCGGCAGAAACGACCTCGCAGTAGGATGCTCCTTCACCACGACAACGCCTTGTCGCACACAGCCAAGCAAACAATCGCCTAGTTGGCAACGTCAGACGTGGAATTACTGGTTTACCCGCCCTATAGCCCCGAGCTCACACAAGCATTTTGACTAGTGCTTCACTCTATGGGGTATTTCTAAAAGATCTCTTGGCCTCTTTATAGATGACTTTATACCATAAACACCATTGAAGTAATGTGTATTAAGAACTAGAAGAGATGCCGAGACTTGGTTGTTTGCAACACCTTTTAGAGCTTTTACGGGCTTAAATTTGATTTGGGTCATATTAACGCGCATTGTCGTGCCGCAGAGATTTTGTTCGCGATGTCTTTTCTAATGATTTCTTATATTTACGCGAGCACTATACATTTAAATAATACTAGTTTTTACGGATTTTATCGTGTATATTAACTTTTTTATATACTCGACGTTTCAAGTACTTTACAGCACCCATGGTCACGAGGGGGACTGAGATGTTCATCGTCCATATATCAATAGTTTACCGTGACATTTGGACGAATCCGTAAAAACAAATATTATTTAAAAGTCTTTTCTAGTACGAAGAACATATTTTTTCAATGTTATTTACATACAAAAAAAAACTAAACTAAAAAGAACTATTCTCTAATGGAAGAAGCCAATCAACAGTTATCTGTTACTGTTAATGTACTGATAAAGAAAACGCGAAAGGTAAAGTTCAAAAGTACTAATACAATTACACATTTTTAATTCCTTTATCAGTCCCAAAACTATCCACAGATATAGGCCATAGAGCCTCCTTACGATACAGGAGATTTGACTTTAGCAGGCTGGCTTGAAGCAATACTAACAAAGCAATTTTACAAATTAGCAATTTTTTGAAATTGAAAGATTTTTGTGAAACTCATGGGATGATATTTTAGATTTTGTCAAGTATAACCATAGAGGTTGAACAACTTTTTTATATTAAAATCGTTACTTGTGCATTGCGAATCTTTGTTATTAAATTAATAATTGTTACCGACAGAACTTCTACTGTACCTATTATAAGCCTCCTTCGTCGTAAAGTACCGTTTGCACCTATCGCGATCGGATGTTGGGATAGAGCTCAATAACGTTGATAAATGAGCCCCTTAGCAGGGTGCGGCTTAAGTGATTACTGCAGCTTTTGCTGGGACATAAGCTGTTTTAATCACCGTTAGCTGCATGAACAAAAGTTTTGAAGTACAGCATTCATATACTATCAATAATCAGGGATTAAACGCGAAATCAATTTAAATAGGTTAAACAGTTATATACTTACCTTACCTTACCTAGGTTCAGACGTGGTAAAACGTATAAGAAGTCGATACTATATGTAGCAATTGATTCTTTTAATATTTAGGGGAGATTTATGTTATCAACATACTAATGTAATGCATCTAAATATAAACGAAAGAATTAAAAAAAGTAAAGTAAAGTAAAGTTACAGCCTATATACGACCTGCTGGGCACAGGCCTCCCTTCATTTCTGAGAGGGTTTTAGGGCAAGGAAGTGTCCGCCGCGCTGCCCCAATGCGTGTTGGCGAACTTCAGATGTGTTCGAACCCAGGTTACTCGCGTTCTGTTATATTTACGACGAGCGTGAACCATCTGAGCTACCACGGCTCTCAACGAAAGAATTAAATTATTATAATTAATTTTAATTATTAAGAATTATATATTTACTAAATTATTTATGCGTCACATACAACACAACACACAAAGCAATTAAAATGACAAAAGAAAAGAAAACAATACATAATAATATATACATAATAATTAGTAGAGTAAGAAAACTCAGGTACAAAGTTTTCTTTTGAAGCATATTGCGCGCATGAAGTAGTGTAAGATTTAGATATAGTTTAGTTTTTATGGAGAACGAGTGCATAAAGCTAACACATGTGTTAGCTTTATGCACTCGTTCAGTGAGTGCATAAAGTTACAATTAAATTAAATTAAATTGAACAGGCATTGTTTACGTTCATAATGCGAATTTCAAACACATAATAATTTTTTTCTCTTTCTCATTATGGTTAACGATCTCATTAAAGTAGTAAAGTATGCCAAATGCCTCCTATACGCTGACGATTTGAAATTAGTCAAAGTGATTGATAAGGATGTAACTCCCGAACATCTTCAAAGTGACATCGACCGAATCCATAAGTGGAGTATAGATAATAATTTATGCCGGTAAATGTTAGGTCATGACCTTTAGCCGCAAGTTACAACCTACACATGCCACCTATACCTTAGCAGGTGTTGAAATAAAGCGCGTGTCAACCATTAGAGATCTTGGCGTGACATTTGACTGCGGATTGATCACATGTCTGCCCTAGCTTCAGAATCTTACAGACGCCTAGGTTTTGTCCTACGCAATGCCCGTGATTTCAATAATCCTAATGTCATCAAAATATTATTTAACTGTCTAGTTAGAAGTAAGTTAGAATTTGCTGCAGCCGTCTGGAATCCCCACGAATCCACATATGAATTGTTGATTGAAAAGGTTCAGAAAGCCTTTCTGCGTTTTTTATATAAGAAGATTTACGGATATTATCCATTTATGTATCCTACTCTCTTCTTGCTGGGAATGTTAGGATATAATTCCCTTTCAGTGCGTATAGCCAGAGATCAGATCCTAATAGCCATTAAAAATTTTAAGGAGCATGGTAGATTCCCCAGACCTGCACAATACTTTGTGTAAACTTTATGTGCCTAACCTGCCTCATAGGCCTACTCGACGACACCGGCTGTTCGCCACATCCCATTGCCGCACTGTGTCGCGCGCACAATCCCCGTTGTGTCGCATGCATGGTGCTTTAAACTCCTTAATGGAGACAGTCCCGGAATGTGACATCTTTAATGACACACTCAAGCTGATCATGTCAAACTGTCTCATGTTATGTGAAAGCCATGTTTGTTAGGTAAATAAGTTGTATGTTGTTATCACTTTATTCTGTTTTATATTATTTTATTTCCTCTAGTTTTTGTTAAGTATGTTCGATCTCTGACTTGTTATTTGTTTTTAAATTATGTTAATTATGTTATATGTTTAGTTTTACCTATTAACTACTGTCATTGGCACAAGCCGTTGTAATTAATTATAAATAAATAAATAGTCTGTAGTCAAGCAGTCGCACAGCGTAGAGAATTTCGCCAAAGAATTTCAAAATACTGCCCGCATATCATTACTGACAGATTGACTGAATTAGGAATACTCGCCTGTTTTCGTAAGATAAAATATCTATACAACTAATTTAAATCATTTACATTAGGGCAAATCTTTTTTAACAAGTTTTACCAGGCAGAGATACTTCAAGAATAATCCTCTCCATAACTCGCAAAACTGAGGAGTTAAGCTTCCTCACACGGCCAAAACTAAATTCGTAATATGTTAAGAAATCCGAAGTTGAACTAGAGTAACCGACATAATCTCTCCCATATAGTCAGCAGTAAATGGCCATGTCTTAGATTCATACGTCATCACTAGTAGCACGCCCTGATTGTACACTCTTGTTTTTGTTGGAGTTACGTAATCGGATAATTTATCCAAGGTTAACATTGGTACTTGTCAACAACTTCGAGCGCAGTGTTCCTAACAACTACCAGCGTGGATATGACATGGACTATACACAAGACCTTTGTAATGTCCATGTTCATCTTAAGATCTATCATCTTTGAGTATAGTGTTTATTAGGTCCTGCAGTGATTCCGCCATATTGACTAATGACGTGGAATGTTGACCCCGTATCCAGTAGTATCCTGTTCAGGAGCTTGAAAATCATCGTAGCGTTGCTGTACAAACACTTCAGTACTTCGATATACCGATAGTCGTCGAAATCGAAGGATTTCTCATAGTCCACAGACAAATCAGCTCAGAAGATAAGCCGTACTAAACCTGTAGTTCTTCAAAAGAGCCTTTCTTTAAGAACAAGACCACCGCACGTCTGCTCACCACCTCTAGAGTAGTGAGTAGTTTCTGAAGAATAGTATGTGCAAGTTTCCCACCTGCTTTCAAAACTTTGCTGTAATCCTATTCTTAACTGATAACTTACTGCTTAAGGTGCTGGAGAACCGTTTTAATCTCATTCTGACTGATGTCCGGGATATCACCGGAATATAACACTCTTACATATGTAAAATCATACAAAAGTGTCTAACTTCAGCCAGTCAGTCATATCTGCAGTATTTTTGCTCTCTTGGAGTAATTAATAATATTTTGAAAAAAAAAAATCGAAACAAAGTTGTTACAGACAAATATTTATTTTACATTAATTATTAATATGTTTCAGTTGTAAATACTTATTTGCACAAATTCTAAGAGCACCTGATACACGTTGGGTAAAACTCGTGGTTTACTCTTAATTTTAGGTATTTTATCAGGATACACTTAGGTATATATATTATAAGTATAAGTAAGCTGACACTTATCCATCATCCAGTAGTTCATTTTCTCCCGCATCAATACCTAAGAGTAATTAATTATAAATACTACCATTTTTAATTAATTACTCTTTTGAGCCGTGGTAGCTCAGATGGTTAACGCTCGCTGTAAATATAACAGAACGCGAGTAACCCGGGTTCGATCCCCGCCGGCACCAATGAAATTGTTAATTGCAATTTTAAGTGCTGATTTACCATGTGCAGTGAAGGTGACATCGTGAAGTGAAGGAAAACATCGTGAGGAAACCTACATATCTGAGGAATAAGAAAAAAACGACGAACACGGAGACATGTGAAGTTCGCCAACACGCATTGGGGCAGCGTGACGGACACTTGATTGTCCTAAGACCCTCTCAGAAATGAGGGGAGGCCTGTGCCCAGCAGTGGGAGATATATAGGCTCTAACTTTACTTTTTTTTACTCCCATTTAGCAGCCTACTATGTCATGCGTATAAATCTTAATTCTTTTGAAATAAAATTTCCCCTTTCGATAAGTGTAGGATCAAATAAAGATAATTATTTCTTATTTTAATTTAAAAAAGGATCCAATGACGTTATGCACTGCTAAGTGATAGAAATATATAATAGGGTTGTACAAACCCAGGTAGACTGCTATAAGACTGCTGTAAAAGATGCTCTTACACTTAGTAGAGTCTCATGCTTTTTGATTGCGCAGTCGTGTAAAAACTGTTATTTAAAAATAGTATTTTGAGAATGACATCTACTGGTTTGAATCCAAATATATGTAGCGCTTACTTGTACACAATTTGTTGTAAATTTTGATGACACGTTTCTTTTTATTATGCGCCTTTTAGTTATAATAAAAAAATTATAAAAACCTAATATCAACTTATCAGCTTATCGCTATCAACCTAACTTATAGTTTAAAACAAATAAACAACGAGTGAAGACTTAAGACCTATCAAACATAGAATACTATAATTACATAGGTACATAATAGAACAGGGGAGTGGGCGGAGCCCGTGTAGCCACTAAAATGTCACTAACAGGTAGATTACACGAGATGTGTTTTAACGTTACAATCGTTTTCAAATTTCGCGTGCAAATTATTTAGAAAATGCCGAATTGCACGCTATTTACACATAAATACGTATTAAAATCTGTCTGTCAACACAGCGAATTGGGTTAGTAGTAGTGATAATACTACGTAATTGCTTGTATATGTGCCCCGGCGACCCCTATCCTCGTACAAAATAAGTTTGACAGACATTCTATTGTGTATTATAGTATTCTATGTTACCAATATCAAATATGTAAAAGAAAACACATTGATTGTGATTGCTATTTGCTATACTACAAGTATGTGTAGGACGTCTGACCTTCTGACGTCTGCCGAACACAAAGCATAGCAATGGTCTGAAATTGGCATAATCCAATTATGCTTACAATCCAACGATCTGGCCGACAAGAGTGCACCCGCGCCTCTCACACTTGTTATTTTTATACGGCGCACTAATCACCGCCCTCTGACTTATACCAACTATACACTCGAGTTACTTTATAAACAGGAACATGGATTTATTCCCAATCAACAGATGGACTGATTTAGACCATGTTTGTACTATGCTTTTTCTGCTATAATATCACGTGCAACGAAAATTACTAGGTACTGTAAGTAAAATAGATAAATCAATTTATTTTTCGTTTCTTTCTTACAAATGACTTCCTACCTATTACGGTTATCAGTCTTACAATTTTTCTTATAATAAAAGTAATTAAAATGAAATAAGTATCATTATAAACTTTATTAAAAAAAAAGTTAATATGAGTATCCTAAACATAAATCTTAAAAATGTCGATTTGATAAAATTATTTAGAAATTTTGGTGGCTTTGGTGGCTCTAGGTGCTCTCCTTTTCTATCTTGGAGTCGATATGTGTTGGTAACATCTTTTTAAATATTTCTGTCTTCAAGTAGTAGTATTCAATAATGTTTTTTTAAGAAATCTACAGATTGCACATTATTTGTGCAAGTAATATATACTAATTAAGAACGAGTATCTAAATTAATAATTATATGTATGTGTATTCATTATAAATATAATGTAGTTGTGACTATGAATATATCTAAGTCAAATCTAAGTAATATAAAATAAAATTGATTATACTTGGTTTTATTTTTTAATCCATAAACCATATAGTACGTGAGAGTAATATGGTCATCCAGTTAATGTGGTGACTTTCTTATTAATCAAAAACTAGGTGCCTTGTTTGCGTTGATGGGTTTGTGATTCGATAGCTCTTCATCAGTAAAAAAAATAATAAACGATCAAAAATGTGCTGCTTTATCGACGCTATTTTGACAGTTCACATTATAGTAAATATTTTCGTCGATTTTTAGTATTGTGTAGTGTAGTTCATTTTTTTTGTTGATTTTGCGAAGTGTTTCTAATTATTGCTAAAGCAACAAGCTTTAGCTGGTTTTTTTTTCTTAATATATTAGTTATAGTATAGGTAGAAAATTTGAATTTTTGTCTTCCTCCTAGTTTTGGTAGGGTGGCAAAGCTAAAGGTGATCACATCACCCTCACGTAACTTACTATAATCAAATGTTGCTAATAGGAAACTAACCCGTATCAAATAGTGTGGAGCCTTGCAGTTTCGCACTAAGTTCACGCTTCGCTTCTTCTGACGTCTGCCAAAAACCAACGAAAATAGGGAATAACGAGTGAAGGTGCGAATTAGATTCACAATACGCGTTCTCATAATGTTTGCACCTCTGCAAACTTCCGCGCACGATTCGCGAACTAAGTGTGGAACGGGCATGAAAATAACGACATTGCATCTAGTTGGTGCAAAAATATCAACTTTTGGAACAATGAGTGTAGAAAATAGGTGACGAGCGTGCATCGGGGCGTGCTTTCGACTGGTAAGGCAAACTCACGCCGTTATTGCAGTGTCCTGAGTCGATGCTGCTCAAGAAATATTATTTCACCACTCCATACGCTCCGCCGTCTTCTGAACTCAGATCTTAGACAAATAAATAACAAGTTTTAAAATAAAAAAAACTAAGTTTATTACTTACCAACTTTATTTTGAAATTAAATGAGTTATCAACGGCTTTAAATTAATGAAGTAACGCTACAATTTAGTTGCATAGTTATACGTTGATAATTTGGTTTTCGCGTTTATTTTATCTATTTTATAAATGATGATTTTTAGTATTATCTTTATGGCAAATATAGGGAGGGATATTTGATGTGTACAAAATTACATGAACAAAATTAATTATATGTTTATAAAATGCAAAAATTGCACGAACCGTTAATCGCTTTTGACACGGTGGCAACGTTGGGTTGCACTGAGATCGAGATCGCGTCGTTGCTCGCTCTTTCCCTCGCTGCAAGTAGAACGCTGCACGCCATAGCGCAAACGCAAGTCTATGTAGCGCACGTGCTGCTTCAGCATCGCAAGCGCGCCGCATTCGCGGGCGCATGTTTTCTTATGTTATGAGTCCATATTCCCAACTTTACTATACTTCACTTTTATTGTCTTTAACACTCGATTGTGCCAATATTTTTTCTATGGCAAATGATTAGAAAATCATTATTTTGTCACTTAAGATTTTGTAATTACTTTTAGAGCGTTTAATAACGTTGTGAGATCTGTTTATTTGTAGCAAGATAATTACATTTAATTTATTCATGCAATGTAATTTCACTGTCAACTGTACAATTTTAACACATGCAACTATTAACTCTAATAAACTTTTCATGATTTTCTACGTGCTGGGCGATGAAGAAAAAGATCGAAATATTTCGGGGATATCTGAATTTTGCCAACATGCACTACATGATCGCGGACCAAGAGCTTTTTATTAGCACTTAGTATTTATACACAAGTTTACGCCTTTGGCATTATATAAGACGTATATAAGCTCTAACTTTTTACTTTTACACATAAAACACACCTACATATTATATTGGTACTTATTCTAATAAACTTTTTTTTTTGGTTATCTTTTCACAAGTTATCACACTAAACGAAACTTTTCACTAATAATTACTAGTGAAGAGTTTTAGTTAGTGTGGTATTGACATTGTCCGTGTAAATAAACAGGAACGACGCAGTCTACGGGCCGTCTGAATGCAGAATCGTGGTTAACAGAATCACGTAAAGTGTCTGGTGCCCGGCGGCAGTTCCAGGCATGCGCCCCTGCACTGCGGTACCCAGCACACGAGTATCCTTCGAGCACACATGCGAGTCTAGACGAACCTTATACTGAGTGATTGCCAAAGTTAACGAAAAGCTTTTAATTTTTAAGATTTTTCTACCCTTAAAATGTTTTTTATTTTTAAAAGTTATTATGTGTAATATAATACCGTCGTAATTGTCGTGTGTAGAGTAGTAGTAGTAGTATATTTTATGTACATTAGTGAACAGAGATACTGGCAAAGTCTGGCGAATTATTTTTTGTATTCTGAATATAAAACGAAAACTATTTCAGTACATTGTTCCTTAAATCCTGATTTAGTTTTATAAAGGGAATTAATAGTAACTGTTCATCTGGTAACAGTTACTATTTTCTCTATATGTATGTAAATTTAGACTAGATCCTAAAATTACCATAACCCTGACCTTCCTTGTAAAACCTTCATCTCGCGTGCCCAGCGCTTGCGGGGGTGAATAACCTCAGGGGAGGGGTTCTTCTAAATAAAAGATCGTCACATGTTCTCATAGTGAAATGAACGGTCACCGACTGTCGACATTCGTGCGTTCTTTCATACAAATCCAGCTGTTTTTATTGTTTAATAGGCACTCGCATTCACGCTTACGCTCGCTTGAAGATTTATTTTTCAATTTTTGGGCTATTTACTGTCTTCATGACTTATAGAGATGTTTAAGTCGTTAATATTTTTGAGTATAACATTTAGAAATATTGTTAAAGTTATTTAATACGTTGTAAATTATTGGTTAAAATAATACCTAGGTAGATTTTTGTACGTTTCTATAAAAAAATGAAATTGTTAACATTTGCATGTTTAAAAGCTTATCATTATAACAGAGCAACGTTCCTGTTGTTATCTTGTTATCTCGAATAAAGTAATCGTCGTATATTGTTAGACTTTATCTCTCTTAATTGTCTTAGACACTCATGCCATTGGCTAAATTATTGTTGTCTTAAATTAAAACACCTGATGTTTACGTTAAAATTAATAATCGTTGTTCCTAAATCTATATTTGATTAAAATGATTAATCACTGATAAACAATTTAAAATAATTATTATTCTAAATTAAAATAATTAGGTATTTACTACGCGTTTATATAAATACAAAACCATTTTGTTTAGAATTAAAAATGAAAATCGGTGTAAATTGTAACGGATATTGTAATTTTTTTTTAATTTTTGCATTCTATTGAAAGGTCGCTAGGTACGCTTAGTCACATGGGTCAGTCACTTCACTATGAGTTGTCTGTAGTATGACATTTTTACACACGCAACGGATGCACTCGTGACCGATTAACGTAAAGTACGGGAGCGGCAGCGTGGTGAGGCGCGGACGCCTGGAGAGTCACTGGCGCCGCGCCGTGCTGCAGCAGCGTCCCGACGCTCGCCGAGCCGGCGACGCCGCGTTGCCAAGCAACCACGCATCGCCGTCTTACACCATCACTGTTCAGTGCTCTCCTCTCCGTTTCCCATTTCCATTAACTTCTACTCTAATGATTCACAAAACACGTATCCCATTCATGGGTAATCGTTACTAAGAAAATAATCCCATTTATCAAAAAACGGAACTTACTGTTTAAGCGTTCAGAAGCTGCATATATATAAAAGTATTCATTAAATAAATAATAACCTGATTAAATATAGAAGCGAAACAATTGAATTATTTTGTTCATATAACTACTGTACACACTAATGTAATAAAAATAAGTACCCGGTTGACCGAGCGTTGCTCGGTATTTTTCGCTCGTTTTTTCTTAATTCGTGTGTTTTGGATACAATATTATATATTTAGATACAAATTACATACTGATGAAATACGAATAATATTTTTTGATCGTAGTGACATAATAGAAAAAACTGAACTGGTTATTTGGATAAAAAATCATGATTGAAATTAGTTTAATTTCAATTTTCGTGTTTTTAAAAAATACTAAACAAAGGGCACAAAAAAATAGATTTTCTCAAAAAAGAAAGGAACTTGAAAAAAAATTAAAAAAAGTCGGTCGGACGGTCTGGGCTCGAACCATGGTATTACGATTTTGTGACCGCACAATATAAATTAAGCTATTTGTAATCATCAATAAACTGTCAAAATTTACCTTCTTATTCTAACGATATTGTAGCAGTTTTTCATTGCCTAAAAACACGGGCAAAAAGACATTTTCTAAAAATAAATCCTAGCTAGATCGATTTATTGCCCCCGAAACTCCCTGCACACAAAATTTTATGAAAATCGTTGGAGCCATTTCCGAGATTCCGATTATATATATATATTATATTTTTTTTTTTTATATATATATATATATATATATACAAGAATTGCTCGTTTAAAGGTATAGGATATACCATTTTTATTAGAACTTTTTATTGTATTGATAAATATGAATTGATAATAACTATATTCAAAAACATTACATAATTCCTAACAAAAGCAATAAATTCTAAATTAATTTTGCAATTGGCTGGGTTTTTCAATGATCTGATAAAAGTTATTCGTAGGATAAAATACAACCTTTGACAGTTATATGAAGAAAATAATTCAATTGTTTCGCTTCTATATTTAATCAGGTTATTATTTATTTAATGGATAACTTTTATTTGACAGGTGAAAAGTCAGCCCTAAGAAATATAATAAATAGTTTTTTTAATATAGAATAAGGGTGACAAACGGGCACGCAGTCCACCTGATGGGAAGTGGTTGCTGTGGCTCATAGACATCTACATCTATCATCTATTGTTACTACCCCTGATAATTAAGGATGATATGGCTCGTTTCCAGTACAAAGGGTCAGCATTTAGTTCTACTTTACGCTGCTATTTTGTGAGTTCTTTCCCCGGCCGAACCAATCCATTTGTGCTAAAGCATAATATAGCTGCAGCGTTGTTCTGCCGCGTCCATGACTGATAAATAATTAAAAGAGTTATGTAAAAAACCGGCGAAAGGATTTACGATGTGCAAGCTGGACTTCGAAGAGGATTGGGTGTTTCTATGCATTTTTGGACTTGGAAATGATCTGTGACAAAAAAGAGACGAGGAATCTACAGCAAACGCTGACCACGCTTCAGTTGAGCACTGGGTCGATACAGGCATTAAATGCTCTCTATAGGGACTCTAAGGCTCTCAACTTTTTGTCAATTTTATCGTAGACTGGTTTGTTATCCATCAAAGTGACAGACCGGGCTGTCTGTAACTCCTCCGTGGCTGATAAATCTGTTTTGGATAATGGACAACTGTTTGGAAACTTTGGCCGTTAAATGCCTCGTGTTATTTTATTTTTACACAGCGTTCTTCTTGTCGTCTTTTTATTTCAAAACATAATTAAGGGTTACTGTAAAAACTGAAAGAAAATGCTGGAATCAACATGTTTTGTAAATGTGAGTTAGTTGTTTGTTTTCTTTTACTAAAGAAAATTAATTCAATTATGATGTGCGTAAAAGAGTTCATTCATAATTTTTGTAAGGTGAGAGGTAAAGTAGCGCACTGACGTTCGGCATTAGGTTTGCCAGATCGGAAGACCAAAATATCTGGAAAATTTTTGAAAATGTCGAGATTTTCGAGTTGTTGTCGGGAGAAATAAATATTAAAAATAAAAGTTTATATTTTTAATTAAGACGCCACAAAAAATTCTTTAAGCAAAACTAATTTAAGTACACTTCATTTTTAGGTTGCCATATGTATTTATCATTAGACTTTATTATAGTCCACCAATTTGGATCCCTTAGCAGTATTCAGAAAAGATTTAAAATTCAAACAATTTACTTCAAAGTTCTGTCAAATTACTAACTCAGCTTTTATTAAATCTAAGTCCATACGTTAAATTTCCGAGAAGCAATTTTTCTGGAGATTTTAAGTTTTGTCGGGAGTCTGAAGATAATTTGTAATGTCCCGACGAACCCCGACCATCTGGAAACCCTATTTGGCATGCACTTAATAAATATAGGCTCGTATTAACGATAAAGACGACGTTGTAACTTACGTCTTATTTAAATTTACAGTTGGTCATCTTGGCGTATATTAATCAGGGGGGCAGAGATTCAATACTTATAATATTACATGCAAGGGACTTGAATAACTATTACTATTGGCCAATTTTACAATTTACAAAAAGTTTTTCTTGTTATGTAAGAATTCTTTGTAATGTAACAATTATAATGTATGTAAAATATTGTTGATGACCTAACTATTCATCATCATCGTCTTGAACATCATCATCGTCGACGTCATCATTTCAGGTTATCAAAAGTAATAACTTAAGCTCGGTTCTGCGCCTTCTGTATCCATCAAGTTCCATGTCGTGATTCCATTTAGTGGGCGGCCGGGGGTATGGCCTTGTACCAAAGGCTTTCACTCAAGAACCATTCTTCTCCATCGGCTGTCGTTTCTTCGAGCTATATGGCCAGCCTATTGCTACTTCAGCTTACTGATCCATTTGGCTATGTCAGATGCTTTCTCAAAATAATTTCTTATATCTACGCCACCACAGATTTTGTCGCGTTTAAGTTTTTTCTTCCTTTTAACTCACGACATTTTCAGCGTGTTTTGCAGCACCCACGGTCATAACTCGCTGCCCAAACGAGTTAAACGTACTCGTGAACAACTTTGCGAGAAGTGCTCAGAACAACTAGTTCAACCGGAGATATGAAATAGACGTTACACATGACCTTTGACTTGTCCAGGTTCATTCTTGCAGCCTCGTACCGGAAGATGCGTGTAGGGCAGCGCACCAAAAGATGGAGTGACAACCTGGTAAGACATGCAGGAAGTCGATGAATGTGGCTGGCTCAGGACCGAGCTTTGTGGCATTCCTTGGAAGATTCCTATGTCCAGCTGTGGACTTGTGAAGGGCTGTAATGATTATGATAATGATGATGATGACATAAAAAAGATCAGATTTGTTGCAAAAATGAAAAATGTTAAAAATCGATTTTCCATAAAAACTATAAGATTATACCATTAACCGACAAGCATTTTTGCATAAATATAAATAGGGATGTGACAAAAGTAAGAGAGGAGTATCAGGATTGTGCCAAATATAAATCTGTATTCTCTGTCCACGCCACTGGGTGACTAGCGTTAGTTTATGTTTTATAAAATATTTATTGCCACCCGTAGTATGTCCAGGGTCAAGTCGCTCGTTATAAAATATTTTTAATCTTTTGCTAAAACGCAAAGCAGTTAAAGTGTATATAAATACATAATACTTTATTTTATTGTACATACCAAAACCTTGCATTCGAACCTTTACAACCATTTATCGACTGTAAAACACAACTAGAACCACGTTGCAGATATATTATGGTTGTGGCACAAATGGGTTGGCTTAACCGGGTAAGGGCCACTATCTCACAAAATATTCGCGTGAAATAGCAGTGTAACGCTACTGCGTTATGATGAGTGCAGGGAACCGGAGACCTATTAATATATACCTGTGCGGAGACAACTCATCTGCATTTTGGTTTTTAATAGAGAATTGTGTGGTTGCTTGTCATCCTTAATCTAAAAGAAACTACATTTAAAAAGATAAGTGGTAGAGCTGTCCCTATAAGTCCGTATAGGTTAGAACCACTCTATCCTTTACCTATAACATGCGCCAAACTGCAGTGCCAAATTGCTTTCCAGTATGATAGGTAAGAGAGCTAGTATAATTACGGGCTGTGAGGCGTTTCATCTTAAATTGAGATCTATACACCGTACTTTAATTTTGCTCAGACTTTACTTTCGAGCTAATACAATGTCGGTATTTATAGAGCTAACTTCGAAGTCGCGCCGAGTGCGCGCTTAGCAAAGTCTTAGGCCCGTATTAATAAACGTTACTCAACGACGAGCTCAAGTGCGTAATCATTTGATACGCTCTCATTATGATATCAGCATCTCAAGATCGTTGCTAATTAATAAACATATAAAAACAGTATCTCAGTTACCAAGATGAGTTCCTTAAGACATTGTACTTAGGGATACTATTCTGTGACTTAAGAGCTTGATCTCGTGAACGATTACGTCACACAGATCGAAGTTTAGAATATTATTTATCACGTTTCGTTTTTGCTATATCATGAGATTTATTGAATACCTTTATTTTTATAAAATTTAAATAAATAGAACTGTATCACGTTATATGGTTGTTTTCTACTTACGATGAGCTTAAATTTTTAAAACTATTGTGTATATCTTTCTAAATACGAACTAAATATTTACTGCTTAATTCAATATGTACAAATAACCTAACGCAAATCGACGACAGCATCGGTCTCAAATATAAAACTGACGTATTATTTTTGACACTTGAAAACCATTGACTTATATATTACTAGCGTAAGGACCGGGTCGACCGAACAACTAAAACGGACCAGTGCGTTGGCCCTAAAATTACAGTTTAGGGCCAACGCGAGTCGGTCGACAGTGGTGCGCGCGCAGGACAGATTTGCCTGTCATAAATATGTCTAGTTGCGTGGTAAAAGGATGCAAAATTACGATACAAAGATTAAAAAGGAACATAAGATATCGTATCGGTTAATAACTTTATATTAATTTTGTTACAATTAAATTATTATTTAAACGCATTTATAAATGTTTTATTTTACAATTAGTTTAGTTACGTTACCAATATTAGGCCAGGGTTGGATTCAGACCCTCAAAATATTGTACATGGAAAATAAAATTATACTTTTTTTTAATATATCACGTTTGACGTTTCATGTTTCCTTTTTCCCATGTCGGGATTTTGGCGTCACGCTTCTAGTTTATCTATACGTTTCATTTTTTGATGGCTTTATTTTTATTTCTGTTTTATTTTTGTCTAAAGAACTTAGTGTAAGTTAAATTTTGAATATTACCTAATATATTTTATATTCAATAAGGGTAAAACGAAAAGAGTACAAAAGAAACCATATCTGCTTAATTGAATCTGAAAATCTGATTCATAAAATATTTTATCGTCGTAGCTCCGTAAGCACCGATTGAACAGAAAGGGAGCTAATTCTTATTTTATATAAACACACGGTACTCACGTACAATATAGAAATTCTCGATATCATATTATATATATATTATATATATTAAAAAGTAAAAGGACCCAATAATAGTACAAGTCGACCTTTAGGTAAAATTATAGTATTTTCGCTTAAAATTATTACGATACTATATACTACAAAATATGAAATACGACCCTGCTTACGTCGTGTTATGATATGACATTTGTACTCGTATTACGAAAGATGCGCTACTTTTTCTTGTATGAAAAAGTTATGAGTAAAATATTTATATGGGCCTATCCTTCCTTTTGAAATCACTGTTGAAAACAACATCTTGTACGTAACTTTGATCTAAATCTTTTTCTACTTTTATGAATATCTGTGTAACTAAAAGTACGGAAAGTACATTTTTTGAACAAATTAACTTCTCCAATATGAAATCTGTTAAATATTACACCTCATTTTTAAGGGACTGCGCCTTGGTGGCAGAAAAGTTCGTAGTTGCTCTCATTACCTACTTTGAAATTTAATACATTATATTAATTTCAACAATCAATAAAATTATACCTACTTAAATAAATATACAATATGTACATACCTACCTAAAATGATTCTGTGGCATAAAACCTTAATTGATAAGACGGCTATTTCTGGGGAAATTGGAAGACCTCTGTTATTTACTTTTACCAATAAATTTTGTATTAATGTAGTAATATATATTACCGCCTCTTAACCAAATCTGTATCGTTTTTTAAATTGTTCACTTGGTAACTTAAAAGGATCGGATGCAACCCTATATAAATTTTTGGTAAACGATATCGCAAAGGCCGTAAAATATCGTCATAGTACTCAATATTATCGTAATAATTAATTTCTCTTAAAATATTTTCCATTTCCATGTCAACAGTAATGATCTCAAGTCACGGACTGCCCGCACTCACATTTTAGCATCTCAAGCATATCTCAAGTACACACACTTAAGAAGCGAGTTTCGTTTATTAATCAGTACGTCACTCAGCTGATATCGTAAACCTAAGCCTTATCTTGAGATAGGTTTATTAATAAGGTCATACACTCAACAACGTACTCAAGTGCGTGTACTTGAGCTGAGTAACGTTTATTAATACGGGCCTAAGTCAACGAAATCGACGACTTGCGAAGGACTCAGGATATTACCCAAAACCACCGTATTAATTTTGAATTGGAGTTTTTGTGTTACTGTTATTATTAATAATAATAGATAGGTAGTTTCAGGCCGTCTTCTAGTTTTATAGGTAGGATTGGGATTACAAATTCTAAAGCCAGGTGTAATAACAGATCAGGCATTTTAAATATAAATAAAAAAACGAGTGTGTACCACATGACTGAAATAAAATTTCTTTAGCTCCATTTGTATATATATATATATATATATATATATATATATATATATGTATATGTATATAGCATGTACATACGTGTATATACATATACATATATAAATTTTCTACAAATTTTTAAATTTATTATTAGCTTCCTTCCGTAATTTGTTATTATTCACCAGAAAGTTCACAAAACATGAACTTTAAAATGAATTTACAATTTTATTTACTTTAAACATAGAATATTTAATGTATTGAACAAAGTATTAATTTATGAAATATTTTTTACTACGCTATTTTAACTTAAAATATTTTATATTTACACGAAAAAAGAACATTTATGGAAAGAAAAATATTTATGAAACAATGAATTTAATAACAAAAATATACAAATACGTCTACATCAGGCATCGGCCAACATTGTCTGTACACAGGCGTTTACGCACACATGCCTACGTATTATTTCAGAAATAAGAATTACGCTATTTATAAGAAATCAACATCAATCAACATCAACAACAACAATCGGCATTAGTTGTACTAAAAAATTAAAACAATATAACGTTATGTTGCTCGTATAATAATCTGACAAAAAATCTGAATGATTGCATGTACATTAGTATGGTTTTTACTCGTTTAAAAAAATTTTTAGAGGTATCTTTGTGATTTTTTTCTATCACATCAAATTAGGATCATGTTTTCAACACAATACCTAACTAGCATATGTGCAAAAAAATGATATATTTTACTGGTTTTAATTACTGCGGTGAATCATATACTTTGAGACATTATAAAACTTGTGTTTAGCTCCTATAGGCCCCCTAAAGTGCATACAATATCAAATAAACCAAAAGCTTCACGTTTGAAACAGTACATAATTTGACAGCGCTTGACCGGTTGACCGAACGTTCGGTTTCTTTCTCATATTTTAAACTAAAATTAGTTAAATGTAATAATAACTTATTCATGAAACATAATTTGGATTGTTTTTGATTTTTAAGTATCAATTTTTTTTTAAATTTTATAAACTTAGGTTAATCTTATCCCGATACAACTATAAATTCAGGATCAAAGATTATGCTAAACCTATACTCAGCTAAGTTTTTTGTAAGTAAAGTCTGAGCAAAGTCAAAGTACGGTCTATAGATCTCAGCCTTAGTCCAAATCCAAAGTATTGGCAACATATTGCCTATACTTTGGATTTGGACTAAGCCTTTGTTTGAAATTGATTGAAAGCATAGAGAGTTTATGCTTTTTAAATCCTACCTTAGCTCACTTTTTCAAAAGGCTAGTTGCTAAATCGTAGCCAAAAGTAGCCAAGATTTTGCCATACAATCCACAGATACAGGTTGGGCTATCTAACGTTTGGAATAGGATATTTTACACCATGTAAAAAAATACAAAAATATATATGTATTTAAATAAATATTTATGATAGATTTTGAAAAAGTAAACGAGAAATATTGATTTCTATTTATAAAATTGCATTATAAATTTTATATTTCAATTTTAGAATTTTTTTTGTCTGTGCCTCAAATCTGCAAAACGCTATCCGCCGTGACGTCACTGATACCGCCAATGGGTATTAGTTTACTGTATCACTGATTAAGAGAACTAGCTAATATGCTGTGTTATTTCGAATTTTTTTAAGTTATCATTACGGTTATTGAGTTTTATTCCGAATTTTATTGAAAAATCATCATGGAAGACGAATTCGTAAAAGCAGAAAGTATTAATGTACCAAGGATAAATAAATTGATGGTGGCAAAATCTTTTGCATGCAATCTCAATTTTTGTTCTGCTGAGTTGAAGGATGTTAAAACATCAATGTAAGTACCTATTACCAACTTTTGTTTACCTATACAAAAACACAGTACCAGGTAAGAATGTATTTTGATAAAACATAGTTTAGTAGCTATCATAGTTTAGTTCTAGTATCTATAATTACAATCATTAGCAATCATTAGTTATAATGTATAAGTTAACGTAATTTATTACAAAATTTGACTTGCGATACCCTTCACCTCATGATGTTTTGTTTTGTATAAACGACAATTAAATATAATTCATAGTTACATCATAATGATCTTTACAGAAAAATAGTCTAGATTTTGTAGACAATGTATTCGGGTATCTTCTTGCCAGTTTTAACCGAGTATTTTTTATATTTAAATCAATTGGCACTTGAATCCATAACTTTCCCGGCGTTCTTATGCTCGTATTTTTGAATTCAGGCACAACACAACAATGATATATGTAGATGATAACTCATTATTAAACATTAAAAAGTATCTTATTCCTTTGCAAAATCGGCAAAATTCTAGAACAGTGACGGTGCGAGTTGAACAGCATGGCGGCTAGAGTTTTCACGCGAAAATTTAAAAAAAATAAATTAAAATTAAAAGTAATTTTTATGGTATTATTCGGTTTTAAAAATGTATATGAATTTAGTATTAATTTTAGAATTGAACATTTCACGCACTTCCTTGAGAAGAATTTTGCATAAAAAGTTTGGTATGAGTGCATACAAAGTTCAATTAGTGCAAGAGTTGAAGCCGCATGGCCATCCGCTGCGTTTTCGGTTTTCTCAATTGGCCGAAGACCGCTTGATCGAAGATGAGCATTTTTACCGCAAAATCATTTTTTCAGATGGAACTCATTTCCACCTCGGAGGATACGTCATTAAGCAAAATTGTCGTATCTGGGGTTCAGAAAATCCACGCGTCATCTTGGAGAAACCAATGCATCCACAACGAGTGACTCTCTGGTGCGGATTTTGGTCTTGCCGCATTATTGGGCCATTTTTCTTCAAAAATGAGCAAGGAAACGCCGTTACAGTGAATTGCGATCGCTACCGCGCCATGCTAAGGGAAATTTTGTATCCCAAAATCGAATAGGATGACATAGACGACATTCGATGTCAACAGGACGGCGTAACGTGCCATGCAGCCAATGTAACAATCGATCTTTTACGCACTGTTTTCGAAAATCGCATAATCAGCCGAAATTTTGATGTCAATTGGCCACCTTAAGGCTGCGATTTGACTCCGATGGACATTTTTTGTGGGGAGTTGTTAAGGTCAAATGTTACGCTAACTATTCAGAGACGATTGACGAATTGAAACATGAAATCGAAGTTGCCATTGACGAAATAGAGGCCCAACCAATCGAAAATGTACAGAAAAATTGGATTGACCGAATGGGGTATTGTAAGGCTAGCCGTGGCAGTCATTTGAACGATGTGGTCTTCCGTTCCTAAATGGAGAGATTCAATTTGTAAATTATTTTTTTTGTTTTTTACAGGTTTAAATTCCAAATCTTAAATGGCTCACCTCTTATAATATACGTCATTTCATTTTACGGACTGTCATGAAGCAAGGGAAAAACTTTCACTGTTTCGAACGTAGAGCCACATACATATTTAGAAATACCTAAAAGTTGTGAAACTTACTTTGTTGGTGTCGATGTTCTATTAAAATCAAAAGTAATTATAATAAACATTTATAAATGTTAGTTGCAAAAAATTATAATATGGACATATTAAACTAATACTTATGCGTCATTTTGATTGCATGCGATCTTCCTAACAATCACAAATAACTAATTTTGAAAGTGGAAACGAAAGTAAAAATATTCATTTAACAAGCGTAACGTGGTAAACTATTTACTAATCTGTGGTAACGTCCGGCAACACCTCCATACAAAAACATTTATAAAGAGAAGTTATATTTACGTAACCATTCTTTGAAGTACATAAACATTCCATTGCCATCTGTTTTATTTTAAATATATTATGATACTGAGATACTCGTATACTCTGGGCCATATTCTAAAAACTCATAAATGTGAACTTAAAGAACTTGTACAAGAATCTCCAATCCCTATTTATATGTAGAGTTATTTGAAGGTGGAGTTAATTATAGTTGTAAATAAATACTGCGTGGTCGGAGAATTGTGCTAAGGAGTACAATTCCCGGTTTCGAATCTAAATAATACGAAAATACAATCAAAAATGTTTACAATCTAGAAGTCTGAGAAAATTCAAAACATTTTAAGGATCTATGAAGTCCGCTGATTTGTAAAGGATACGCTGATGAGAAAAAAATCTATGCCCCACAGTGGTACATTATACAGTTACTTTTTCTTGGTATTCATAGTTATAAATTTGATTTTTCTATATACAAAGACACTATTACGTTAGAGCTTGCATTTTCCATATGAATAAACGATTGGTAGGTGTGTGCGCGAGTGCACGTGTGCGCGTATGTGTGTGTGTGTGTGTGTGTGTGTGTGTGTGTGTGTGTGTGTGTGTGTGTGTGTGTGTATGTGTGTGTGTGTGTGTGTATATTTGTGTGTGTGTGTGTGTGTGTGTGTGTGTGTGTGTGTGTGTGTGTGTGTGTGTGTGTGTGTGTGTGCTGTGCGCGCGTGTTCGCGTTTGTTCGTGTTTGGGTGTGCGTGTGCGTGTGCGTTTGAGTGTGCGAATGCGTGTCCGTGTCCGTTTGCGTGTTGTGTTGCGCACTAAGACTGCATGGATTTGAAGAGATTGGAAAAAATAAAAACTCCAACAAACCTTATTAATAAATTTTGAACCACTCGCAAATTCTCTATTTTGCAAAATTAAAAAAATAGAACTAAATTACAGTAACAACAATTTTGTATAGATAAAATAGCAAGCACGCAGAAGCGACAAAAGTATTAAAATTAAAATTGCTCCTGGTAGCAATTCCACGAAGTATTCGAAGGTACGTGCGGTTAACAAAATTCGATTATACTTTACGAGCGTGCTCATATAAGGGTTACAAAACGTAATAAAAACTATATTATTAACTTTACAATTTTAGGTTATAAAACTTTAGGTTATGGTTTAAAAAATATATACAACGTTATGAGTAGGCTTGTCTGTGAAATTTACAAGGGGAGGAAAAGGCGTTTGGAATACCTAGACTCATGGTCGAATACAATTAAAATTCCCCCGAAATAAATTATTTAGCAATTATCAAACATTAATAGTCAATTCGAACGTTATAAATAATATTAAGAATCTACGAGTAGAACAACGAGAAGAAAACAGAAATAAAAACAAAAATTCCTAAAAAAACAAAAGTTACGTTAATGATTAATAAACCAGCTGCTTCTTTATGAAGTTTAATAAATATACAAATTAGAACAACAGTAAGGAATTATTTATTTTCAAAGTTCTCTCAAATATATATTCCATTATACAACTAAACACACTTAGCCAAACAACAAACAAATTTATCAGTATGCATGTAGCTGAAACTATCGCATTAGGAATTCATAATGGATAACAACATCGCAAGTTGATTTGATTAAGATATCACATTACTATGCTAGAGCGGGTCGTTTAATCACAAATGTTTGATTATTATCGAATAAGTGTCACCCCTTATCGCCCAATCTGTAATGTTGGAAGGCCGTCTCTATTGTTTAACCGTCGAATCTTATTTATGATGACATGGGTAACGAAGCGACTGTCTGCAAAGTGACACCTGACTCCCAGGATTTCTATCATGATCATGTGGGGTGGTCGTGTCTGTCTTATAAAAGATCTGTATACTTAATACAACATTCTACCAGCAGCGTAAATTATTCTTATCTGAGCCGTGGTAGTCCAGGGATTAAGTGCTCCCTGTAAGTGTCACAGAACGCGAATATTCCGGATTTAATTCCCGCCTGCATAATGAAATTGTAAATTGTTTTAATTGCTGATTACCCATGAAAAATGAGCATGCAGCTCACTTGATGGTAAATGACTACACCGCGCATGAACAACTGCCACGTGAAGAGAATTGCATTTGCAGGTGCGTTGCCGGCCTTTTAGAAAGGAGTACACTCGAGATCGTTAAGAAACATGCATGTCTGAGAAATAAAAAAGGACGAAGATATGAGAAACCCGCAAATACGCATTGGAGCATTGCGGTGAAGTAAGTGCTCCATAACCTACTCGGAAATGAGGGATCTTCGCCTAAGAATAGGAATTTTAAAGACTTTAAGTATTACATTTCAACGAAATAACTTGATTACATACATACTAAATATATATTATATTCGGTGCTACCGGCTGATTCAATAAGCATCCAATTAATCGTGATTACATACATACTAAATATATATTATTTTCGGTTCTACCGGCTGATTCAATAAGCATCCAATTAATCGTCATTACATACATACTAAATATATATTATATTCGGTGCTACCGGCTGATTCAATAAGCATCCAATTAATCGTACTTACTTACTTACTTATCTTCACGCAAATTCCCTAACGGGGTAGCCAGAGAGAACAGATCGCCAAGTGTCACGATCCTTACATACCTCTTTCGCTTCTTTCAGGTTCATTAACTTCTTCATACATGCACGTCTAGGTATCCGAGTACTCTTGACCCTCCCCTCTTCGAGCAATTTGCTCACATGGTCTTCGAAAGTTAGTCTCGGTCTACCTCGACACCTTTTAATATTACTTTCGCTCTATATATTTTCTTCACCATTCGGTCTTCACTCTTCGTTCACGTGCCAATTGGAGTACGCCCCTATCAATTTTTGTGATAAGGTCATCTTTCAATCCTGCCATATTGCGAATCTCTTCGTTTCGCTTTCGGTCGGCTAAGGTAACGCCACACATTTTACGAAGAGATCGCATCTCCACTGCATTCAACTTTCTTTTATGCTCTCGGCATACCCAGGTTTCGCTGCAATATAACAAAGTCGGTACCAACACTGCATTATGTATTGCAAGGCGTGCACTCTTCACCACGCCTTGCCTTTTTACTATGCATTCGGGCACCATTGACTTTGTTTCCGGCAGCGACACTATCCACATCTAAATCACATCTTCCATCCCGGCTGAAAGCACTCCCCAAGTATACAATTTCATTTATTCTCTTATTTAATCGTGATTACATACATACTAAATATATATTATATTCGGTGCTACCGGTTGATTCAATAAGCATCCAATTAATCGTGATTACATACATACTAAATAATATATATTATCTTCGGTACTACCGGCTGGTTCAATAAGCATCGAATTAATCGTTACATCATTTGGCAATGAGACGTGTTATTTATGGAAAAATGGTTCAGTTGTGGATTTATGCTGGGACTGTAAATATGATCATGATAATGATGATGATAATGAAAAAGCAGTGTAACCATCCCGTTAACATCAGAAATAAATTGTTCAGATTAGCGATAAATGTCTGGTACTCCGATCACCTAATCCTCCTACCGAACGTGGCGATAATGTCAAATATAATTACAAAGAAAGAAACCAGCAGTAAGCCAGCAGTCAATTTTTACGGGCTTATAACAAAGAAGAAAAATTATACGTTCGTATGATTTATATACAATCATGTCACTCGTGAGATCATTGTCTTATTTAAAATAAAAATTCAAGATTATTTAGCCTCGATTGTGACCCAACAAACCTTGGTAACATTTAAATTCCAAAGAGTTGGTCTAAGCAGCAGTTCACTAGAATAGATAAATATTTTGTATTACGTAATTTGCCAGATCGCTCGCACACTCAGCCGGTAAATGCTAGCAATTATTCTAGGTTATACAAATGTACATTAGCCACGTTTTATGTTTACCACTTTGAAATATTACGCTGATAATATCAAATATGGTCATTATATTTGCCAAGTAAAGTGTTTATAAGAGACGTTATGGCGACCGACTAATGTCAAAAAAATACATTCAAAAAAGGTTGGTGATCGGAAACAGCGCGATAGTATTGAACCCTGTGCTCAACAACTAGAACCTTCCGCTATAATCTTTCAAGAAGTATACAGCAGTTGGCGCATTATCGAAAAGGCTAATGTGCGCAGTGGACCTAATATGGGTGATAAAGTTATCTACGTAATAATTGCAAAGAAAAAAACGATAATATTTTTTTTATTAAAATAGTAGGATGTAACAAAATCTCCATAAAATATATTCGACTATGGAATTGTAAATATTGATTTAATTATAAATTCACTGTAAAGAACTGTGTAGAAGGATCAATATAAAAAGAGACATACCCTCAAAAACAATTCGTGGTTATCTCGCCCCACTATCAATCGTTCCTCCACGTCCTAATTTATTCATTCCTCGCTTCGAGAACTTAAATACGACCTCATCTGAGTATATGCCTTTCTCTGAACGAATGTTTAATTCATGAGGCTCGCGCGATTTTCTTCGAGATTTAATTTTGCTGCATTGAAAACAAGTGACTTACCTTATTTACTTGTTCGTGTAGATAAACTTGAACAAGAATGCTATGAACATATTATATATGCTTCAACCACTGAACTCTATTATGTATACACAGGTCCACAGTTGAACGGACCTCCCCTCCTCCCAAGGAATGCCACAAACAACGGTCCTGAGCCATCTGCACACATCGACTTCCTGCATCTTTTACCAGGTCGTCACTTCATCTAGTGTAGGGCCGCCCCCTACACTTCGCATACTAGTACAAAGTAATTAACTGGGACATCAATGAGATAAAAAAAATAAAAAATAATGAGTACTTTTATGGTACTTTTAATTATGGGGGAAATCGTCACGTCACCTTTTTATGTATGTTCGTTCATTAAAATCGACTTTAAAAAAGGAGGTTTTATCAATTTGGTTATATATATATATATATTAGCAACATATAGAATCATCTACAAGATGGTATGATGTGTGAACACACATTAACAAATTAATAATTTTTTTTACCATAATCATGCTGACTTTTTATTGAAAGATTGTAATTCTATATCCGATAATTGAAGTTGTTTTATATTTTTGTTTTCTTATAATAAATAAAACAAATGAATATTATAATCTCAATGTCGTTAATGTAACTAATTTAAATAATTATCTCCTTTTGTCTATATCTCCTCCTCATTTTGCCACCGTTATGGGAGAAACTTTTCCTTTTAATATACGAGATCATCCCTGATGTACAACATATTTAATAAAAAATAATCATCAAAACCGTTTCACGATTGACGAATATATCGCGTTACATACATTCAATTGTAAACCTCCCTCTTTTTTGAAGTAGAAGAAGAAGGGTATAAATAGCATGTGTAGATTAATAACTTTATTATAGAAATAAGGAAATATATTATTATAATAATGCAAGTTATTTAACTATATATTATGTACAAATTAACATGGGCCAATAGACACTTTCACAGATCGGAAATGACATCTACAGTTATAGACACAATTACCTCAATAAAATTGTACGAGGGTCCGTTTTCGGCACAGTTGATTCGGAAATGACTCAAATGACTTTAGCGCGTGTTTCTGTTGTATGGTGTTTTTATATGATGAGCCTGTAAAGTAGTTTATTTACAATTTTTTTCTGTACCATGGGCATTTTATATATGTAAATTGCACATGGATAAACACAGTAAAAATTATTTCGTAGGTCTTACTCGTATCGTGCGGCTCGTTAGTCGTTATCAAAAGCAGTGTTACAGAGCCGCTTTTCACAATTAAATAAAAATAAACACTACGAGTATATTATGTTATGGTCGAACATAACACACTGAAGCAATAACGACTGCAGCATGAATGGGTCGGCTCTACCAGGGAAGGACGATGCACAGAATACAGGCGTAAAATAGCCGCATAACGCTGTTGTGTTTTGTACGCTGCTTGAAATATATCGGAGACTTTTTTACTAGAAACGAGGCATTCCATCTTAGATCTCTACACTGGTCAGTGTGACAATGCCGTTATTGCATTTCTATTATGGAGCAGTGTTGCTGGGATTAGTGGTGACGGGATTAGTGCACGTAATTGAGGGACGGCGGGAGGCTCTTCAAACTAGGTAAGACACATCATTTAATTGAGCGGATGGTTGCAAAGTAACTATTAATATATTATTTGTACATGTCCTAATGTTTAAGTTATACTAAAATCATAATTGTAAGGTAGCCATACCTTACAATTATGATTTGTCTATATTTTTCCTTCTCAATTCCTTCTACTCAATAAAAATCAACAGATTCGCCAAAAAAATTCTTAGCTTAAAATATTAATTACTCTACGAAAGGACTCTTTGATAGTGAAGCAACATTCTCGGTGCATTTAATGCATGCTCGGTGCATTCTAGGTGGTCCTCGGTGGTCCAGAAGGCCTTATTTACGAGCGGTCGAGCTTAATGATGCATTAGCGAAACAGCATAACTGCAAAGACATTATAAAGTCGCGGTCGGCACTGGGAGATAATGATTTAAATCTATATCTGTATCTATCTACCTCTAAGAGTCAGTGTTTATGTCAAGCTGTGAAGTATTCGAGTGCGAGCCGCACGTCGCCTCCGGTGGCGCACGTTTTATACCGACACCAAAAGCAATCCTACAGTAGTTAAATAAAAATTTACCTACTACATATGACGCGATTGTAATTATCCAAAAATTGTGGTAGATCTACGTTGCAGCTATATTATAGTTGTAGTACGAATGGGTCGGCTCGACCGGGGCAGGACCAAGCGCTCACAGAATACCAGCGTAAAATAGCAGCGTAATGCTGCTGTGTTTCGTGTGGTGAGTGTAGAGAACCGGAGACCCCGTTTACTGGAATGGAGGCATTCCATCTAAGGCCTCAGGAGTGACAATGACAATTTAATCTCGTGGTGGTAGTGGACGTTCAGCGTCTACTTCTGCACTGACCAACCACCTACGTGTGAAGCATGATCGCGAATACACACAATTACAACATCCCATTCATTCGCCAAATCCAATCCTTCCTTTAGTAAGACCTTTATCGTCGAATACTACTGAAGAGTTGCCCGCAGCGGAGTCATCATTACGTCAAGCGACCATTGAGAGCACATTTGAAAGTAAGTGGAAAATTCCAAGGGCTAAACAAATTCACAAAGCCATAGCAGAAATGATATGTGTGGATAATCAACCTACATCTATTGTAGAAGATGCCGGATTTAATCGGTTGCTAGCCATATTAAAACCAAAATACCAGATGGCCAGTCGAAAATACATTACTGAAACAGTGATAGTTGAAATGTATGAACAATTAAAAAAGAAGATTTTCAACCAACTATCCGAAGCTAAAACGATTTCAGTTACAAGCGACATGTGGACGTGCATCAATAAAATGCTGTGTTTTTTAAGTTTTGCTGTTCACTGTTTTTGTACTGCAGCATGGGATGCTGAAAATGAAATCGTTTTCAGAGCAGCATACAGCGCATAATATCCAGAGTACTCTAGAAGAAATAGCCGAGTCATGGAACATCTCAGACAAAATATATGTTATCGTCACTGATAACGGCCGCAACATTGTGAAAGCCGTAAATGACAGTACGTGATTTGAAGGAAAAACGTGCTTCATTCATACTTTGCAAGGAGATATTCACGGTGCTTTAGACGCGCAGGAAAGTGTTAATGAAGCAATAGCGGCAGGGCGTCGTATAGTAACTTAATTTCAATTACTCACAACCGGCTCAAGAAAAATTGCAGCTGATACAGACTGAGCTCAATGTACCCAGCAAATTATTACGTCAGCACCCGCTGGAATAGCACTTTTTATATGGTTAAAAGGTTACTGGAGCAAAAGAGAGCGATTTCGTTGTACATATCTGACAACACTAACACAATAAATTTACAAAATTTGACAGAGAGACAATGGGATCTTCTGAAAGAAGGTCTTGCTTTACTTCAACCTTTCGAAGAAATCACAAAAAAAAATGAGCTCTTCCTACTCCTGTCTATCAGAGGTCATTCCTAACTTGACAATTCTTTCGAAGTATTTGATCAAAGAAGAAGTTAAAGTGGCTTGTTCTAATATAAACACAACGCGTTCGTCACTAAAAGAAGGACTGGATAGACGTTGTCAGGGGATTGAAGATGACAAGTACTATAGTCTAGCAACAATGCTAGACCCACGCTACAAAATGATTTTTTTTACACCTGATAATGTACCAATGATCAGACGAACTTTCCTGGCGGAATTTGTAAGAAGAAGCGAAGATATTGGGTCAAGCAGTGATGAAGAAGTTGTTCAGGTAGCACAGAGATCCACGTCATTATCCAATTGTGAAAACACACACACAGAACGAACGAGGAACTAGCAGCAGTAAAGTTACCGATAGATGTAGAAGAAACCAAAAGTCCAATTGCGTCAGAGCTAGACAGATATCTCAGTGAAGTTCTGCTACTCAAAGACCTATGTCCACATGGCTGGTGGGCTAAGAATAAAGATAAGTTCCCTAATATGAATTGTTTGGCTCGAATATACTTATCGTGTCCCGGAAGCTCTGTATATTCTGAGCGACTTTTTTCGGAGCCAGGAAACTTCTGCCAGATAAGGCAGAGTCTTTGGTGTTTTTGCACCATAACCTGCCTCTAGTAAATTTTAAATATGAATAGATAGGTAAGAAAAGTTGGTTTAATATGATTGTTGAAAAAATTTAATTGTAATAAAAACAACACTTGAGGTTAATGAATGTTGAATCAAAAACGTTATTTTTTTATTTAATTTACGGACTCCTATCCAGATGTTTACTAGGAGAATACAAAGTTTATTTCATTTTTGTAATAGTATGTCTAATTATTAATTAGGCAGGGATTTCTAAGATTAATAGCTAATTAACTAAGATTAAGTTTAAGAACTAAGATTAAGGTTAATAATAAGATAAGAACTGATTTAATATAAGGTTTACATTTACAATGTTCCTAAATAAATAAATAAATAATTGACCATGAGTTGTTGGAGTAAAAATAATATCTTTTATTTTATAGTATCTAATGTTGTTATATAAGGTGCTTCTAAAATATATGCCACGGTTGTTTGTATGGAGACTTGGCCAATCAGCTGACCGATTTCCATACAAAGTGCAATTTTTTTTTGAGAATTGACTATGGGTTCCTTGGGGAAAGTGGTTCAGTATCATGAGTAGAACCACCAGTTGCAGCCATGGCATATTGTAATTTAGAAGCACCTTATATTTCAGTTAAAATAAGTGCAAGTAGGTATTATTTTTCTTGTACCGAATTTCGGCCGAATGCCGAAGTGCGGTTCAAGCTGCTGAAATCCGGTTGAACCGAATGTGAACCGAATTTCGGCCCATCTCTAGTATATATATATATATATATATATATATATATATATATATAGTTTTACAATAATGTTGTACAATTATTTATATTAATTCTAATAGTACCAGCATGGTAGCGAACGCCTCATTCCTAGGAGATATTTTCATTAATGTATTCCTTAAATAAAACTAGTTAATTGACAAACTTTGAAATTTACTTAAGATTATGTTGTAAGAAAGTATACATTGCCCCATAAATTAACTACTAATTTAGTGGAGTCTAGGAACTGGCATTACAAAGTTGTGTTTTTTTCCTAGTATCTGAAGTATGAACTTCTTTGTTCTTCTACAAGATTTTCATATTTTATTTACATAAATTACATTTTACAAATATGTTGCGATGCTAATGTTAATATGTTTATTTCTTAAATTAAAATTTCCTTGAGGGACTCTTAACAAGCAAGTAAAATTCTCTTAGCAAGTAAGTAAAACTGCATGCACAATTTTAATTGTCGATGAAAATTTGTAAAGTCGTCAATATTAAACGGTTAATATAGAAAAATCATTATGTTAATACATATGATAATACGTATGATAGTATGCTTATCAATTATCGGTGGTAGCTCAGGGGCTACGCGGTCGCTGTAAATTTTACAGTACGCGAGCAATCGGGGTTCGACCCCCGCCTGCACCAATGAAATTGTTAAATGTAAAGTGCTGATTTACCACATGTTCGGCGGTGAAGAAACCTGCATGTCTGAGAATAAGAAAAAAATATTTCGAAGACATGTGTAGTAGTTCATCAACACGAATTGGGTCAATGAGGCGGACATTTCTTTGAATTATACAGTCTGTAACTTTTAACTTTAATTTTTATCATTGCCTCATGTCATAAAATCATTAAAAGCGAAAATTTAAGATTGATAAACACATAGATGAATATCTTAAAACTTCTTAATTTCATAAACTAAAATACAATAAATTTAAGTAATTTTTATCAATCGGCATAATCATATCGAAAACGATAATTCACTTTCATATTTCCCTTTTCGCTGTGTCATCAAGCAGTGTTTGTAAATTATTTCCACATCTAAATGCAGACTAATAATAAACCACTATTTTCACTGTATTTAAATTTTTTGGACTTGAACTTTTAACCTTGCGTAATGATTAAACATTTTTATCTAAAACCTTAAAGTAATGTAGCTTAGTATAAATTGAAGAACTTTTATTTATATTATATGGTATTTCCATGTGTGATTTATCTTAAGATATAAAAAAAATCTTATCGCTAAGATCAATAATGATAACTTATAGGGTGTAAGGTGATTTAACCTATCGTATTTGTCATATCATTTTACTTTATAAAATGTCATAGTCACCATTTACTTTCGAGGTAACATACATCATGTTGCACATGTCACGTGTTAAAAGTGACATCAGTTAAGTCACTTAATATAATAATTAAGAATCGGAGTGTACAGTTTAATCAAACGGAGTGTAGTTAAAGTGAGCACCAAACGATTTACTCACCGTGATGGTGTCATAGATGCAATTCTCATCGTTGCGTAAAGGTGTGGTCGTAGTGGCAGCGGGTGTACATACAGTGGCGGTTGCTCGACTCGGCGGAGGTGATAGCGGCAGCGGATCGCCATTGCGTGTCCATGTTCTATGGATTTGCCAACTGGTGTCCGAAAACCGTGCTTTGTCCTGCAGAACGAGGATAAAAAATTGTTGAAATCGTAATTGATTTAGGACAAACTTTGAAATAGTTTTGAAATAATATTAGTTTGAAAAAGTTAATATGTCAATTTTGTTTTTATATATTGGTAATAAGTATATTTAACAATAAGTTACAAATCCATCGGGAATGAAATATGAGAAACAACATACTTATACAGGTACTTAACAGCAGGACTTAACATCCTAATCGTTTCAATTTGCTCAACTAGTATTTACGCAATTATATAATTTATAATTAAGAAATCGTGATTCTTGCTGAGAATCGTCCATATTTGTAGTTATAAGAAAATTTGAGCATTGCAAATTGAATTACTGTAAAATCGGCGCCTATGTAATTAGGTACGCTATTACCGAGTCTACCACGAAGTCACGGACAATTTAAAGAGCCTCGCGGCTAACAAAGCTTTCAAATCCGGGTTTTATGTTAATGAACAATACTGACGTGTTAAACTCGACACTTAGGCCTTTCCTTTGCTGGTGGATAACGATCGAACATTTGCTCAGTATAACGACCCGATGTATGTGCACAATTTCCAATACAGATTTAATAATTATTCGACGCAACTCGAAAACTACGACTCGTCCGCCCTTGACATCAAGTTAGTATTGTATTGTCATTGACATTTTAATCGGTCAAAATATTCCCTTGCATGTAGTAAAGAAATATCTATTCAATTTAGTTTTATGTATGGATACCTGTAAGTGTAAATTTAAGTAAGAACAATCACCGCGACGTTTTCAGTTGACGACGTTATTGTATACTTGATTTATAAATCATAAAATGATTTCGCATGTTGCCCTGAACAATATTGATAGTAAGAGATGGAAGTGGTATCGAGATCGGTGAGTCCTCGATAAGGAGTACGTACCATCGTACTATTTACGGTTCGATGGAGCAGTGACTGTTGCCGTTTGACTGTGGTGCTACAGAGCCATGAGTTTGAATCCCGCATGAAAAGGTTTCATCATGTGCGATTTATGTATATAAACTCCTCTACTATAACGGATAAAACTCTTATGTAAGGGTAACTTTCTTTACTAAAAAAACCACTGTTGTTCTACCAAGCAGCGCAGAGAGCAACTTAAACGGTATAAGTTGAGACACGCTAAGTTACCTTCCGCACAGTAAGAAAACATCGCCGGTATTACCGCTAATGACTTGTCGGTCGCAGATCGATCAAAGTTGTTTTGCATTGTCGTCACGTCCGAACCTTCCTAGCTGGACTTCTTTGTAATATAAACAGCGATTGCGCAGGATATTGACTACAGGCAATCTAAAAAGGCATTGGACACATTGCGACTAGGTAACCTAATGACATAATTGTTGTTGAAACCCTCGGGTTGACTCTTCATCCGCAATATAGATGACGTATGTCACTTTATGCCAGTAGGTTATTTTTTTTAGGTGACCCAGTTGGCTCAACTTTGGATAATAGATAATATAGACACTAATCTTGGTGTATACTAATTGTTATTTGCAGTTTTTACTATGTGCTCGGCGAAGAAGGAATACATTTTGGGGGAACCTGTATGACTGGGAAATAACAATATTTTGAGGACAGGTGAAGCCTGTCACGCGCTGGGGTAGCGCAGGGTAATAATTGCTTCATATCCCTCTCAGATATGGAAGAAGAGATTAATTAAGTAATTAAGTTCTCTGCGTGATATACTTAGAAATGAGGATATCCGCAGTAGAACCAGAGGAACCAAAATAGTCTAACGGATTAATAAGCTGAAGTGGCAATGGGCCGGCCATATAGCACGAAGAACAGGGGTTTTGTTAGGTAGTGTGGGGCGGCCCCCCACTAGATGGAGTGACGACCTGGTAAGACATGCAGGAAGTCGAAGGACGTAGGTGGCTCAGGAACGTGCTTTGTGGCATTCTTTGGGGGAGGCCTATGTTCAGACTTGTTAAGGGCTGTAATGATGATGATGGTGAAAGAAAATCTGCGCTACGTGCACCTGGTAAGGTGTTATGAGATGTAACTATGTTTAAATTTTGTAGTTTTTATTCATCAACAGTAAGTTTTATCACTAACTTGCTTTACCTTGCTTGCATTTTAAGTTAAGCAAATCAGACAGGTACTTCGAAGAGAAGCTTATTAACCAAAGCTTCCAACCGTACTCCTAAACAGATTATTACTCTGTTTTGTTTAGGTAAACTTTATAATCTTAAATAGTAAAAAAATACGCAAAAATATAAAATTTACATTAACTGAATTATTTCCGCTATATTCAATAGTGTCAGTAACACAAATAGTACACAAATAGTAGTAAAGTAACACAAATAACCTGTTATGTACTGCAAAAGGTACAAAAATTTAACGTTTTAAAATTCAAATGAATAATTTTTTGAGTTGATACTTTTTTCTGCTAGCTCTGAAATCAATTACAAAAAATGTTGGCAACGCTACTCGTAGCAAGCCACTAAAGTCTAATACTCTACCTCTCTCTATTGTGCGTAATAAAAACGACCTCGCCAAGATAAGAAGCTAACAAACAGCGTCATCCCAATCTAATGACAGCTATTGCCACATCTCCCTTGTGTGATACAATCATTTCTAGATCTAAAAGGTCGTATACCAAACAAGATTTTAGAAGACAGTCAGTTTCGTCTTTAAACCTACGAGAACATAGAACACGGCTAATGTGTTGGGCCCTTAATTGGAAAATACATATGTTTTAAACATATAAGGCTAAAAAGGTTTATTTAAAACATATATACAAGTCCTAAGGTCTCAGGTCTCTTCTCATTCGCTGCTCCTGTTCTCACATATGCCAACTTTCTGGCCAATAAATAAAGCTACATTCAATTTTATATTTTATCATTATTATATTAGTATTATTACTTTCTAAAAGGTTCATAAACTTTGTAATTGAACTAGATAGTGCCCTCTGCACGGTCTAAGATGAAGATAACAATGTTCGGATGTTTCCAATGGCCATAATACCGATACTTAGTTTTTTTCCGAAACTGACGAGACAAACGAATCCACAGTCTACCTGATGGTACGTGGCTTCTGTACCCCATGGATAACTGCAACCAACTTCAAACAGCGAAGAATATAGATGCTTTCTCACCTCTGACGATGGAATTCCCCACAGCCTGTAATGATACTGGCGCTCTATGCCCTTCAGATTGGATCACAGTAGTGCAATCACTGCTTATTAGCATCAAAAATAGGAAAGAGGGTGGCATCTAACCAGACAGAGTCCTTGAAAGAAGAGGAGTACCTAAGTAATAAAAACATACTGCTGTTATAATTAGAAACAATATCAATTACTCTAACAGCTCTTTCTAAGGCTGAGGAAAATTATAAGAGGATGCGAAATTTTTGCCTTTTGCCCGGCGTAGTCGTTATATGAGAAACAAGCAGTTTCGATGACGTATTTAAGTAATATTTTGGGATTTAGAGACTACGAATCTTTACGATCCTTATAATATAACTATGCATGTGTCTAACAATTAAAGTAAAACTAAAAATGTTGATATTTCAAGACAACGGATTCGCTGGTAGCAAATCTCTTAACACGCCTACAAAATTCCCACGCAGGTTTTAAAGTGTTCCAAGTTATAATATCCTGGATAGTCAAGGTACATCTAATCGAGGAACATTTCGATCTATAGTCCCACTGGAATGAGAAGTGGTATGGTCAGTTCCTTTTTTAATACGATGATGGAAGACATGACAGTTGATATTAGAGTGCAAGCAATATTTATGAGGTGCACATATACATATAAAACGGAAGAATTCAAACCGCTGTTTTACAATACTTTTTATTTCCCTCTTATTACCTTTTTGGTATGAATAGCCCGGTAAATGGAAGTTAGCTAGGGTAAAGTTTTTTAAAGTTAAAAACAGAAGGTTCTGCGCTCCTGATCGCTCAAGTAAGTTTGACTTCGGTTGTTATATTTATTTAAAACTTAAGTAACTCTTCAATTGATAAAAATAATTTTTAGCGGCAAGTCGCGTTCTAATGAGGATTAATAGTCTTACGGTCACCAGATGTCGCTAGGAATTTACTTTTAACAATATACTTAGTTTGGTTTATCTATTTTTAATCTAGTAAAGTAAAGTAAAGTTACAGCCTATATACGTCCCACTGCTGGGCTCAGGCCTCCCCTCATTTCTGAGAGGGCTTAGGGCAAGGAAGTGTCCGCCGCGCTGCCCAAATGCGTGTTTACGAACTTCACATGTCTTCGAAATATTTTTTTTCTTATTCCTCAGACATGCAGGTTTCCTC
Source organism: Parnassius apollo (assembly GCA_907164705.1). Taxonomy (NCBI): domain Eukaryota; kingdom Metazoa; phylum Arthropoda; class Insecta; order Lepidoptera; family Papilionidae; genus Parnassius; species Parnassius apollo. The sequence goes on along the minus strand of CAJQZP010001146.1, from coordinate 5,892,058 downwards.
ACGATGTTTATCTTCACCGCCGAACACGTGGTAAATCAGCACTTAAAATTGCAATTAACAATTTCATTGGTCCCCGCCGGCGATCGTACCCGGATTACTCGCGTTCTGTTATATTTACAGCGAGCGTTAATCACTGACCTACCACGGCTCTAATTTATCTATTTTTAATCTAATAAATATATAATATTTCTGAAAGAAACATTGACCTCTACACTTTTCTAACAAATTTACTTCTCCTGCTATGAAATATATCAAGTATTTCACCTCATTCCTAAGTGGCGTCGCTCTGGTGACAGAAATATTCGTTGATGCATGCATACATGAACAAAAGTTTATTATCACAAGTTGGAGTTCGTCGTCATCCGTATTAAAAATGGAATTAACGCGTAAATATTTTGGGGCGATGATTTTTTATAATTTTTAAAAGTTCACTCTGCATTGCACTGCTCGCCTACAAAATTTGAGCACCGTAAGGTGATGGTACGCAGAATTTGATCACGGCGGTGTTTTACTCCATCATGACATTCGTGAAGGTCAACCCTCAACTGTGATCACTCAAGAAAACGTGACTATTGAAGAAAACCGGCGCATAACCGACCTATGAAGAGATTCGTGGACATTTGGGTATTAGTATGAGCTAATTTCCAAAAAATTTACATCAATATTTAAACGTTAGAAAACTTTCTCATGAACTCACAGCAGAATAAAAAAGGGCTCAAGTTGATTGTTGTAAAAAACTGTTATTGAAGTACGATCACGGACGTTCGAATGCTGTGTATGTGGACATGAAGCAATTCATGTTTAGTTGTCAGTTTGGTTTCATATTGTTACATTTTGGAAAGAAAGAAACAGTATGTCGTAGAAGGCATAAGGCAGTAGCAAAACAACAAAATAGCAAGATGCATGGGCAAAAAAATTATTGCTTGTTTTCTCCCAGAGGGGTCTTGTCTGCACGATCCTACTTGACGAGCAAAAGACAGTTAATACCAAATGGTACAACACCATTTGTTTGCACAGTGTCTGAATTTACTGACAAACGACCAAGAAGTCGCATCCTATTGTACCACGACAGTCAATGCTGCCGCGCACACCGCGAACAAAATCAGTTTTGACTTTTAAAAAGGCGAAGCTCGTGACCCAACCCGTACACAGTCCAGACCTTGCACCATGACTTCCTTATTTCACCACCACCGATGTCTTTATTTCTTATAGACTACGCCTTAAGACCTAACATTGATGATATAATGAATAGTTCTAAAATTCAGTAGTTTAGCAGTTGGCATATGTGTTTTTTGGGTCTCCAGTTCTCTACACTCATCATACGAAACACATCAACCTTAAGCTGCTACGCTTTTACGCTGGTATTGTGAGAGCGTGGTGTTACTCCAGTTGAACCGGCCCATTCGTGGTACAATCTTAATATAACTGCAGCGTACCTTATAACGTCCAAAAATTTTTGAACATAACATTGTTTTTCTAAGGGTTTCACGACCTGAGGTTAAATACCGGATTTTGGGAAATACTAGGGGAAATAGTTCTGGGCACTAAATTTATAACTAACTTGGAAATTTTTTAACATTTCTTATAAAAATAATTACTGGCAGCGCATTGGTGGTTAGCGAAACTTAAACAAAACGTAGCGTAAAGAAAGTTTGTTTGATCAAGTTCCGCCGTGTTTTTGAGATGTTGCAGTGGCGTAAAAAGATCAAGTACAGTCTATTACACAATGTGTTTACCTTTTATATGAAAATAGCACAGAGGATTAACCATCAGGTAGATAAGATAATAAACGTCCCACGTGCCGCGTGGTGTTGCGTCGTAAACCGACGGGAGAGCGTTGTCGATCAGCGCGTGCGTGGGCGCATCCTAACATTTCGTTACCACTTTCGACATGCGTCGGATACGTGAGCCTCTTAAAGGAATTAATAATATTAACTACGGCTCGCATGAACCGCTTTGTGGATTTTTGACACGATTATATTACAAGTTCGAATGTAAAGCCATCGCTTTATATTTGTATTTATTTACTTATACTAGCTAGTAGCTACCCTGGCAGTTTGTTCCACCCTCTCAGATAGTAAGCGCGTTGAGTTTTACTCCGAATTTTTCTGCGGAGTTTTCCAATGCAAATAAAAACTAAATTAATAATTAGCGCTACCTATCCGGTCTTTTTTGTAATTATCTTTTTTTATGTTCTAAATATGAGCCTTTTTGGTCCACAAGAAGAGAATTTGTTAATAACTTCGCTACAGCGCCACCTATCGAATCCTTGCAAATAAAAACTTAACTAATAATTAGCGCTACCTATCCGGTATAGATTTTGTAATTATCTTTTTTGTATGTTCTAAATATATGAGCCTTTTTGGTCCATAAGTAGAGAATTTGTTAATAACGCCTCATCTTCACATAAAAAATGTGTGAATCATGTGATCTCAATCGATTTAGTCACTTAAAAGTTACACGATCACTAACAAACGCATCAACGATTATATATACATAAATATGGATAATAAAACATAAAAATCAAATTACATAAAAAAGACATATTGAACAATTCGGTGTCAGAGAATAATCCTGACTAGCCATCAGGCATATCATTTTTGTTTTTTTACCTATAATATTATACCTTATAGTGACAAGAAAAATAACTTACGTAACTATGAAAAACCAATGAGCTCCCGTGCTAACTCTAAGAACCCTAAAATTGCCTGCCTTAATGCATATTAACTTCTAAAACTAAAACAAACATTGGGTGCGTTTGGCAGAAAAAAGCGCTAGCAAGCGCTTGTAAGCAAAATGGCGATCGTAAGCGGTAGGCACTGTCAAATCGTAAGTAGCTATTTTCCTCCAGGACACGATGTTAGTTTTAACCGGGGAACCTAACCTAATTTAAATATATGTTTGTAAAGTATTCATATTAAAAACTTACCAATCATGAATTTTTAATAACATGTATATGTTTATTCACGTTATTATATTACTAAAAACTAATATTGCACAAAACAACTTAAAAACTCTACTTCAAAACAAACAAATTAAATAAGCAAAATGGCGGATAGTGTCAGCGCTACTGAAGTAGTATCGTGTCCTGGCCGAAAACTATTTCAGCGCTTATAAGCGCTTGCTAGCGCTTTTTTCTGCCAAACGCACCCATTAATTATCATTTACTCAAGTTTTATTCCCTCGTGTTTCGTTATTTATCTTTCAAATAATATAATGTCGACAGAACAAATCAGTCAAAATATCTTACCCCTGTAAGTTATATATAGAAAAACAGGTATATTATAGATTTGATGGCTAAAAATAAAATGTTACGTGCCACACGAAACCGCCAGGGTGCTAAAGAGGGGAGCCGAGATGAAGATGAAGTTGAATGCTACCGAAATGCTAGCGACAATCGCCCGGCGCGGCGGCGGCACCCAGTTTTCCCGAACGGGAACAAACCAACAAGCATCAGCGAGTACACAGTTATACAATTAAACGAAATCATCATAACAACAGCCCTTCACAAGTCCATTCCTGACACAGACCTACCTCCAAGAATGCCATAAAGCACTTGTCCCGAGCCACCTGCATTCATCAACTTCCTGCATGTCTTACCAGGTCGTCACTCCATCTAGTGTGGGGACGCTATACACTTCGCCTGCCGGTAAGAGGCCGCCACTCGAGAACCTTTCTTTCCCGTCGGTTGTCGGTTGTTTGTGCTATAAGGCCGACCCATTGCCACTTCAGCTTACTAGTCCGTTCAACTATGTCGTTTACTCTAGTTCTACTCCGAATATCCTCGTTTTAAGTCTATCACACAGATAAACCTCTCCATAGCTTGCCGAGCGACCTCGGTTTCAGCAGTGAAGGACCACGTCTCAGATCCATAGGTCATCACTAGCGACACGCACTGATTGTATAATCTTATTTTAAGGTTTTGAGGTATGTCTGACAACAAAATGTGTCGTAATCTCCCGAACGCTGCCTAGCCGAGTTGAATCCGTCGAGTGACCTCCCGGTCGAATTTGCACTTACTTAATCAGATTATTTGTTCCAGGTAAACATATTCGTCAACAACTTCGAGCTTAGTACTCCCAACTACTACTAGCATAGGTGTGACATAGACGTTTCATATATCTTTTATTTTGTCCATGTTTATCTTGAGACTTATCCGTTGAGAGACAATGTTAAGGTGAAATCCGTTTCGGATCCATGGATGTGATTAGGTCAACCAGCGATTCTGCTATAAGGACTATATCCTCGGCAAATCGAAGGTAAGTAATGTACTTGCCATTGACGTCAATACAGTTACGAGCTTAAGGTTCGTGACAGTAAAAACTGCCGATTGAATTACCAAATTTACACTTTTATTACCGAACACCAATTAAAACTTAAAAGACACTAATAATTAATCACACGGATTCACTTTATTTCGCTCCGAAGCTTTGCTTGTCTCGCCAAATTCAATACTGCCCCGATCGCGTATTGCAGCGCCTTTAAATACACCTTTTCACCGAAACATCCAGAATATTCAAGTAAATACGCGCGCCAACCGACCAGGCGCCGAAAGTTCGAGTGTAGGGCTTCTAGAAAGCTTAGTTCTTCAAATCGATACTAGATGGCGCTGTCGGTTGAAAGATTAGTCATGTCATTTTCTAAAAAGCGCTCCTCGCTCTGTTACCCGAGACTAGATGACGCTATTGCCAGACGTTAACTTAGGCGCGCAACACTGCCCCCTCCTAAGACATGCTTGTCCCGAGCATTATCGGCCCCATAATATCGCGCTAGGCGATCCACATGCACGATGTTAGGAATCTCTTCTTGCGCCTTTCTGTATCCGGTAGGTTACATCGTTGATCCTGGTCACAATCCGGTACGGGCTGTCCCATTTAGCTTGAAGCTTAGGAGATTTCCCTTTGCTGCGGACTGGATTGTGCAACCACACTAGTGAACCTTTGTCGAGCCCTTTGTTGTTTATTTTGCGGTCATACTGGGTTTTCATCTTTTCGAACATTTGCTGGCCCGATTGTCTGACGTGCTCATAAATGTCATTCATTTTGTTCCGCAAGTCATTTGCATAATCGGTTATACTGCGTGGGGCATCAGGGAGTATCCCGGTGATCAGGTCTGCGGGCAGCCGTAATTCTCTTCAAAGTTTGCGAAAGCTGGTGTCACTGATGTACTTTCGTGAACAGCGCTTCGATATGACAACAAAAACGGTTGTATGTGCTTGTCCCAATCTCGTTGCCGATTGTCTACAACTTTTGCTAGGTACCTTTCCAATGTCTGATTAAATCGTTCTACCATTCCATCAGATTGCGGGTGATAAGAAGTCGTTCTTGTTTTATGAGTACCCATAACTCGGCAAGTTTCCTGGAATATTTGAGACTCAAAATGCCTTCCTTAATCGCTGTGAATCTCTAAAGGTACTCCAAAACCACAGAAGAATTCATGAACTAGTTTATCTGCAATTGTTGAAGCTTCTTGATTTGGAATGGCGAAGACTTCTCGCCACTTAGTGAAGTAATGGGCTAGTTGCGTGGGACGCCGAAGACCGGGCAAAGTGGAGGAGGAAGTGTAGGAAAGCGGACCCTGGGTTCCCCCGCGCTGGGCGGGATAAGCAACCGGGATAAACGCTAGGTAAAAGAAGAATATAATATGTCAAAAATAGATTCGTAACATATTAAGATATGAAGTCGTCCCATCAAGTGTATTTACTAGATAGATATTATAACCTATTTAAAGCAAAAGTAAAATGTTTAATTTGATTGTATAATTTTATTATAGGTATATAAAACGTATTTAGAACGTGGTAGAGCCATGCTGCAGTTATATTAGTAGTATAGTTGTAGCACGAATGGGTCGGCTCGACCGGGGAAGGACCACGCTCTCACAGAATACCAGCGTGAAATAGTAGCTTAATGCTGCTGTATTTCGTATGGTGAGTGTAGAGAACCGGAGACCCTTGTTACTGGAAATGAGGCATTCCATCTCAGTCCTCGCGGGTGACAACGCATCTGCATTTTGATTTGTAATGGAAGATAGATGTAGATGTCTATGGGCCGCAGCAACCACTTACCATCAGGTGGACTGTGTGCTCGTTTGTCACCCTATTCTATAAAAAAAAAAAAAAAAAGACGATATCGTTAAGGGTAATTAACTAATTTCGCCCACTATTTATTTACCTATCGACGTAATGGAATAGTTTAGTAGCAGTTCCATTAGAATTTCGTGTTAATTTAAAGAGGTAGGTATGTATTTTCTAATCGCAATACAAAATATTGCATTTCTTTTTTTAAATCTTATTAATTATTATTTTATACAAAAATTTAAACCAACACAACTTAATTTTTGTACTTGCATTTAGCCTAAATGTGCTAACCACGAGACTTGCTTCCCCTTTTTGTTTGTTTTACATTAAATTAATTTAATATTTATCACCAATAATATCTACTATTTTTACAATTTATTTATTAAATACAATTTTGATATATCTTCTAAATTATTTTCATTCGTTATATAAAGTTTATATTAACATGCCTTTTTTTAAATCAGATAAAATTATATAGATCGCGTTAAAACTAGAAGATATCTTTACCCCATAAATCTTACAGTGCCGTGTTTATATCCCCATATATAAACACGGCACTGTAAGATTTATGGGGTAAAGATATCATAGAATGAATAATTTATGTATTGCACAAATATACTTTTGCAGTGATTTGAATATAATACCATATGTACACATGCCTTGGCCTTGTCGATAATTAAAAAAAATTCATGGATGGAAGTTTCATGGATTCAATAATACGAGTTTCATGAAATATGCTACTACTTCTTACCATTGCTACCAGTTAGCTAATAGAATACTGAAATAAGTGTAGTAACAAAATAAACAAAGTACTTATTAAACAAATAGTGTTGGAATGCGCTTATGTGTACTTGCTTTCTGTCGCGGAGAAATCGTAAGTCTCGGTGAGAGCAAGAATTCTAATTACATTACATACCTGTTACTGGTGTTGTTTGTAAACTTCAAAATGTTAAATTGCTCGTGCTATTTATGTCTTCAAAAGGCAGCTTTAGATCAAAATTTTATTTACATAACATCTATTTACATAATCTTTAAAAGATTGCCCGTAGAGTTCAAAGACCACTCCTAGTTTAATTGAAAGATTGCCTACTTCCCTTATATATTTCTGCACGTGGTATAATGTAAACGTTAAATTAAAAACATTATATTTGTCACCTTCGCGACTTACGTCGGTTTTAATAAATTTCCGTCCAGCAACCCACAGAAAAAAAGGTATTTATATACTTATCCCCATTAATGTTTTTTTTAAAATTAATTTAACGTTGTAGTTTTGTATAGTACCTTTTTCAATATGAAGATGTAATTTAATGAAAATTAAAAACATTATATTAATGAAAAATATTATATTATTTTATTACATTAAATAATCGTTAAAATTACTATAAATAAATCAAGCAAAATAATGGCTTGCTCGGGCCTTTATGTTCAAAATACCGATCTAACATAATACATTGATTTATTCTGGGAAGTAACCACAATAACGTAATTATAATTTATTTATATTTATATGAAAAGGATTAACGATCACTTCATTATTCCTCTCTCTTGTTATTTGAAATTATATTCTTTTTTTGGAATATTTCAATTTGTCTACAAATTTACACGACATGTAAGTAATTTTTATGAAGGAGCAGAACCTACTGACACTATTGTCTTTACACTTAAAACGTTGGTCCTTACAGGTATGCGCTCTCCTTGTACAATTATTGGCAACAGGCTGTAGATTCATGCTACCGGAGCAAGTAGGTAAAACATTAGTATATTACACATTTTCATCACCGTTTGTGGATTCAATGCAATGATGCAGCTATCATCGACGATTATTGTAGTATTTTTAACAGCATGGTCTGACAAATATAACATTTCCTTCAAATAATGATTTTGAGAAATATAAAGGCACCATATTATCGCATATCTTAGTAAGTCAAATTACTACTTTCTTTCTTTACATGCACAGCCAATATGATGCAACTTACGATGCATTTTATTTAAAACATTACGTAAGTTTAATATAAAAGTGTCAAACCTCATATTGGAGGTCATATATAGGAACATTATAATAAGTGCATATTTAATAATAAAAAAGCAAAATAAAACAGTATTTTTGGTATCTAAATTTAAAGGCAAATGAATCAAATGGTTAAACTAGAATATAATAGAGGCCAAGGACAGGAGTCAAGGCGTATTAGCGACGCGATGATCGTGTGCGATAGCGTCCCGAGCTCCATCAGCATATGAATCTTGTCGGTCTTCTTAACATATTTAAATGATCCCTTTAGTGAACTCTTAGATTTTATTGAATGTGTAAACATATTAATTTTATAACTTATTATTAACTAACATTGCTTCATCAATAATTTATCTACTTGTTTTTGAGAACTCCACAAAAACAAAACACTTTATACGTGGTAGAGCCATGCTGCTACATTATGTTTGTAGCACGAATGAGTCGGGACTGGACCACGCTCTCACAGAATACCAGCGTAAATTAGCAGCTTAATGCTGCTGAGTTTCGTATTGTTACGCGCTCCAGTCAACGATACACTAGCGCCATCTAGTGTCAGGAACGAGAGCGAGGGGAGCATTGAGAAAATGACATCACAAATCGCTCAACTGACAGCGCCTAGTCGAAACTCGAACGCTCGGTACCTTCCGCGTGTTTACTTGAACATTCTGGATATTTCTTTGCTAATTCAAATATATAGGCGCTGCAAGATGCGATCGAGGCAGTGTTGATTTGGGCGAAACAAGCGAAGCTTCGGAGTGGAATTATGTGAATTAGTGTGTTTAAATTATTAGTGTTTTAACTTTAATTGTGTAAAGTAAATTAAAGTGTTAATTTAGGTAATTTTATCGGCAATTTTTATTGTCGCGAACCTCAAGCTCGTAACAGTATGGTGAGTGTAGAGAACTGAAGACTCGTTCTACTGGAAACGGGGCATTCCATCTTAGTCTTTAAAGGGTGCCAACGCGTCTTCATTTTTTATCTTAATTGAGGATAGATGTAGATGTCTATGGGCCACAGCATGCACTTACCATCAGGTGGACTGTGTGCTCGTATGTCACCCTTATTCTATGAAAATACACATTTTATTTAAATTTTAGAGTTATTTTACTGAGGTTAGATGGCGGACCACTAACAATACGTTACGTGATGAAGTCACGCTGCAACTGCGTTATGGATGCAACGTCAATTAATCCACCCTTCGCAGAAAGAACAACCATCTCACGGCACACCACCGTAAAAAAGCAACATAACACAACTGTCTTTAGTTCGAACGTTGAGTGTAGGAGGCTCTTTTTACCGGTAATGAGGCATTTCATCCTTATTTCATAGTCTACAAGATTGACAAAGAATCTGCATTTTGATTTTTAATTGACAATCAGTGTCTTTGAAGAGCAACATTTACTTAACCGTGTGGGTCTGCGCGTTTGTTTGTGACCTGTATAAAAAGGGATTTTCCATGTTATTCTATCTCATTCATATGTCTATTTCCAACCCTAACTCGATCAGCTCCAACTTTACATGCGAGAAGTTTTAACTTACTCTTCTGCCTCTTTTTCTTTTTCTTAGCCCTGATGAAGACAATAGTTATTTGGGACTCATCGCACGGTAAAAAAGGTACAATTATAATTCTATTAAGGAGGAATTTTTTGACACAGTATCGAGAAGATGATCCATTACTTAGAATAATTAACCTCAATATATTTATCTTATATAAAAAATATTACCTATTGTATATTTATAAGATAAAAAAGGAAGGTAAATAATCGGTAGATAATATTTCTTAGCCACTGTCAGACAAGGTGAGGTGAAGTTAGTGGATCTGTATTTCTGCGGTTAAATTCTGTTGTGTAATATGACATTCACATATAATTCCTATACTAATTATATTATTTTCAAGGAATAAGAATATGAATGATTGATATGATGATTGAAGAATATGAATGATTTCTGCGGATATTTAAATCATTATATTTAAATCTCATTGCAGCTATCCTTAGAAAAGTCTGTCAATCCGTAGGATATTTTCCTTTGTCGTGTAAATAATATGTACATGGTAATTTTTTTCTGAAAATACGGTTTATTTGCGTCAGTTAAATAACACAATTTAATTACGATAGCGCACTGCTAATAATACTAAGAGTCGTAATTCAAGATAATATTCAAGAGTCAGCGGAGCGGAAATCTAAAAGCTACCAAGTGAGGTCACGCTTTAAACATGCGGCGCTTTAAAATTAGAAGGTATTAGTTAAAAATCAGCTTAATTAGGTACTTTTTGAAAACTATATAAAATATATGCGAATAATGAAATTAATGTTACGTCTAGTAAATTAAAAGTAAATATTTGTTTTTTTTTTGTTACAACTTATTGCTTGCACTTTTATACGTGGTAGAGCCATGCTGCAATTATATTAGTAGTATAGTTGTAGCACGAATGGGTCGGCTCGACCGGAGAAGGACCACGCTTTCACAAAATACCAGCGTAAAATAGTAGATTAATGCTGCTGTGTTTCGTATGGTGAGTGTAGAGAACCGGAGACCCTTTTTTCTGGAAATGAGGACATTCCATCTTAGTCCTCACGGGTGACAACGCATCTGCATTTTGATTCGTAATCGAGGATAGATGTAGATGTCTATGGGCTACAGCAACCACTTACCATCAGGTAGACTGTGTGCTCGTTTGTCACCATATCCTATAAAAAAAAACTCGAATAGGTAGTAGGTTGCGCGCGCATCGTACAGACAAATTTATTTGAAAGGTCTTTATCATTCGACTTCAATGAATGTATTAAGCATCATTCCTAATTAAAAATAAAACTCGTACGAAGTTAATACTATATTTCCAAAATTAGGCGTATTTCTTCTGCGGTAGCAACGCGCCGGGTACCAGCTAGTACACAATATCACATGAAGGTTTTATTTACCGCTACGGTTAGAGTTAGAGCCTATCGTAAGTCCATGGCTTCCCCCATAGATTGCCTTATTTACTGTAGTTGCCACCTTTGGCAGGCGGGTTGGCAATTGCAGTTTAAATTTTTAGTTGTTAACAACACTCTGCTGTCGATCTCCTTGTTTGTTTCCTCGTCTTCCGACACACAGGACAATATGGGGTAGTAGTTATTCTGACACCGCACCGCCACTAGGTTTTATTTACTGAGAATTTATTAAAATAAAACGAAAAATTATTTCAAAATCAGAACATTGTATATATGTATATATATGTATGTGTATGTATGTACGTATGTGTATATATATGGAGGTTTGTATATTTGTATTGTATATTTTAATAAAGTGCACACTTTGACTACCTCTATTTCCTTCAACTATCCTTCAATAGGCCCGCTGGAAGAAATTTCTTTATGGAATAAGCAGTGCCTTTGTACACAACTTTGTTTTTACCATTTTCCTATCAAAGTACGTGTGTACATAAACTGTTGAATAAATAAAATAAAATTGTCACTTCAATCTAATATCAATCTACAATTTAATAATCAAAGTCAATTCAATTCTAAATAAGTCAATTCTAAATATTAAATTAAATGAGTACGCTATACCACGCTTACTTGTATAAATTGATCACGTACCTTCTACCGATGTTGCTTATCGTAGTTTTAGTACAAAAGTAAATAAAAAAGACTTCAGTAGAAAAATGTTATGTAATTTAAAGAGAACATTGGAAATAACAATAAAAGAAAATTTATCGCTTGTTCTGCATTTCTTTTACATTCACATTCAAACGATGTAAATTTCGGAATTATTTCTAAGCGTATGGTAAAAACTAATAAAAAATTAAACACAACATACACGCGTATAATATTTCCTTTTACTTCTATATTTGACAATTGCATGAAAAAACCTGGAACATTGTACTTGGAATAAAATAAAAAGAGCTATCAGTACCTACTGTCAAAATAATTTTATTGTGTTCCAATAAGAATACAGGAAGTGGAAAAATCGGTAATGTATTATGAAAACGTTCTCATACTATAATATTTTTCTTTACTTTTGCTAATTCCTCCAGAAGTTAATTCACATGTTGTTAAGTACGTAGCAGTGCAGAACGCGGCCTCCACTGATAAGATAACCTTGTCTATCGACTTATTTTGCATAATGTGAATTGAGTAGTGTACAAAAACGTAAATTATTCTTCTCTACTTCTGCTATATAGTGTGCAATTTATATTTTTTTTTAAATTAATAACTGCGCTTATGATAAATAGAGGATAAAAAGTAGGAATTGATTTTTCGAAGTTTTAAGAGTTTACCTCGTGCTCAAATGGATCGTCCATATAGGAAACCCGTTTCTGTTTATCTCCACTGTACGACAGCCTCCTCTTGAACAACTTCATCTTTGTAGCAGGGCTGCCGGCGACGCTGCGCAAGTGTCACCTCTCGCTTCACACAAGGACGTTGCTCATTATTTATACTCAGTCCAACTGAATAAACTGTGATAACAGATGCTGGTCCTTTCAATGTAACATTGTCTCCGAACGAATTTTCTTTGACGATGCAAAGAAAACGGTTCTTATTTTATTTTGAATACTTAAAAGTGATCAATTGCAATTGTATGCTAAAACGGCGCAAACAACAAGTTTTAGCGCTACCGAATGTTTCCGCACGTGAGTTAGAAGGAAGTCCGCTCTGAGCCTCATGAACGCGGGGCCGAGTAGTCGGACTACAAAATGCGGTGTGCAACCGGAACGCGCGCCCGCCTCGCACTGCCAGTTCATCGCGCCACGGCGACCGCGCCACCGGCCTCACCTTCACACCATAGACGTCGCATAGTCTCACCCGCCCTCTTAAATTATTGCACATCAATCAAACCGTGACAACCATTACATCCCTCTGTAAAGGGACGAACCTCACCGCAAGGTTAGAGTTCAACAAAATATTCCAAATAATGACACATACAAATCAAATGCAGAATAAATATTTTGTCGTAACTCTTTATATATAGCGTTCAATTAGGTTATCGACAAGTTATTACGGAGAATTCTAGTTGTTCAAATAACCAGAAGTGTTTAGTATCATATATCACACTTGCTTTTTTCCACTATATTTTATGTTCAAGTGTCAAAGCAAATGTCTTCAATTGTTTGATCGCCACTTCATTGAAATGGAACATAGCATAATATTTGCCATTTCAAATTTCGTTTCCTTTATTAGAACAATAAATTACGTATATGAGAAAAACATTAGCATTAGAAGCAATACAGCATCCGTCGTTACCATAAACATTGCTCTAAATTTGGAAACCTAGAGCAGCTTAAGTTTGACACATGTCAATTATTTTCGTATGTGTACATGAATGGTACAGAGAATTACACTAATGCAATGAGATTTATGGGATAATGTTTATCCTCAGTGTTTATCCATTTCAATTATAAATGACGTAATCAAAATATTATTGCATACTATGTGTACCTTGCTAAAACTAAATTAAATTACTAAATAAGTAATAGAAAAATTCATAATGCTGTGTTAATCCCTACTTTAATGTATGGTAGTGAAAGTTGAGTGTGGCAGAAGAAGCACGAAAGTAGAATGAATGCTGTAGAAATGCGGCATTTAAGGAGTATGCTAGTCCGAATGCCTGGGTGAGATATTGCGTGATGATAAAAAAATGTGGTGTGCAGAAAAAGGCACGTATGGCAATTCACAATGCTGTGTTGGTCCCTACTTTAACGTATGGTAGTGAAAGTTGGGTGTGGCAGAAGAAGCACGAGAGTAGAATAAACGCAGTAGAAATGCGGTCGTTAAGGAGTATGTTAGGGCTGAATCTGAATGACAGGGTAAGAAATTGTGTAATAAGAGAAGAGTGTGGTTTGCAAGATGATGTTGTGACCAGGATTAAGAAAGGAATGCTACGGTGATTTGGTCACCTAGAAAGAATGAACGAGGAAAGAGTGACAAAGCAAATTTATATTCTAGATGTGAACGGCAGAATCGAGAAGGAACGCCCTAGACTAAGGTAGAGGTACATTAGGAGTACCCTTTAACCGACGAGCGTGTATGCGTAGACATATTAATGTAAAGGAGGCGAGAAAGGTATGTTAGGATCGTGCCAAATGGAAGTCCATAGTTTCTGCCAAACCCTTTGGGTAACAGGCGTGAGTGTTTATCTATACATATAATAAATCTGTAGAAAAGTCGTGTCTGTAATTCTAATATTTCCTGGAAAAAACAAGTCCATGGGACTAAATAAAGGATACTGAAGTCAAATTACTGGTTTTTAGAATTTTTTTCTGTCTGTCTGTCTGTCTTTCTGTCTGTCTGTCTGTGTATTCGCTATTCATGCAAAAACTACTGGACAGATCTCCATGAAATTTTGTATGCAGGCAGTTAGTGATCCGGGGCTACTTACAGACTACTTTTTATCCGATTATGGAACTTAAAAAAGGAGGGTTAAATATTTTCCTTTCTTTAGAAGTTTATTTTCTATTATGTATAATTCTGTTACTTATAAGCGGAATAACGTAGTGTTTTTTTTATAAGAATACAATATTTATAATTAAAGTTTAAAATTTGTTTTAACTCTTATATAATAATTTGAAACTACGCCAACGATATACATTGTACGTTTCAGAAACAGCGCCATCTGTCATAAAAAGTAAAAAGTAGTATTAGTAGTTATATTTAGCCTTCAGTTATCACTTTATCAGTTACTTACTAATAAATTAAATACCATAAATAACACATTCATATGTTTAAATAATTATATTTATTAAATGATTTGAAACTTCTAAGATTTATTTTAAGTTTTTCATTTTTTTCATTTTAATATTTGAATAGTAATAGTTTAAATAGATAACATTGAAATCTACGAAAATTCACATGGTTTTTAGTTTAATTACTAGCTAATATATAATAATGAACTAATTAACATTGGTTTGCCTGCGATTATTGCAAAACTGTCATTACACTTATACTTTATTTAAAGATATTTTTGTGTACATCGGGGCCAGATCTTAGAATTGTTTTTATTAATATTCCATCATTACATGAAATTACGGCATTTCGTGAAATTTAACACTGTCTGTTGACCATATCATGATAAGGCTTGACCTAATCAATGAATAAACATTTTTTGAAGAAATTAACAACTAAACCCAACATCGCTTTTTCATAATATTCTAATTATATAGTAAAATAGTTCCACTATTCACCACTAACGGCGCCGATAGCGCATTTTTTTAACAGAAACAGAATTTCTAACAGAATCCACATAACTCTATCCTTCATCGCGAACGTTTAAATATAAGTATATAAATGTTCGCAGCTTTGAGGTAGCCCAAGGATCACCCCAGCCGCATATCAATCTACAGTCACTGATATTACTGATGGTGGAGATGGTCCTTTCGCATGATATTACGGCGAAACGAGAATTGACTTCGTAGATTCAATAGTGGATTGAGGATAAATTTGACAAACGTTGACATCTATACGATATTAGCGATTCACCCCGGCTTCGCACGGGTGATTTCTGGATATCGGTAACAGCGCCACATACCGGATATAAAATCTAAACCATGTTGTAAATCTAAACCATACAGGGACCCACTTAAATACACACAAAAAAATTCATCAAAATTAGTGAGTTTTAGCGAGACTATCATCAGCGAGGCAGCGATTGATTTTTATATCATTCTGTCTATTGATGAAAATTTCATCAAAATTCTAAAAAAGATCTAAGCGTACAGACTGAGAAGCGACTTTAATTTTGATACTATGGAGAGATGGTCAGTAATAATAGGCTATCATGAAATGATTGCAATATTTGAAGTGGTCCAGTACTTCATGATAATATGATTACTTCTACGATCTGGCCACAATTACATAACTTGAGAGTTTTGATTTCATAGTTTTAATCAAAAATTTACGCCACATATTTACTGCTACAAATACATTAAATATAATGCTACTAAAAACTTATGCTTGCAGGATCAAAGAACTTAAAATAACCAGCCATTATCGGGATGATTTACCCTAATTGCTACGTTTAGCAAACTAACTAACTAAACTGTTATACTGGATGCTGTATAATGTTTATACAAAACTATGATTTAAAAGAGAAACTCTTATACTTATTGGATGTATATCGGCATAGCAATAATTTCACTAACTTCCTTTGGTATTAAGTTATCCGATGTAAGTTTTAATCTCTATTTGATGGATTAGTAAAAAATATAAGCAACTATTTTATAATGCCAATGAATATCCAATAGGCCAATGATATAAAACGAATATCGCAAATAAACACTCTGTCGTACATTAATAGAAGACAAAGAAATTCGACATTATTTGGTCAAAATTAAATTACCTTAATTTATGAATAAATGTAAAGAGTAATAATAAAAAGTAAATAGCTTAACGTTAAAGATAATTTACCTTTATTTAAGGTACCTCGGAAGTCATGACCGATATAAAAAGTGACAAGTGTTGCTAGACGAGTGATATTAATGCAATTCTTAAAAAATCTACATCTCTAAGAATTCAAAAGATATCACTTGAGTAACAAACGTGACAACTAGGCGACTCTACAAGGGATCTAACTTTACTGATTTTGGTATGGAGCAGTATTAATGATGTTCCTCAACGGAAGCCCACGCGAGCGAAGCCGCGGGTAAAAAGCTAGTATATAATATGTATGTAAGGTCATTTCTCATCTTATGGAATCATTGCTTGAGTTCTTTACACCAACGAATCTCAACGTAATAAGCAACGAACAATAATTGAGTGCAAGTCTGATGAAATGTTAACTTAGTCAGCCATTTGTTTCAATGAGCGGTGAAGTTAACAGCTGTAACGAGTTCTAATGAAAACAAACATTTCAAGTCAGACATTCAAGGACGATTTTCGATGCACTACCAATAACACTTTGTCAGAATTAAACAATTATGATTTTGGCGCAAGAAAAATCATAAACAAAATGAACCTCGTTGAAAGATAACCTAAAAAAGCCAGAAACTGGCATTCGGCATTGAACATTTAATTTGTGTCCTTTTTTATTTCTATTATAATAATCTTATCAATTACTATGACATGAGGGCGTAAGACATGCGTGATTTGCATTGTGAGTTTTATTTTATATTTTTAATATATTTTACTAATTTTAATTTTAGTTAATTTTCAGTTCTTTTATTTCATTATATATTGCTTGCTGCTTTAGCATTTTTATTTTAAGCCTAATAAAAGATACAGTTTCAAAAAAATTTAAGTTTCAATATTATAAATAAAGATCTAATGTTTGTTAAGGTGTAACAAATCTCTTGTCATAATTTTTTCATCTTATATTACCGAATACAATTATTGTGCTAGAATTACAAAAAAGAATGTACTGTAAAAATATGTTACAGAATAAAAAAAATAGATGTATATTAATCGTTGCTAGTGTTTACGTAACAATCAAACAGGAAATGGGATATAGAGTTTGGAATGCAGCACCGCAATATATGTACTGTGAACACGACGATGTTTGTGCTTTGGTTAGCACATTTTAGAATCCTTGCTGCGAGTTTAGTTTCCCTAGTGTAAATTAAACTTGTCGGGATTTCGAATATTGTTAGTTATATGTATATAGTTTGCTCGCCACCTACGTAAACTATAAAGTTACTGCCTTTATAGGTCTCACTATTGTCACAAGCTTCTTTCTGAGAACGTTAGAATTAGAACGAAAATTAGAATTTTTATGTTTTGAAAAATGTTATTCTTTGTAGAAGGATAAATAAATGAAGATGAAATGCTGTATCGGTTTTTACATTGACATTTTATTACAGCTTGATCACAAGTCACAATGATGAACATATTTACCAATTTATATAGCTACCTAGTAATTAAACGGACTTGATCTCCTTAAACGCTTCCCTTAAATTATAAGAACTTGCTCATTACATTATACTGCTAACGACTGGAAAATTGGACTAATTTTAAAGTGCAATATAAATCCACTACATAGATTAAAAAAACTGGAAAGAGAAAAGTAAAAAAAAAACATCTTCCAAAAATTAGTATCATAATGAAAACTTATATTGGCAATTTGTAGGTTCGATAATCTCCTACATCGGCAATACTTTGAGATTTGCACCCGCTGTGTGATTCAAACAGCTAAATGTGCAAAGGCCGTTTTTATAATATTATATTCACCTGGTATAACAATACTGTTATCTGTTATTGATTTTTACGTTTTGTGTAAAAACTGCTGTATAACAATAAGACCGCCTTTTATTTTCCTCTGTGTATGTTATTTGTTTTCTTAGTGTACAATAAAGGATGTTGTATAGTGTATTGATGCAATGCACACTATTTATATTTTTTAATTTTAAAGGAGATAAATATTTTTTTTTTAAAAAGATTGCTGTCGTACGTTTACATCTGTAAAAATTGTAGATCATTCAAAAAGTGGTTACGTGCTGCGAGATCAGGGACATTGACATCAATCTTTTTCTCCGACTTCATTCGCGACACTTTTTAAAAATTTAATGTACCCAAAGTACTGGATCTAAATTAATAAATACAATTTAGATTTTACAACCCGAAGAGATATGATTATTATTATTTGTCGGTACTGTATATTTCTGATAAAGCAAAATCACACTATACCATGCTTAATTAAGTAAATTTTAAATTAAAAAAATCTAATCCCGCTGACAAACTGTTACGCAGTTTGGTAGGTGTGAAAAATGTACTAAAAGTTAGGTTCAGAATAAATGATTTATTTATTTATTTAATTTTATCTACTTGGGATTCCATAATTATTATAATTAAATCTAAACCCAAGCAAACTACTGCAAAACTTTAAGAAACTTTAAGCTCGTTCTGCGTAGATCTGACCAAAGGTTAATATTTACAAGCCCTGTAGTTAAAATTGTGTCACTCGCAGAATTAAGATTACTCTAACGACACCTCATAATATGCTAAAATTCATCAAGCCTAAATTTACATTAGGCTACAGAGCGTGCTTAATAAACAGACATAGGTACATACTTACTCTCGAAAAACATTACCCTTTTTCTGGAACAGTCGGGAAAAAAGTTCAGTCACCTTTGTCTTTGACAATATATCATCAAACTCTTCATTCCCCCCCCCCCCCATAGCCTTCCGTAACCATGGGCATGACCTGTACACCGGCTACATACATACGGAATTCCGTTTCGGGATTCCATTTCAGAAATCCGATTCGGAATTCCGAACGCAGCAAGTCCATAGAACGCATTAGTCCATAAGTCCAAAATCAAGGACGCGTCACACGTATGGTAGTTTTCCGTTTGAAATTTTGCTTGCGAAACGGGATTCCGCATGTGGGTAGCCGTCGACCTGTCCGAAATTTCGAAATGGAATTCCGTATGTGTATTTCGGATCCCCGAAACTGGATTTCGTATTAGCGCCTAAATGATCAGGAATTAGAATAATTAAAATTAAACGCGATAATAATCCGTAAAATTGCTGTTTTGTTTAATGTGAATATTACCTTGATAATTTATTTTAACATATACTACAAAATAAATAAATTAAATAAAATGATCATTGTCATTTAAATTCTCGTATTAATTAAAACTCTTAAGTAATTCATTTAATTTGGGTGTTTCGACAGCGACAAAAATACACTCACAATACGTTCTAAAATGTAAAACAATACAAACTAAAAACAAAATGAATTGTGACGTTCCATTGAACAAAAAAGTAAATAACCTAATCTGACGCAATAACCAACTTATTAGCATATTATATGGTAATAAAATAGCTGCGTACTATAATACTAAATTGTGAGCCGATGTACGGTACTCTTACATGTGTACATAATATATATGAACTTTTCTGACCGTAATAAGTGTAGCAAATATAAAAGTTTCACTGCCACCTAAACATATAACATGACGTATTTCGCAGTGAATTGTTAATGTAGTGTTGAACTTAATAGGTATTACATATAAATACTAACTGAAACCCGCTCCCTTCGTTAAGCGCAAGATAATATTTTATTGCTGAACTTAGATGTAAAATATTGAGAATTTTCTTAATGGGACTTTTACAAAATGAGTACTAAACAATTAATACTAAATTTCAAGTCAATCAATGTATAGTTTTAGAGATCTCGTGATGAGTCAGTCAAATATATCTAGATTAAATAAAATTAAAATAGGTACTACTTACATTATTATTTGATTGAGCTACTGTCTGTGTATTGGCAGTCTCTGACAGCTCAATAGCCGCCGACACCTGAAACAAACATTCCTCGTGCTTATTTAAGTGGGTCAATATCTCCCGAGAGGATGGCGAAATATAAGGGGATGCTGTGAATTATTACTACGGAAAGGGGACCTCGGGTCAGCTAATAAACTTATATCTATGTTGATATGATAAAAAATATCTATATCATATTACAATATATTACCTAGACATAGTTAACGGTAATAGCTTATCCTTGTGTCAATATTATTATTTTAATACACTAAATAGGATGATTTGTATCGTAATAACTTTATATAACAATTATTATTAAAATAAACTATGAACTAAAGTAGTCATATAGTATGAGGACAATACTTGATTGCAAATTTTTGATTTCTCACAGTAACTAAAAAGAAACGCTACTCGTATATTACTTGCATTTTTATAATTATTACCACATAAATCTACGCTTTATCGAAAATTAATCTCATAGTAGGTATAGTTAATACCTCGTGAAGAATAAATATTTTATTAGTTAATTTCAACAGGGATCATCAAAACTTTTGCTAATATATTATATTAGTTGATTAATTGCTTCAGTTAGATACATACAATAACCGACTAACCGACGGAACAGTAAGTAATAATTTAATTGTATTTTCCTACAATCACATAATAGTCACTTGATGTAAGAATAAATGAAGAATTATAAAAGAAAAATAAATAGTTTAAAGTATTTTTTGCTTCATTAACAATACCGATTATTATCTGAGAATGAGTGTTTGTTTACTTGTAAAACTCACGGTTTTGCAGTAATAATGTTATTAAAATATAAAAAAAGAAACGTAGTAGGTACCAGCTGTGATTTACGCAAGTAACCAAATAAATTATTCCGAAGATAGTAAAAAAATTAAGTCAAGTCGTACAAGAAATACGTATAAGGTCGAGGAAAAAGTTTCTTCGTATTTTATATATATGCCTTCTTATTCAGCCATCTTGTAGGTAGTGACATAATCCCGTTGCTGTAGAAATCTTGGGATAATTGATTTTAAAAAATGCGGCAAGTAGTTTTGACAATCCTCTCTTGATGTTAACCTATCACAACCCATAGAATTCGGAAGAGACCAAAATAGGTAAAAATCCAAGCACTCTCAATTTTTGCTGAGTGGCCAAGATGTGTGTGATCTAGCGTTATTATCCTTTTTCTGTTGATCTATTCCGGCCGTTTTTTCTCAATTTCTTGCTTGAGTCTCATTGTTTTTGGCAGTAGAGATCCGAAACGATGGTTTCGCCCGGCGGTAAAAGTTCATAACAAACGATGCCTTCCCAATCCCACCATAGCGTCATCTTTTCCATAGCAAAATCTACTACAGTTTACAGTCTACCCTTTAGCCATATTTCATACGGTCTTGTCGTAAGTGATCCGTTTTTCATCACCAGTGATCAATCTTTTCAAAAATGGTTCGGTTTCATTACGTTTCAATAGAGAAGCGCAAAAGAGTACACGATTCATTAGGTTTCTTTCAAAGAGCTCGTGTGGTTTTTTTGTATAGCCATACTTTTTCAAATGGGTCAAAATTATTTTGTGGTCAATCCTCAATTCCTCGGCTATGCCGTAACTACTAATATGCCGACTTTGCTCCACTTTTTCAAAAATAGAGTGAGCTGCATATTTGACATCAAAATCCTCGGACTGAAAACGCTTGAGCCAACTTTGTGCTAATCGTACTGATACTTCATTAGGTCTATAAACGTCACATATTTTTTTGCAGCCTGTGTCGCATTTTTCCCTTTTTCGTGATAAAACTTTGGAATATATCGTATTTGTTCGTTAGTTTCACTCAT
Source organism: Parnassius apollo (assembly GCA_907164705.1). Classification (NCBI taxonomy): domain Eukaryota; kingdom Metazoa; phylum Arthropoda; class Insecta; order Lepidoptera; family Papilionidae; genus Parnassius; species Parnassius apollo. The sequence continues at coordinate 5,869,965 of CAJQZP010001146.1, read as the reverse complement.
TTTGGCGGACATAAAAACAATTGAAAAATGGCGGGAATGTGTTTCTTTTACTTTACGCATTTTACTTTTTCTTTATGACCTTTATGGTCCGTGGGGATAAAGAATGGGATAAGAAATGGCGACTCATCAAGCCCGTGCCATCAACAACACAATACCAGTAGCGAAAACCCGCTAATAACGGTAGGTCGTTCGTTAAACTTTACATTATTCAGTTAATTGGAATTTCTCTGTTAATGAGAAAATATTTGAAAAGAATTCTACACCCAAGTAGGTATATTAATTTTCAATTAACATTTATAAATAACGACCCGCTCTGGCTTCTCTATGGTGGGATCTTTTAATGCGGCGTTATTTAGCCTTAAGGATAATCATTAAAGACCATTAAAGACCAAGACCAAATTTTTCGAATAAAATTTTATTCTAGATGTTTCCTGGTATTACTCTCTATTTGCTCGTAAAGTTTTATTAGAATCGGTTAAGCCGTTCCGAAGATCAGCTCAGACAAATGAAATTTTAAAAATGGTTACTCATGACTCAATGACATGTAAACATTTTATATAAAAATATTAACTAACAAAATCAACAATAATTATTATGAAGAAAACTCTTAGAACCATCGATATGTATGTACTACGCATTAGATATGGTATTTCGAACACTATGTTCAACTGAACTGTACTGCAATCCGTACACCTGTTATTGTGGCTTCGATATTCATGCAGTGCGGAGCGGCGCTAATAATAATTTTATATTAAACTAGCTTGCTAGGCAGACGTTGTTCTGCCCTTTTTGACGACTCTTTGTCATGTCCTATTAAAAATCCTTAAATTCGCAAAAAAAATTTTGGGTCACTCATGGGCAAAAAAACTATCCTATCTCTCAAGTTGGACCAAACTGCACACGCTGTGCAAATTTTATTAAAATCGGTTAAGTAGTTTAGGAGTCCATCGCGGACAAACAACGTGACACGTAATTTATATATATTAAGATTAGCATATATGGAAAGCAAAAGAAATTAAAATAAAATGTACTCGATTAACAATACAATCTAAATAAACAATTATTCATTATGACAATCTTCGCGCGTTTATATCAGCTGCGCATGCGCGACTCTACTGTTTCCCGCGCATACGCGGATACAGAGTAGTGCACATTTTTTATTTGGAATAGCTTCTCTAGTACGTAGATATAACTCAATGCTTAGAACGCGTCGTAGCTCACAAATTAGCAAAAATAAGTTGATTTTTTCCGCCGACCTATTATTTTAATAACGTACTATTTATTTATCACAGACTAACGGACGAGGAGGATAAACGATAATAATTAAAACTTATTATTTGGTATTTTATCTTATTATTAACTTGTTTTTATAGTCGAAAATAAAGTGAAACATTAGGTAACTATTTGAATTTCCGCTATATTAATTTTTTTTAGTTTTATCTTATTTCATATATTATCAACAAGTCTAGTACTATGCGACAATTATTAAGTTTTTTGTCATGAGTTTAAATTAAAGTTTTTCATTAAGTAATCAAAAACTTTAATCTAGTCATGAAAAAACGAAATTAGACTTTTTTCAATTCAAAACCTAAACTCTTAAATTACAATTATATAAGCATCATGTGGTCATCAAACAAGTAATTAAATTTCCATCAACGTAAGTGCAAAAAGAGTAAGAAGTATAATAACTCGAAGGTTTTACCAAATAAACTATTTGGGTCATTATATCTAATAAAACTATATTTGTTATAGAATAAGGGTAATAAGGGTAAGCGAGCACACAGCCCACCTGATGTAAGTGGATGCTGTGCCCATAGACATCTACATCTATCCTAGATTAAGAATTAAAATTAAAGCGTTGTTCTAAGGACTAAGTTGAAATGCCTCATTTCTAATAAAAAGGTCTCCGATTCACTACACTTATCATAGGAGACACTGTATCATTAAACTGCTATTTTACGATGGCTAAATATTTTAAGGCACGTGAAAAATGTTTACATAAATTAAATAGGGTTATACTTATTTATTCCTAATGTTCTTTACAGTTTTATCTAGTATAAAAATCAATTATATAAAACTCGAAAATGGTTCGACCTATTTTCATGAAATTTTTGTGTGTGTTTGAGTGCGTACCTGGATGATTTATATTTAAACTGCACCCGTTAGATGGCACTGTTGTTGAGATCTGGAAATCGGGTGCATCGCTAGTAAATAATAAAATTCCACAAGTAGTAATAACGATAGTAATAATTCAAATTTCTTGAGTTAAAGTTCAAGTCAAAATAACCCATTATTAAGGTAATCAGTACATAAATGGACGCCAATTTAAAGGCTCTGGGGCATATCACCATAAAGCAAACGACCCAATCAGCCACACGTGGAGATGAATTTTGTGAAAGTAAATTGCTTACGTTATGGCTTTGTCTGCACCTAGACGTCAATACTGCACTTACGGTTAATTTTGCGATGTTTCGCCGCTTATCTTTGTCAATTTTAAGGTCAATCGTTATCAGAATTATCGAACAATAATTTTAAATAAAATAAATTTGGAACCATCATGTCTACTAATCACAATATATATTATTGATTACCTCGTTTGTCTAGTAGTCGTAAACGCGACTACTGTTACGTGGTCTCGGCTTCAAGTCCCGAGTCAGGACTATAATCAGTTATTAGGTTTTTTTGTAAAAACAAGTTTTCTCAGTAGCAATCATTAATATCGGTAGGGATCATTAATATTGGTTCACAATTGATGAAGATATCGCGTTATCTGTTAAATATTAACAAAACAAAAAAATACACTTGAATTTTCAGACCGGTTCGTGTAACTTCCCCGTGGCAGTTACCTATTTGTAGGCAGTTGTTTGGAAACTCTGAAAGTTTAACCGTCAAATGCCTTCTGTACGCCGATGATCAAGTCATACGTATTTGCGCTGTTGGCGGCCGAGATGCAAATGATGGTTACATTATTGAACGTTTTATTAAAAGAAAGGAGAATGAAAGTGAACGCAATTATAACGAAAGTGACGGTTTTTGAAAAAGAAAAAAGTAAAACAGTAGGTGGAAATAAAAATAGATGGGCAGTTGGTTTAGCAAGTGGATTAGTTTGTGTATTTGGGATGCGTGTTTAGCAAGGATAGTAGATATGACAAGGATAGTAGACGGGAATAATGAGTGACATAGAGTAAATGGGGCTCATCACTCTATTGTGGGAAGTCTATACGGGAAGTGTTGTCAAAAAAGGCACATATGGCAATTCACAATGCGGTGTTAGTCCCTATTTTTATGTATGGTAGTGAAAGTTGAGTATGGCGGAAGAAGCACGGGAGTAGAATATGCTGTAGGAATGCGGTCATTAAATAATTTCAATGACAGCGTGAGACATTGTGTGATAAGAGAAAAGATTGCATGATGATGTTGTGATCAGAATAAAGAAAGGAATGCTTTAGTGGTTTGGCCTTGTAGAAAGAATGAACGAGGAAATTATTAATGCAGAAGTAAACGGCAGAGTTAGATAATTTTTACAAGAAAAAAAAACAGAATCTGATCGACTTCTTCAAACGGTGTTGAGTCCAATAACAAAAATCTATCGGGATCCTCCTTAGAATATATGGAATCTTATTTAACACTATACATCTCAATTTATTGCTTACATTTCTATTCAACGAGAAAACTCATCGACGCACAGACCTACGGACGGCAGTCCGTATATTTTTCAATTAGGTACATTTTTTGTTATGTAATCTAAAGTGAATCAATTAGAAAATAAACTAATATTATTAATTATTGTAAATTTAATAATAACATGGATTTGATGTCTAGTTAAAAGTATAAGAACGATTTTATATAGGAAAATTGAGGTACAGCAACATATCGAGAGTAATTATTAAAAACTTACTTTTGCACGCCTGTGAGACGTGCAATACGAGTATTATGTCTTTAATCTACGAGCATGTAGGTATGATGAAAAGGAGGCCAGAGAGGTATGTCTGCATCATGCCAAATGGAATTCCATAGTTTCTGCCTTCCCCTCTGGATGGCAGGCATGAGTGTTTATGGTTATGATTATGATCGAATTGTAAAGCTAGGTACTCCTTTTTAAGTCGGCCTAAATCTGCTGGCATGTGATCTCGTTACATATGTCGGAAGTCGGAACTATTTTTCTAAACGCTTTTCCATCTTTTCGATTCCGACTCAGACAACCATACTTCGACCTGATTGAACGCTTCTAGCGAATATTCTGGCGGTGAAAACTGTATCCCTTCAAATTAATTTTTATATTAGAGAATAAAAAGAAGTCACACAGTGCCAAATCAGGGCTGTGAGGAGGGTAACCCAAAAACTTAAGCGCTGTGTTGTCCTGGTAGTTCCTCTGCCAGCGCTAAGTACGCAGGCGCGTTGTCATGATGAAGAAGTAGACGGTATGAAAGAGTAACCCCATATTCAGTCACTTGTTGCTCACAGCAGTGGTCTTTATATTATTTGACATTGATGCTATTTTGATTTCGTAACAGAATTGATAGTAGAAATTCAAACTAGTGATCAAAATCTTCCCTGCGCTTCTCGATCGCTTCACTTCGGTAGACGTTGGTTGTTTCATTTTTGGAAAGTCAAATGTAGACTATCGTTCCGTTTCTGAATCGTATTGATAACTCTAAGATTCATCACCAATTGTTGTAAACACGCCAAGACGAGCCCGTTTTAAATTAAGTAGTCATGTCACGCCACCATTCTACGCGGACCTCCTTCTGAGAATCGGTGAAGTTGTGCGGCACCTAATACGAAACTATCTTTCTCATGTGAATTCCCTGAACCAACCGGAATATTTACTTAATCCCTTATGTTATGTATTTATTCTCTTGTATTAATTTATTCACTGGTACCACGTTTCCTTCTGTAACAGCAGTCAAAGGCCGACCACAGGCCGAGACGAAGAAAGTGTCTCTCGAAGTTAGTCGACCGTGCTAAAAATATTACACGGTTATCTTCCTATTTACGTAATTTCTCTAAGGTTACCTTAGAAGGTCCTTTATCCATAAATGACATTTGAAGTCTATCAAACGATTCTTCTGGTTGCCAGCAACATTAAAAATAATAAAAATCTAAAATGTTTCCGACCCAGACATTTTTGCCGATGAAACTAAACGCTGTGATTTATATATTCTTTGCGTGAAACACGATATTTCAATTTAGTTTTAAAAATGTGAAAAGAAATTTGAAGTTGGAACATTAGTATTTAACTTAGTACATAGTCGTATTTTATAAATGATAACTTGTCAGTGTCTCATCTCATACAAAAGAAAAACTCTTTGTCGCAAAACATACTGCGTTACCTATCGTATTAATACTAAAACTGTTAGAACATAAGTAAGGATTCACAAGTGTTTTATCAGGTTACTAAAACGCTACTGAGTAGAGGCCTTACGTTTTCTTGAAAGATTCACTATGACTTAGAGTAATGTGTTAGAAGCAGTAAATAAAGTGAAACCAACCTAATAATGCAATCTCCCGATTACAGTAATAGTTACGAACTAACAACAAAACGTGATAGAAGCTAAATTTTAATAGAATATGGTGCAGCTACGTAGCGTTTTGTGCTGCAATTACTCATGATGTAACACACAAATGGGTTAGTGAAGTTTTCCACCCCACTATCCCAAATCGTACCGTGAGTGTCGTAAGGGGCAACCGAGGGAAACAAACCACCGCATAGCGTCTTCATGTTAAGAGGATATAGTAAGTCAGCTCAAATTCTAATTTCGCCCCCACTTCCCCGCGCGTCGTATGCTATGTACCGACATGTTTGTAATCATTAATACTGTAAGGGTAGATAGGTCGTTAGACACTTATTTCATTAGGTTTATCATATTTATGCCTGTTTCTTAACGCCAAGCCAGCCGCTTCTTATTTTTATCACGGTTATTTCCCATTTTAATTTTACGTCGTACTGTTGCGTAATGTATATTCTGATCGTAAGTGACACAACCTCCCCGTTCAAAGGCCGAGGCGAAGTGACTGTGCGGCAGGAATAACGCTTCAAAAGGCCGATAGTTTAGGTAATTTCTTTTTTACAGTGAAAATAATGGTATTTTAAAAAAGTAAATAACATAAGCACTGCTTTATAGTTAGTTCAGTTAGTATGCAAAGTTTCATGATCTTATTTAAAGTATTTTATGAATAACAGCGGTTTATTTTTTATTTTGGAGGTAACTTTGGATTTTTTTTCTATCGAGAAAATTTTACGAAATCGTGTTTTCGTCTAACATAATCCTTAACATTAATCCTCAACTTTACCATATATTTATTTCAAAATTAATGCAGCAATATTTTCGGCATAACGAAGGATCTTGCTAAGCTATTTGACGTTATATTTCCCCTTAACTAATAAAAAATTAAAATAATAGCTATTAACATCTGAAAATATAATAATAGCTATTAACAACCAAAAATTAAAATAATAGCTATTAACAACTAAAAAATAAAACAATGGCTATTCACAACTAAAAAAATAAAATAATAGCTATTAACAACTAAAAAATAAAATAATGGCTATTAAAAACTAAAAAATTGAAATAATAGCTATTAACAACTAAATAATAAAATAATAGCTGTTAACAACTAAAAAATAAAACAATGGCTATTAACAACTAAAAAAATAAAATAATAGCTATTAACAACTAAAAAATAAAACAATGGCTATTAACGACTAAAAAAATAAAATAATAGCTATTAACAACTAAAAAATAAAATAATAGCTGTTAACAACTAAAAAATAAAACAATGGCTAATATCAACTAAAAAAATAAAATAATAGCTTTAAATATCCCCCTATGAGGTAATCTATGGGGGGGCCTATGTTTAGCAGTGTGTTTTGGATAGGCTATCATGGTTGCGTACGATTAGTATTAATTTGTAAGAACATTTTCCAAACAAAACGTTTTATTATAGGAGTATTAGAATTGAAATTACAATGTTACAACAATTTTGTTACGGTAACTTGTATCTATCAAACTAAATAAGAGTAATTAAACTTTGTACCGTGAAAATGTCTCTTCAACGTATTAGAATAACGAGAATGAATTACAAAGGAACGTGATATTCCTAACAACTGAGCATTCTAATACAAAATTCAGTTCACATAAATTCGCCTGCCATAATTTTTCTTGGCTTAAAGTCTTACCTACGTAACTTACGGAAGAAATTGACGGTGGACCGTTAGGTACCTTCATCATTTTATAAAATCGGTGCGAACGCTGAATAAACAATGGAAAAGAACAAAGGCAAGAGGCATCTATTACACCATAGGAATTAATGTGAGACCTGTTAAAAATAATGTTCACGGTTCCTAATTCCAATGCGCTTATTCGTAAACACAATTGTTGAATTACTCAACGACAGATCCCCTTATCGTATTATATTATGTATTATATTGTATTCGCAGCCCGAAAAAAAAATAGCGCTATGTACTCGTAAAAGGACGCCATGCTCAACTTCTTGACACGCACTAACGCACGCACATTTCTTCTTTCTTTATTTATCAGCCCGTAAGGTTCACTGCTGAACGCATATTTATTTTATTTATATATAGTACCTGGTTGACCGAGCTTTGCTCGGTATTTTTCGCTTGTTTTTTTAAATTCGTGTGTTTTGGAAATTATATTTAGGTAGATACGAATTACATACTGATGAAATACAAATAATATTTTTTGATCTTAGCGACATAATAGAAAAAACTGAACTGGTTATTTGAATGAGTGCAATTAGTTTAATTGAAATTTTCGTGTTTTTAAAAAATAAAAAAAAGGGCTCGAAAAAATAGATTTTCTCAAAAAAGAAAGGAACTTGAAAAAAAATTAAAAATGTCGGTCGGTCGGTCTGGGCTCGAACCAGGGTATTATGATTCTGTGACCGCCCAATATACCAATTAAGCTAATTATAATCATTAATAAGCTGAAAATTTACCTTCTTATTCTAACGATATTGTAGCAGTTTTTCATTTCCTAAAAACACGGACAAAAAGGATATTTTCTAAAAATAAATCCTAGCTAGATCGATTTTTTGCCCCCGAAACTCCCTGGACACTAAATTTTATGAAAATCGTTGGAGCCGTTTCCGTTGTTTGTCATAAAACAATAATTGTACGTTATTTAATTTAGAATAACAAAACAATTGACATTTTTGTCAGAAAACAATTGTACGTTAAATGAATTTTGAATAACAAAAAATTGACGTTTTTAATAAAAAACAATTATACAAGTATCAACCCATAAAAACTTTAATGAACATAATTTTTGATTGTATACTAATTACTAAACGGTTTTTACTTCTTAAATTTTTAATCCTAAGACTTGTAATTAAGTGAGTAAAACATCTCGTTCCCCGGAAAAACTACACAAAGGAAAGGTGTAAGATATAAAATGTTTTGTCATGTGCCTTTTTCGCAATGTCAAGTACACGAGAATCGTCAAACACTCGCTTGCTGCAGCCACCACGGACAGAGGCAAACAATGATTGATGATGTATTTTTCTGAATTTTGTGTAAAGTTATGAAAATATAAACATTTCAATGTATGTGTTACCGCTACAAGTCGAAGTGCGAAGGTTTAGCCGGCTACAACGAGATGCAGTTAGGGTTGCCAGGTCTCAAAACCGAAAAGCCAGGCAGACCAGCGAGCTTAGCCCGACATTTTGGTAAAAAGGTCGGACACCTTTAATTTTTTAGTCTTAGTACAGCATGCCAATGTTTTTTAAAGTAAAAGAATGCTTTTTATTATTTACCATAAAATATTCTTACATTCTAATGAAAAAATAATAAAATTGAATAAACCGGTCTTTTTTATTATTTATCATTCAATATTCATTACAATATTAATTTCAATATTATGTATATAAGTACATTAAAAATTATAAAAAAATGGTGAAATTTAAAAAGCCTAACAAAAATCAGACAGGCCGGACACCGTCTAATGCGGCCGGACACACGTAAGCATAAAGCATAAAGCATAAAGCCTAACTGCGTCCGGCTTTATCCGGACGCCTGGCAACGCTAGATGTAGTCAAATGCGGTTGGTTAAATTTAGGTATATTCGATTTGTTCGTGTGTACGGTTAATGCCAGGTAAACGTAAGTTTACGTAGAGGATTTGGTAAATTCCGAACAATTAATAAATAATACAAATATCCACAGCTTTAGGGTGGTCCAAAGGCACCTTACTCTTATGTCGCTGATGATGTGCTTATATATAATTTTATCAAATTTACCAGAAGTTATAGTTACTTTAATGCTTTTACGAACTTTACTATAGCTAGTTTAACCCGAAAGCAACCGGTCACACCTATTTTTAGCCATGAATTAATCGAATACACCTAAGTTTAACCAACTGCAATCGGCAGCATCACGTTGGGAACGACAAAACCTCGGTGAAACCACATTTCTGCTTTTAACCCTAATATTCAAAATATTTGGTATGTTATTTCTGTTATTTTGTTATTACATTTGGAGTTCTCTTTGCCCTCTTTTTAACTTCTTAAAAATCAGAAAGAGAAAACGTTATTTATGACCATAGATTTAGTATAAAGTGACGTACCTATATCTATGTAAATAACTAATACTGTCGCTTGCAAATTTAACCATGGAGCAAAGTTTTCAATTGGTAATTTTCAATTAACAAAATTTTTAAATACAATGATATTTATATATGAATAAAAGGTTATGAAATGAATGATTTGAGATTTTTAAATATTTAATTATTTTATTAAATTATTCACTCGCAGTTTATTTTTTTATAGAAAAGGGGGCAAACAAGCATGCGGTTCACCTGATGTTAAGTGACTACCGCCGCCCACGAACGACGCCCTGCAACACCAGGGAAATTGCAGTTTATGTTATACTCGTAGCATTGAAATTTTTTTAAAACGTGACCCTCACATGGATTTTTTCCTGTGTCGTAGAGGCAGTTTACAAACATAAATTGCACAAGGATAAACATCCTGACCAGGAAAAATTACCTGTAGGCCGTACAAATACTTGGACCCGTGCGGCATTCGAACCCGCGAGCCTTAGCGCCGTTACTCATTGCTAAGCCACTGCGCGATAGAGCCGCCATTAATTACATACAGTACTGTTCATAATAATAAAAAATAATAAAAAAAACTTTTATAAAATTATTCTGTAATTATTTTTATTAAAAGTTGGTTGAGTAAGAAAATCAATTGCAGTATTTAAAATACTGTTTAGAGTTAAATATGTAACGAGCCTACAATCGCGGGCGTTGCAAATAAAATTAAACAGAACACCTAAATGAAGGAATAAATCAGCAGTGAGCCATTAACAGGTATAAATTAATGATAGATGAATGATGATGCACATGAATGATGAATGACATCAATAACGTTACTAATAGAATTATGGAGTGTAGAGGTAAGGACTACAGACTCTGTATAACAAAGTGTCCGTAGGAAAGCGCTAAATAAGGGTAGCGCCCCTGTAGCTACAGTCTAAATTTTAACGAACTTTTTATACTTTTTTTATTGCACAGAGTTTCACCGTTATTCTTTTTACCATAACTATTTTATTGCTTTAAAAATTTTTATTTTCACAATCACTCACAACGTATTTTACGGCGATTTATCATACCCTGTAGCTACTCGACTGCTGTTGTGGAGAGTTTTTGAATTATTTACTGCTTACAGATGGACACATTTTCAACTATTCTATGGGAGATTGTCCTCCTTACCTCTATACTCCATGAATAGAATGATATACTTAAATATTAAAAATAATAGTTTTTTAATCTTCTTTTTACCTGATAGGCCCAGAAGAAGAGTAATGGTTTTCGAGAGTATATAATTATGTGTAGTGCCTGTTTCTTTGGCGAAAAGTTATCCAGGATATAAACAGTCGCACTAAAAATTTCCTAGTATGTGAGGACCCTAAGTTCGACCAGTGCACGCACTAATAAAGTGGTTTATTGCAATTTTTGTAAAATAAAAGCCTTCAAGTATGACAGTCACCGGTTTCCGTATCAAATAGCAGTACAGGAATGTTTATCTAATATAAATTACTTTTCTAAATTAGCACAGACTAAAGCAGGATCTGTAAAAGTTTTACTAAAGCTAGTTGGAAAAAATACTGATAAATACATTGAGCTATTACGTGTACGTAAGTACATAATACTTCAATGGATAAATATTAAATACGCATGAGAGACGATGCTCAGTAGTCGGTTGATAATTTTTTACAATCAGTTTTCTACTAACAACAACTAATAATATATTATTGTTATTTTTGTAGGTTATTTTTTATAGAAGTGGGGGGCAAACGAGCTCACCTGTTGGTAAGTGACTATCGCCACCCATGAACAACCGCAACACCAGAGGAATTGCAGGTGCGTTGCCGGCCTTTTAAAATGTATGATTATAAAAATGTATTCAAACATAACATTCAGCACATTTTACATTTTATATTTAATTGCTTTGTAATATTTTTCTCAGAACACTTTTATACTTAAAATTTCGGCGAACCAAGAGCTTAATTTCGTAGAAACGTGCTTTATCTGTGAGAGTCCGATCATCGCCGTTTTCGCCAGCTTGAGTATTATGGAAATTTAAAGTTGCGAAATTTGTAAAATGCTGAATGGTGAAGATTGAAGTCAAAACTTAACACGAAATGTTGGTGTCACGTGTCGCAATGGCGTAAAACAAAAAAAAGAAACACCACTCCCCTGTTCTGTAACAGACCATGTTTAGTATTGAGTACCTAGGTTGTTTAGGAAAGAGCAAAATTAATGAAAGTGTGTTTTAAACAGATAATTTAAACTATTGAAGGAGTGGAACTGGCTTTAATGCAGTTTTCTTCATCATCATTCATTTATGTTTCGTCATTAAGTACTTAAGAACTTTATTTTAAACAGATAATAAAATTATTGAACGAGTGAAACTGGATATAACGTACATATGTGTAAGTGAACACTAATTTACTAAACTGCAATACGTTTGAATTAAAATCAGAATATTCCCGGAGGTGACAACGAATTAACAAAACTGTCGTTAGTGTGACCGATTTAGTATCGACTTACTTGAATGTGATGGAGCCGGTCTGTCTGCAAGATGTTGGTGCTTTGGTAGGGTGCCGTTGAAGCACGAGTCATGGTTTAGCAAACTAAATGATCATTAGGTTGACTGATTCAAGAATGATATGATAATATGCACAGTTACTAACCACCAATAATCATGTATAATCATATGATTATTCATGATTATTATATCACATTAGCACATCTTTGAACGGTTATGTCTACTAAAGGCATCAACGAATCATGTCAGTTTTATACTGTGTGTACGAGTATAAGCCTTGTTATTTGAAATTATCAATAATAATATAATATGCTAGAACTAGAACACATATATTTTCCCCTTTCTTTTTTTTTTAATTTATTTAGAGAAACACAAACTAGTTTACAATATATCTTACACTAAAGCTTATGTTCTATTACAATTTCTTACTTATCATAAACTCAACAACGACGGTCACACATAGAGTAAGTATAAAAAATAGGATAATTATGTGAGGGACCTAATTGTGTAAAAGAAAAGTACCTTAATATCTAAAATATTATTTTAACATGTATTAGAGGTTAGAGTTTAGTATATTAGTTTAGAGTTATGATTTAAGAGTTTAGTGTGTTAGCATTTATACGCTCGCGTGCAAGCGCGCGCGCGTTTGTGTGTGTCTTTATGCATGTATATTCATTGGTTAGATAATTTATTATTAGTATTAATAGTTAATGTGTTCAGGTCTTTAAAGAGACATTAAGTATTTAACAGCAAGTTAACTAGCAGCTTTCGATCGTAAATTAAGTGACTTGTTCAAAACCTCTTCACTGTCGCAAAAAAAAATTATAAAAATAGGTCATTCGGAATACTCTGCAGTACGAGCAAGTATGTTATTGTCTACACCACACTATCCGTTTGGCGTATTGAAATAATATGTACATACTTTCTTCGAATTCGAAGCGACAGTAGCCTAATGGCAGGGCGCGGATCGCGAACTCAAAAGGTCGTGGGTTCGAATCCGCCATTTGACTACTGTCGTGAATCACTCCTAACACAAGCATTTTTAAGCCTTACCAGAAGTGATTAAAAGGAATATTAGTAATGTTAATTAATAAGATTACTAATATTTAAAAAAAAAATACTATTCGTAGTAAAACCAGAGTAACCGACATAGCTCAACGGATTAGTAAGCTGAAGTGGCAATGGGCCGGCCATATAGCTCGAAGAACCGATAACCGATGGGGAAGAAAGGTTCTCGAGTGGCAGCCTCGTACCGGTATACATTGCCGTCAACACACTGTTTTTGTGTTAAACCACTTCGAAAGTCATAATAAATCATCGCTCTTGAATTTTCTCGAGTCAATTCCATTTTCTCAACGATTAAACAAGTTTGACAAAACCTTGTGACAATACCGAGAATCTTTTTTTTAAATAAATAAATGGTATTCGATTTTTAAAACCAAGGAGTTTTCAATTATAAAGATTTTAATATGACAGGAACAGTGGAAATATTCCATTCCCGATACTTTTAGTGCAGCCTAGGTACAAGGTCTCTCTATTACCAAGTTTAAATATTTAATTAAACAAAAACAATATAAAAAGGGTTATTATGATTTAAATTTCAGTGATGTCTCAGTGATCGCAAGGGTGAAAACCGGCAGCGATCACCGAATGGTTAGAGGCACACTGAACCTAAACGTTAAGTTGGAGAGGTATCGTCTAATGAAGTCAACGCTCCGTCCCCCTCGTGCTCTAATCCAGAATCCCGAAACCTTTTAGCTCGAGTTACGTAACCGCTTTCAGTGCCTAGAAGATTGCAATGCAGTGGACGATATGAATGACAAGCTCGTGGAAACTGTCCATGCGGTCGGAGCTAAGTTCTGCAAGACCCGCCGCAGAAGAACACAAAAACTCTCCGATCACACCCTTAATCTCATGGATGTTAGACGGGAGATGAGGCTGCAATCGTCAACAGATTTGACAGCATACAGGTAACTGAACAGACAGATCTGCAAATGCATGCGGCGAGACTTACGCAACTTTAATACTGCTCGTATTAAAGAAGCGATCGAGCGGAACCAGGGCTCCAAAGTCTTTGCCAGAGATCTGTCTGTCAGAAAGAACCAACTGTCAAAGCTGAAGACTGAGTGTGGCAGCATCGTTTCCGGGACACCTGAGATTTTGAGTGAGATTGAGAGGTTCTATGGGCAGCTGTACACATCATCGTTGGAGCCACACGCAAGTGTGAGTAACGATCCAAGAGCAAGTCTTACCCGACACCATTCCGATGATATCCCAGACGTCAGTCTGAGCGAGATTAGAATGGCTCCCCAGCACCTTAAAAACGGCAGGGCCCCAGGTGAGGATGGAATTACAGCGGAGCTTCTGAAAGCGGGTGGAACACCGGTACTTGAACTCCTTCAGAAGCTCTTCAATTCCGTCCTCCATGGTGGCACTACTCCAGAGGCGTGGAGCAGAAGTGCGGTGGTCTTGTTCTTTAAGAAAGGCGACAACGCTCTCTTGAAGAACTACAGACTGATTTCCCTTCTGAGCCGCGTCTACGTGCTGTTTTCGAGAGTCATTACGAATCGTCTCGCACGCAGACTCGACGACTTCCAGCCTCCCGAATAAGCCGGTTTCCGAAAAGGCTTCAGTACCATAGACCACATACATAACCTGCGGCAGATTGTACAGAAGACCGAGGAGTACAATCTGCCACTTTTCCTGGCGTATGTGGACTATGAGAGCCTTTGATTCCGTCGAAATTTGGGCGGTGCTACAGTCCCTTCGGCGTTGCCAAGTTGACTGTCGATATATCGAAGTGGTGAAGTGTTTGTACAGTAGGGCTACGATGGCTATCCGAGTACAGAACCAGAGTTCGAAACCTATCCAACTGCAGAGAGGTGTAAGACAGGGTGACGTTATATCCCCGAAACTCTTCACCGCTGCGTTGGAAGACGTTTTCAAGCTACTGGACTGGAAAAGATACGGTATTAAGATCAATGGCGAGTACATCACTCACCTTCGATTTGCCGATGATATAGTCCTTATGGCAGAATCGCTGGAGGACCTTAGCACTATGCTCATTGACCTCAATAGTGTCTCCCAACGGATAGGTCTTAAGATGAACATGGACAAAACAAGGATCATGTTTAATGTCCATGTCACACCTATGCCGGTAGTTGTTGGGAGCGCTATGCTCGAAGTTGTTGACGAGTACGTTTACCTGGGACAAATAGTCCGACTTGGTAAGTCCAATTTCGACCGAGAGGTCAATCGACGGATTCAACTCGACTGGGCAGCGTTCGGGAAATTACGACACAACTTCTCGTCAGGTATACCTCAATCTCTGAAAACTAAAGTGTACAACCAGTGCGTGTTGCTAGTGATGACTTACGGATCTGAGACGTGGTCCTTCACTGCTGCCCGTATGAGGACGCTCAAGGTCGCTCAGCGAGCTATGGTGAGGGCTATGCTCGGAGTTTCTCTGCGTGTTAGACTCAGAAATGAGGATATCCGCAGTAAAACCAGAGTAACCGATATAGCCCAACGGATTAGTAAGCTGAAGTGGCAATGGGCCGGCCATATGCTGAGATACCGATGGGGAAGAAAGGGGCAGCCTCGTACCGGTAGGCGTAGTGTAGGGCGACCCCCCACTAGATGGAGTGACGACCTGGTAAGACATGCAGGAAGTCGATGGATGCAGGTGGCTCAGGACCGTGCTTTGTGGCATTACTTGGGAGAGGCCTACGTTCAGTAGTGGACTTCTGAAGGGCTGTAATGATGATGATGATGATGATGATTTATATGTATACATAGTTGATAATAACCCCTGAGAATGAGGTGGTCGCTTCCAAACTATTTCCGAAATAAATTTTGTAAATATTTTGTAACCATTGACATTGTAAAATTATTATTTTCTATAGTCCCACTGGGTTTCTTGCTGGTTGTTTGCAGGACAGAGGTTATTTTTTCGAACCAGTGGTAAAGTAAAAAATGACTTTCAATAATAATTACAACATGTAATCTATATTGAATTAAATTATTCTATTCCATTCTATAACTACGCCAAATTACGGATTAGTACCACATATGGTCTGTGAGTAAGACCGTGGATGGACGGACGGACCGACATGACGAAACTATAAGGGTTCCTTGTTGTTTAACTACGGTACCCTAATCAATCACGTGTCTTCAGAATGTAAAAAAATCTATCCATTTTGATTCCTTCTTAATTAATTACACGTGTTAATTCAACATCGAAATGGACACATTTTGTTTTAGTGTAAAATAGTTAAAATTTTATTATTAAATATTGTTTTGATACGACACACATTTTCTCAAAAACAAGCTATTGTTCTATATTTAGCAATCACTTTGTAACCGAATTCGAAAAAAAAGTTGGTTCTACACGTATATGTCGTATGCATTCTTATGTATATTCATTGATTTCTTGGAAACGGCTAAACTGATTCAGATGATTATTTTTATTAAAAAGGTTTATTCATTGGTACTCCCATATAAATTTTAAGAAAAAATTCTATCCTTAAGAGTGAAAATTTGGGAATGAAGATTTCAATACACTAACTTTATTAAAAAGTGAAACCGAATCTACTTTTTATTATTACGTTTTACGTTTACGTTATGTTTAATTATTAATATTAGAAAAGTCACATTTATACACATATTTCATATTATTACATATTACAATTTTTGATAAGTATTTGAATGTGGGAAAGTCATAAAGACATAAATATATTATAACAAGTATTTGCAATGACGTGAGAAACTGTATCATTAGAATCACATCAGGGGCATAATTTTCTAAGTTTTTTTCCCACTGTTATAATCTCGTTAGCATTTTTATTCGAGGATAAATGTTAAATTAGCTCATAGACGTAATTTTAAATCGTATACTAAAAAAACTTGTCAATTGTGAGGATAACGATAAGGCATCCCAACATTAGGATGATTGGCTTTACTTGTGCTGTGAAAGCTTGATTTTTGCCAAGTTTTGCGATTATAGTACAACGGGAAGTACCCTACAGGTTTTGATGTGTGAGTTTACGAGTATTAAAATATGTGACATAAATGACAATATTATCTTTTAATTGCCTTTATTTATCATAGCAGCTTACTTTTAAAATTTCAAGCGTTAAACCGAACTACAGTGCAACTTTTTGTCTTTGCAGAGGAAAATAATAAGTTCGATTTTGCCGCTATTCAATAAAAGAGACCGGGTATGACTGTAACAAAAAAATCGATTATCTTGCTACTTTCAATCACTGTCGAAGTCGTTGAAATCGCGATTGTCTGAGTAAAAAATCTGCTAGTCAGAAAACGATTAACGCGTGTCCAAATTGTATGCGACGTTCTAACGAGCACGGTTTAGGTGGAAAAGATTTAACTACGTACAAGTTCCAGTTAATTTGATATATATATATATATATATATATATATATATATATATATATATATATATATGTATGTATATATATAATATATATTTTATTACAATATATAAATAAGTTTAACGAATTATTCACCCTTGGGGACTTAGATGGACTGCTTCACATTCAGTAATAAGGTTCTCCGGTTCTCTACACTCACCATACGAAAGACATCAGCATCAAGTTTCTACCTGGTCGAGCCGACCCATTCGTGCTACAACAAAAATATAGCTGCAGCGTGGCTCTACAACGTATAAGAAGCTTGTATGTGTGACAAAGAATCTGCATTTTGATTACACTTGCCACCTGAATGTGTATTAGTTTGTCAACCTTGTTCAACAAAAAGGCAATAAAAGTAAATATGCGTTGTGATATGCAACCAACGCAGAATAATAAAGATAAAAAAATAATAAATATAATCCTCACTGTTACAATAAGGCTGTTAGTAATATAAGTCTCAAACTAAACCCGGTCATCCGCAATTAATATATTCTTATTTCTTACTTATTTTCATCTAAATTCTTAAGTATATTTGTGTTTAATATTGCATATGGTATATTACTAAAAGTTCATTAAATAAATGCAGAGAGAACAATGAATGAGAAGAGAAATTTCATATACTACCATCTAGTTATTCAATATACTATCAATATAAAAATTTCTAATACAAAACGATTTTTAGGCATCTCTGTCATGAAATAGGTAATTAGGGTACACGAGTACAGATTACACAGATCGAAACCCGGCAACGAAACTAAATTAGTCCTGCCGGAAATCTAATGCCGGGCTGACTTAAAACGGTTCGACTTTAATTAAGGAGGATAGAATGTTTGCCTTACCTTACAAAGTTAATATATAACGTTGATTAAAATACAAAATGAAAAATAAAGATTGAACTTATGATTTATATTTTTTTTAAGTTAATGATAAGATGATTTTATGCGTGATAGAGCCACGCTGCAGCTATATTATGGTTGTAGCACGAAAGCGTCGCCTCGACCGGGGAAGCCCCACGTTCTCACAGAATACCAACGTAAAGTAGCAGCTTGATACTGCTGCGTTTCGTATGGTGAGTGTAGAGAACCGAAGACCCGTTTTACTGGAATTGAGGTATTCTATCTTAGTCCTCAGGGGTGACAACGCATTTGCATTTTGATTTTTAATTGAGGTTAAATTTAGATGTCTACGGGTCACAGGATCCACTTACCATAAAGTGGACTGTGTGCTCGTTTGTCACCCTTATTCTATTGAAAAAACGCCGAGGAGTTACTATATTATAGCTCTACAGCATGAATGGATCAGTTCAACCTATTACGTTGTTGTTTAACCAGTGTTGCTGTGTTTTGTTTATTAAGCGACGAGAACCGGTACTCTATCTACTGGTAATGAGGCATAACCCTTATTCTCAGGTGGTGAGTGTGAAAACGCGTCGGTATTTCGATTCTTAATCAAAGGCAGATGAATGTGTACGTAGGCCACAGCATCCACCTATTTTCACTTGCATCCTCAACCGTATTTAAAAAAATATCTTCAAATATTATATTAAACTTAGTTGCAGGAAAATATTATTTCTATTCAAATTTAAGTTTACTTCAATATGTACAGGGTTATTTTTCTGAATAGCCAAATGTTCAACTTAAGTTCATATATATAAGTAACTATATAATTATGTACCGTTTTTGAAAATACGAATAAATAAGGCTTACACTTTCATTTGAAATTATCCCAAATTGAATGTGATTTATGGGCAACAACGTTCTTGCCTACTGATTCACCCTTACGAATTTGCGCATGCGCAGTAAAATCAGTTAAAATAATACATTACCACTCTTTGAATTCAAAATATGAAAAGGTCAATGTTTGAGATTTTTTTAATTAATTTTCATTAACCATTTGCCTATACGTATTACTTATTCTGAATCTGAACTTACTCTGAAAATTTGACCGCTTATTGCAAAATAACCTATACTTATTGCAAAACACATATGGACTGTATTCAATAAAATTAGGCATTTGCAATTATAATACATGCATTAGGCTAGACTTTAAAAAATAAAAACCTATTTGCCTACCTTCACGACGTAAAGTCGGTTAAAATAATGCATTTTGAATAAAAAAGATAAAAAGGACAAAATGTTCGAGATTTTTTTTAATAAAGTTTTCTTCACCTTTTGCCTATATTACTTATTCTGAACCTTCTCTGCAAATTTGGCCGGTTATTGCAAAATAACTCTGTATGTATCATCATAAATAAAACATAGATAAAGGCAGCTTACTTATTTCATTTAAAAGTTGTTTTCCTTAGAACAATCAACAATCACTAACAATATCCTAAATCTAGGAGATAGATTTAAAGCTTTGACCATTTTACACTAGTTTACGTACCCAAGCGTCCATAAACATCCGAGTGAAATCTCGTAACAAACACAACATTCAAGGAATACCGCAGGCATTGTAAAGCACGACGGCAGATAAATAAATACCGTCTGTCTCTTCGATCTTATTCATTTATCTTGCGAAATATGTCTGCTATCCGTTTCTTTTGACTTCAGTGTTTACGGTATTAAGTTTTATTTGCATAAAGTGAATAGGTCCCACCCAACCTCTACAAATTCACAATACACCTGAATTTAAAGCATGCTTCTAAAAACCTTATCTAACAAAATAACGTATGAACTAGCAGTCTGTTAATTTATTTATTTACAAAAATCACCGTTTATTTTAATCAAGTCTAAATTTCTAAAAAAATTGCCTTCAAGACAACTTGCCAGGGGTGTTGTTGGAACGGCCTAGGGTCGGCTTTAAATCTTTATTAAGCTGAAGACGTAGGAATAAATAGAATTCCCTACAAAGTTAATTTAAAAAATCTTATTTATGTTTCATGGAAAAGCTTTAATAACTTGGTTGTGGCTAATAGGTTGGAATCCTTTTCTGACCTTGGTCTGGAAGGTATAGAGAATGAAAGGTAGTGGGGTTTTATTGTTTTTTGATACTGAGCTTCCACCACTTACCATCAAATGGACTGTTAGTTGGTTTCTCGCTTAAATTTTATAAAAAACGTATGCATTAAGTGTAAATTATCTTGTGAGCGTTAGCGAATCTCAAAAAAAACCTTGGTACCGTTTAATTGCATTTAAAGCAAAACTTTAAGATACTTTAGTCTACAAGGGCAAGTAAAAATAAAAATTAATCTATTTAGTAGTAAGCACAAAACAGTCCATAGTAAACCATCGCGAGATGAATTTATATAAGCTTGCGGTATTTAGCTATACTTATGCGGTTTAAAGTCAAATACGTTTGTTGCCTTCTGCGGTTGAGCTAACGGAACTTTGCAAATTTCTGCCATAAAATATTCGTGTAGGCAACGAATTAATACAGAGTAGTTTGGTGTTTATAAAATTTTTACATTACGATTTCTGCTTGGATTAGTAAATTCACTTGAATGTCTGGCTAACCAAACAGAATAAATTCCGCAAGAGTAAACATACACACTACATATACATCTAACATTCGCACACTCCGAACATCCAGACCGGTTGTCGCTAATTAATCACCCAGGTGACAGCAAGGAGGCAACGCCCCCGGAAATTGGTAATTACATTTCAATACTAACAACTCCATAAGCAAAAAAGTTTAAAATTTGCCGCAACTAAATGTAAACGTGACCAACCAATGACAATAAATAAAGGCGTAACTGTTACGAGTTGCGCCTAACAAACTAATAACATAACTCAATGTCTTAACAAAACAGGTATGGACTCAAAGGTATCGATACGAAATCTGTCGTTTATTGCATAAAAACTATATAAATTCAATTGTTCAACTTCAGTGAAATTAGGCCCTATATTCTTAGGTTTCTTAGGTATTTAAAAAGTAATACAATGTATTCAAAAGTAAAACGAATATCCATAAACATAAAGACCATTAGTTATTTATAAATGAACAACACGTGACAAATGAACTTCGAGCGAAGTCCATCTGATGATAAACGGCTACAGCCCATGGATACCTGCAATCGACTTCAAATAAAGCAGGCTACAGATGGGTGGCCAACTCTGAGCACTTAGCTTTTTTTTATACGTTAGGGCGACAAACGAGCACACAGTCCACCTGATGGTAAGTGGTTGCTGTGGCCCATAGACATCTACATCTATCCTCGATTATAAATCAAAATGCAGATGCGTTGTCACCCGTGAGGACTAAGATGGAATGTCTCGTTTCTAGTTACTACCATACGAAACACAGCAGCATTAAGCTAGTTACTACTTTGCGCTGGTATTCTGTGAAAGCGTGGTCCTGCGCCGGTCGATCCGACCCATTCGTGCTACAACTATACTACCAATATAACTGCAGCATTGCTCTACCACGTATATACTATAAGGTCCGGTTTACATTTTGAGAAGTGACAAGTACGAGGCAACTGCAACTGACAGGTGTAAGTGTCAATAAAATTCACTGTTCGCATTTTAAGAAATGACGAGTACGGGTGGCAAGTGCAACTGACAAATTACAAGTGCTTAGTGCATATGAACAGGTAGAGACAAGTAACAAGTGTGAATAAAACACGCACCAAGCACTTGTCATTTGTCAGTTGCACTTGCCACTCGCACTTGTCACTTCTCAAAATGTGAAGCGGGCCTAAGCTCTAATGCCTCACGGCCTATAATAATACTGGATCTCTATACCCTTCAGACCAGAACACAGCAGTGTACGAACTGCTATTTGTCAGCGGAAGTAGGTAAGAACAAGAGTCCTAGTTAATTAGTTCTCAGATATTATTTTTAAATATTCCAACAAAAAAGACAGGAAAACACTCAAGATGCGTTAAGAACCGTTGCTTGCTTTACTTTGGCAGGATACTTTTTAAAGCAAGATCTTATAAAAACAAGTCTTAATTACTGCATTCACTTTAACTACCTTCTTACAGGGTTCACTATCAAGAGAAAAAAATCTGCTTTTTATATTCCTTGAATTTTTAAAAAGTTTTAGCCAGTTGCGTGCATGATTCAGATAACTTATGGTAATTTTGAATAAGTTGTGTAGTCGTAAAATTGATGTTAATGCACTCGGACTCTACAAACGAATTACTTTGTCGAGGAATCTTACGTTAAGTCCTAATATTCTACATCAATAACTTAGAAAAATTAAAGTAATTTTTGCGCACCTTGCCTCGGTCGCGAAAGATCTTATTAAAAATTTCCACTTATTCTTTGAATGAGCCGTATCGAAATTAATTAATCAAGTTATTATTGTTTACGAGATATTAACAAAAGCCGTAAATTTTTTTGGAAATTTAATTGCGTGCATTTTAGGACTTTCCAATATTTTTTTTAAATATTAAGTTGACAAATGAGCTAACATTTCACATAATGGGTGCTGGTGGCCTTTTTCAAACTATGAAATTCAACACATCACATACTACTCTACATAATCTAATGAAAACACAAAAGTGGATTCACAGCTGCTTGGTGAAGATATAGGTAAAACCTGTCCAGCAGAACTTGAAGAACTTAGAAGTTGATAGATGCAAGTGGCTCATAACAGATTTTTGTGGCATTTCGTAGGGTAGACCTATGTACAGCAGCAAACTTGTGGGCTATTATGATCTATATAAAAGATGTGAATGTACATAGATATTGTAATATCCTTTTCTTTCATTCAATACAGTCCTTCACAAGTCCCACTGCTGAACATAGGCCTCCCCCAAGAAACACGGACACATACAGTCCTGAACTACCCGCATCCATCGACTTCCTGCTAGTCTTACCTAGTCGTCGTATCCCTACAGTTATGTTATATCCTTTATGAGATCCTTATTGAAATATCGATGGAGAGTGTAGCAATTTACGGGTGATACTTTACTTGTATTCTTTGTATGTATTTATTTAGAAAATAAAAAATAAAAAATTGGGTACTTTCACACTTCACCTCTAAAGAAATTCATTGCCCTTGCTTTGCAATGTGTACATATGACAGCCTCCGCCTGTAGCTGAGAGAGCTTTGGAGCAGGGAATGCGATCTGTCGAACTTAACATGCCATCGTGATTCCTCACGATTTTCATTTAACTGTCGAACACGTGTTCAAAAAATACAATTCAATTAAATATTTCTACAAAAGGAAGGCAGAAAAACGTACAAGATGCGTGATGCGTTGTACGCTTTACTCAGATAGATTTTTGAAAGTGAGAATTTTTGGGCCGGCAGGAGTACCTAATGCATTTAAAATCATAAATATTGAACAACAATATTTACACAAACATCATTATTAGAAGTTTAAAAACTCTATTAATAATATTCAACATTATCAGATATTAAACAAACTGATTAATATTAGAGATGGGCCGAATATTCAGTATTCGGCATATTCGGCAACTTTACCGAATATTCGTACTCGGCCGAATATTCGGCAAAATCACCTTACGTTCGATAAAGTGGTACTCAAAGTGTCCACTGTATTGAAATGTAGGAATTAAGCAATGCCATGTCTCTCATGATTTTACTGTTGAAAGTATATTTTTTTGCTTTGCTTGGTATTTTTCGCTCGGTTTTTTTTTAATTCGTGTGTTTTGGAAATTATATTTAGATACAAATTACATACTGATGAAATACGAATAATATTTTTTGATCGTAGCGACATAATAGAAAAAACTGAACTGGTTATTTGAATAAAAAATCATGAGTGCAATTTGTTTTATTTAAATTTACGTGTTTTTAAAAAATACTAAAAAAAGGGTACGAAAAAATAGATTTTCTCAAAAAAGAAAGGAACTTGAAAAAAGAATTAAAAAAAGTCGGCCGGTCTGGGCTCGAACCATGGTGTTACGATTTTTTTTTTTTTATTTACTTTTTCTTTTTATTTATTTTTTTTTTCTTTCCAAAAAACAAAAAAATTATTTGTTTTTTTCCTCCCCACCCCCGTGGGGGGGGTTGGCTGTGTGGATAGTAGTAGTGAGATAACGATTTCTGTGAATAAAACATTTAAAATTAAATCAACAAAAAAAAACACTGCACAACGCTTTGCGTTTCAATATAAAGTCCATGCCATGCATTCCTGTACAGCACTAGGATCAGTCTGAATCACACAGTCGCACAGACCTAATGTCTAATTACTAATTACATTCTTCACACGTTGAATTAAAATTATTTATTTTGTCTATACTTTGAAATATAATATCACTTTATGACACAAGGCAAAAATGGCAAAGATGGATATCAAGTTTTGTGTAACCAAGCAAATGACAGATAACAAAACTAACAATATCGTGTCTAATTTTAAGAAATATTTAGTATATGAAATGCAAATGAGCTTGACGAAAAGAAATTTTCATTATTGTATAATTTGGACTCGACTAAATAAATACTAGGAAGACGAATAAATAACATCTTTAAGCGTAATATCATTAGTTCAATAGTGGGAACTTTGTATTAGTGCAACCCACACGATCACACGTGGCCGGAGCTTGTCATCTGACCCGCGCGTTTCAAAGGCTAGTCGTGTTGTTGCGATTTTATTTGTTCGCCGGATAAATGCCTTCACTTGTGTTCGAGTATTGAACTGAGCTGGTCATACGCAAGCAGGGGGAAAGGGGAGCGGAAGACCTGTACCGTAAACCACACTTGTCGGTTTGGTTCTGGAAACTTTATTTTGTTAATATTAAATTATTTGACTTTTAGATAACAAGAACTTAACATAATATGTAATCTTTTAATCTTATGTGTAATTTTTATCTTTATCTTTATAAATGTAATCGTTGGTGAGTCTGTTAGTGAACGCGTACCTTTTGTACGACTTGACCGATTGAAGTCACATTCATACAATATATTTGTTTCTCGAGGCAATACGATGGTTCAGTACGTCTATATTAAGATGCCATGACTGCCTCGTTGGTCTAGTGATTGTAGTAGTACGACTGCTGATCATGAATGAGGTCCTGGGTTCGAATCCCGGGTCGGGCCAAAAATCAATTATTGAGTTTTTCTGTCAAGAAATTCTCAGTAGCTGCCCGGAGTCAGGAAGTTGGCGGTGTCTCACCCCCGTGCCTCGGAAAGTACGTAAAGCCGTTGGTCCTGCGCCTGATCTCTCTCCCGGTCGTGTCGGTTTACCGTCCCATCGGATTACGAGAGTGAGGGAATAGAGAGTGCACCTATATAGTGCCTATAATCCTGTCCCGCGCCGATGGCTAACCTCCATTGAGGCAGGCCGCCGTGGCCGAAATTCGGTCTGGAGGACATTATTATTATTATATTAAGATCAAATAGGTGGCACTGTAATCAAGTCAAAAAATCCTGTATTTCAGCTAGTTGAGATACCTCTAAAAAATTCTCAGAAGCAACCCTGAGTCAGAAAGTAGGAAGTGTTTCACCACCGTGCCTGGGAAAGAATCCAAAGTCGACCAAAGGCTAATCTCAGTGCGGGAATAGTGAACCAGTGCTTGCGTATACCACTCGAGCACTATAATTCTGTCCCGCGCAGTTGCCTAGTTTCCGTTGAGGCCATAGCCGAAATTAGTTATGGAGAAAATATCGCTGATGTGAAGCACCAACGCTCCGGAAAGTCCGCAGTATGTCAACACATCCAGTATCGTCCCAATCATCTCCGGATCTCTACACTCACCATGCGGAACACAGCAGTAGTAAGCTGTTTTTTACGCTGGTATTCTGTGAGAGCGTGGTCCTTCCACGGTCGAGCCGACCAATTCATGCTGCAACCATAATATAGCTGCAGCGTGGAGCGCCATGGACGAAATTAGGTCCGCAGAAAATATCGCTGATGTGAAGCACCGACGCTCCGGGAAGTATGCAGTATGTCAACCTGTTCAGGATCGTCCAAACCATTAAATCAGATTTGATAGACCACAAAATCTTCGCAAAAGAACACCGATTGTAGGAATTGGAAACAAGGATGATTCAGAAAAATATTGAAATTAAAAAACACCCTTATTTCAATAGAAAAGATGGCTGGGTGCTACCTTCTGCTTAGGATCCCATAATTAATGAAATTAATCCAAACCCCAAGCATACTACTGCAAGACTTCAAGATACTGTTTTGTTAACTATGATATCGAGACGTCAAACGCCTCATTCCCCCACACACACACACACCCCGTAACCATGGGTGCTGGAAAGTTCCTGAAATGTCGAGAATTAAAAAAGTAAAAATTAAACAAGATAAAATCCATAAAAAGTTTTATTTCATGTATAATATTTGCGTAAATATAGGAAATCATTCTGGACACATTATTATTTCAACTAGTAGATATAATATTTTTTCAGGTTGTAACACTTCTACTTATACTAGGTAGTCTCATAAATGGATTGACTTGCTTAAGAAAGGCCTACTATTTCAATTGATACGGGCGTTAAGTAAAAACTTAATGCTGCTAGATGATGCATTCCGACTAATGAATGTCGAAGTTTAGAAATTCAGTAACTAACAAGGAGACATCTTAGATAAAGGGAGTGAAAATAGTTATAAAGGGCCTAATAAATATTACCAACCCCTTATAAGGTCAATACGTCATTGGTTGGCACATTGGTTTAAAGCTTACGCTGTAAACTTAAAGACTAATAGCCGACCGCGAAAAAATATAAAGAATGAAATAGTTTTACATCCCGAAGTGGACGCTTAGAAATGTAAGTGGATATGATGTGTGGATGTGGAGAATAATTAAAGGTCTGACTTTTGAGTACATTAAGGAAAATCACAAGATCAAAGTGAGAACTAGAGTTTTGGCTAATTAGAAGCACGAAAAACTTCATCTACTATTTCCTATCTTTTTACAGTTTTTTTCCAAATCATATTAATATATATTATATGAGAAAACCGCTTAAGACCTATTTAATTTAAAAAAAATATCAAGTCGGTTCACAATGGACGGAAATATGGAGTTACACATACAAAAAAACATGTAGTCGAATTGAGAATGAGAACCTACTCATTTTTTAAAGCAGTGATGAAAAGCTTAAATCCTGATGTAAATAAAAGTAGGGACTGACTGAGCTGAAAGTTTTTCCGCGGGGTGTATGGCGTAACCGTTTACGCTAAATCTATGAGTTAGCTTAGCTGAAGCAACAGAACTGCTTGCTTACTACAAAACAGACACTAATTTCTTCTTCTTCTGATTTATTATTTTGTTAACTTATACTACAAACGTTTGCTAAATTCTATGTAAATGGATGATGCAAATTAAAAATGAGAACGAAACTTGTACCACTACCTTGCTTCGATAGATTATCTCAGCTACCTGTTAAGATTTAATCACTAAACTTCACTTTTTCCCTGTCATATTCCCTTTTTTTCAACGATGTACCAAAAAAGGTTCTCTCCTCTAAATGGTTGAATCAGAATTCTGGGTTAATGCATCTGTCTTTAAACCAAAACTTAAGACTATTATTACTAATGATTATCTCTAGTTGTTAAGTATTGAATTGTTAAGTAAAGGTAGTATTTACTATTCGCCTCAGTGAGCTTTGTTAAAAGAGTTGCGAAATTTTACTATACATTTTATAAGTTTACGTTAACGTTTAAGTTAACTCTCATTATTAATAAAATGTAATGTAATTACTTAATAATATAGTTGTTTATAAAAAGTAAAGTTATAGCCTATACAGCTACGTTCCACTCGTAGGCACAGGCTTCCTCTCATTTCTGAAAGGGTTGATTAAATCTAATAAAAAGGTCAAAACAAAAAAAAATTCAAATCAATTCATACCCGTAACTCTGAAATTCCTGCTGATGTCGACGTACTGCCTAAATTCCTGTTGTACATAATTAAAAAGTATTTGAACACACACACTTGAACACAAATTAAAATGTTCGTAACTATTAATTCTTATTAATTTCCACTTCGCGCACTAAACTTTAAATCACGTCTGTTTCAAATACATATTAATATGTAAATAGTCTGTCATTGACGTCACAACCATACAGCAGCAGTAATTAAGCTGGGTTCATAAAAACTAAACCTATATCATATAGATGAAAGTAGCCGTTATACTCAATATATAAAAAATATTAAAAAATAACGAAAACCAATAAATACTGTGTTTTTAACACACCTGTTACTTTAATAACGGTGTACGTGACTTAAAAGTCTAGTTATCGATAAAACTTTAAAAACATAACACAGTTATCGATTTATATCTCCAATGCCAGTTATCTTTGCGTATTTACACTATCATTTGATAAAATTGAACTTCGTGTTGTGATTTTGACTATTTATGATCACATACATTTTTGCTGACTGAAAACCAAAATTATCAAAATATCCTATTTTCTCTTACTATTTATTTTTAGAAGATTTTTATTATTTTATGTATTAATAAGAATTAGATTTAAAAAGACAATATCATGTATGATAATAAAACTTTAACAAAATAACTTAAATATTTCTTATATTATGTATCATTAAGTGATTTGAAATCAACACACACTTCCTATTTTAGTATGCCGATAAAATACTATTATACTATTAAGTTAATAAACAAGACGATAACATAGCTTAGCGAAACACTATTGAATTGAAACGTACCACCAACCAAGAAAACTGTATATTATTTATTATAAACATCACATATTACCACCCTAAAACTGCGAAATCAAGATTTACTAAACAAAGAGAACCGAAGTGATTTGCATAAAGTACTTCGATTGGAATGTATTCCGGTAAGGTATCGTTCATCACACTCTACATATTTAGTATTTAATCGTCTATTTTACGAATATGATATTACTATAAAAACCTAAAACTTATAATTAAATAAATTCACTTTGCCTATTAAAACATTAATTACACGCGAACTTATCGCAAGAGACAGATCTATATTTAATAAAAGTGTTTTTGTTGAGATATAAAATTTTGTAAGGGCAAAACTGCTAGGTGTCGCGAATATAAAGATTTCGCGTGCGCGTGGGCAAGGCGGCGCGCGCGGCGGCACTGCGCGGGCACCGCGTCGTTCGCCCGAAGACCGTTGCACCTGACTCTACTGGTGAACATGCATGGCGCCAGGGTATACTCATATCCCTGACAATTTTACATAGTAACCATAAGGATAATATATTATAGTTGTTACTTGGTTTTGGAGGTTTAAAAATAACGTCAAAATAGACCACAAGAAATTATATACGATGCCTAATTGTTATACAACGTAAACAACATATCGAATTATTGTCTTAAGAACTAAAAGCAGCTGTTTTGATTTGTTATTCGTATACCTTTATACATTTATTTATTTATTACAGCTTACCATTAGGTTGTCTCATAGTAGCCACGTTTCATAGTAGCCAGGTTCTATAGTAGCCACGTTTCATAGTAGCCAGGTTCTATAGTAGCCACGTTTCATAGTAGCCAGGTTCTATAGTAGCCACGTTTCATAGTAGCCAGGTTCTATAGTAGCCACGTTTCATAGCTTACCATTAGGTTGTCTCATAGTAGCCACGTTTCATAGTAGCCAGGTTCTATAGTAGCCACGTTTCATAGTAGCCAGGTTCTATAGTAGCCACGTTTCATAGTAGCCAGGTTCTATAGTAGCCACGTTTCATAGTAGCCAGGTTCTATAGTAGCCACGTTTCATAGTAGCCAGGTTCTATAGTAGCCACGTTTCATAGTAGCCAAGTTCTATAGTAGCCACGTTTCATAGTAGCCAGGTTCTATAGTAGCCACGTTTCATAGTAGCCAGGTTCTATAGTAGCCACGTTTCATAGTAGCCACGCTGGCGTCGGGTTGACAACAGTTATTTTGAATTGTAAACAGGAAGACACTGCTGCCCATCTCATGTTTCAGTTTTCCTCTGTCGCCCCTTACGACAGCAACGGAATGGTATGGGTAGTAGTAGTAGATTCTCTCATGCTGCGCTGCCACCACACGGCCATTCATATAATTAAAATATCTAAATGCCCTGAAATCGTGAATTATAATATTTTAAATCTTGCCTTTTAAAATATCAATATCAATATCAAAACATATCAAAATCATTATATGAAACGTTTATACAAGGCTTCATCGTCCACCTTTAGCTGAAGTATTGGCCAATGTGGAATTTTTTGTTCATCCGCCGAAAAAAGTAATTGTTACGAATGACGTCAGTGTAGTGTTCTTAGAACATGCGTGGTCCAGGTTATTAACGAATATAATATATATCCCTAAAACACTCGACGAGTTAAGTTCTTGACCTCCTCGACTTTGGTGACTGGACGAGTGCAGAGTTGATATTATGGCATTTCATTTCAATGTAATATTTGAGTAAAAAAAAACTATGAGGGGAAGATTATGATACTAGATTCGCGTCTGTCCACACAAGTCAGTGATAGCATCTTAGTGAAGAAGTAGTGATGTAACTAACCACTATTTATGCCCACCACCTTATTTATATATTTTTGTTACTTTCACTCTTCTGGATTTTCTCCTATTTCGTTAGGACGTTTTACAAACATATTTTATATCATAAACATGTACAAACATCTAGACCGGGAACAATTATTTATAGATCATACACACTTGTTTTGGTTCCAATCTACAGTGCCGCGACTAAATGCTTAATAGCTTGTAAATAATGAAAATTATAGATCAAAACACGTTTACATTTATAATATAGAATTGAATGATCTAGTAATTCCAGTTTCCTAACATTTGCATACTTCGCTTTCCCTGGCTTCTTACTCGCTAAGCATCGACAACCCAAACTTATGTCTGTAAACTATATATAAATGCCCTCGATACTTGAAATCCAGACGGAATTCGTAAGCCAAATATTTAAAAAGCAATGACGTCATACCTCACAATCGGACCATTGACTGTGAAATAACGGCCCAATGGCTTCCTTATTCCCATTCATAATGTTTACATTCATAGTTCATACGTTAGCCCACAAGTGCTATTAACAATAGACTTTACATTGTAACACGCATAATAGTGAGTGTTCAATCTAATAAATGCTATCAACCAAATATTTTTCTTTGCTAATACTAATGAAAACAGATTACATATAATTAAATCCTGGTATAATGTAATACATTGTTGTTAAAAATACCAGGTTTGCTTTTTGCACAAACAAACGTGCACTCAGGCTCAGTCTGCCTGATTATGAGTGGATACTTTGATCCATAGACATCTTCATCTATCCTTGATTAAGAATCAAAATGCAGTTGCGTCGTCACCCCTGAAGACTGAGATGAAATTCCTCGTGTCACTACACTCACCAAACGAAACACAGCAGCGTTGAGTGGTATTTTACGCTATTATTCTGTGGGAGCATGGTCCATGCCCCGTTCAGTCAGACCATTCGTGCAACAACCATAATATAGTTTTTGTATGGCTCTACCAAGTATGTTAGTATATACACACTATCAAAAGTTCCAAAAACCATTCCTCTGGAGACAACAATATAAGATCGGCGCAACCTCGAGGTGTTAGGTTTGGATGAACTGTGAACACTGTCAAAGCCAGATTTTAGGGTACATGTACTGAGCTACTGAGCTAGGCTATATTGTCTATATATTTATTTTATATTATCTATTTATTAAAATGAGAAAGAGTGAAATGATTCTTTAGTAAATATTCCGTATTGTAGTAGTGTAGCAACCTTACAAGAGTCGTTATTTTTATCTACACTGTGCAATTTGTTTGTATGTATTTGTTTATTTTCTTGGCCTAATACTTAATACCGACTTAATGAACTACTGACTACTTAAAACCGAAAAATGGTTAATATTTTTAATTGGGGTGACAAAAAAGTCTTGATTAAAACTAATGTGATAGGTTTTATGCCGTTTACGTGGACCAATGCCACGTGGACGTGAAAGACTGAAGTATTTGACGTCCTGATGACGTGATGAATTAACTAAAGCTTCCTTAAACTTTCAAATATAATCTTCCGATCTACGCAGAACGAGCATAGGTATAGTATCTTGAAATCTTGCACTTTTTTTAAAGAGTCACAGTCACACAGTCCACGTTATGGAAAGTGGTTGCTAAGGCCCACAGACTTCTACATCTATCGCCGAATAAGAATGCAGATAGATGCGTTGGCACCCCTGAGCTGACAACCTGACGATTAAGATGGAACGTCACGTTTCCAATAAAATGCTCTCCGGTTCACTACATTCACCATACGAAACACAGCAGCACAGCATTGTGTTGCTATTTTACGCTGCTATTCTGTGAGAGTGTGGTCCTTCCCTAGTCGAGTCGACTTATATTAACAATATTAAAACTAGAGCGTGGCTCTACTTTAGCATTAAATAAATATGATTACTTAATTTTATTTAGCATTAAATAAATTATATACATGACCGCAAACAGTTAACGGATGGTTAGTTCTGTGTAGAACTTTAATGCAAAAAAATATTTTTTTAAAGTTCACTTTCCTGCCGAAATTAATCGTACGTTTTAGTGGCGGTGTGGGAATACCCACTTCCCCATATCATCCTGTGAGTGTCGTAAGAACCGACAGAGGACAACAAATCAAGTTGTGGGCCTCTTACTATTCTAACTGGGTTTCTAACCCTCTCGCAAAGCGTGGCAACTATGGAAAATATATCCATTATGAGGCAGTTTATAGGCCTACGTAGAATAGTAAACTGTAATATAACTTGACAAATAAATTAAGCAACATCATCAGCAGCTGCTCTTAAACATTTGTCTGCAGAACCTCAGCCTGAAGGGGGCTACTTACTTAACGGAACGATTAAACGTTCGACTGGCAGATTAAGGATCATAGTACTACTACCAGACGCTTAGCATCTTTGATGCTGATTCCCATCGCATCGCCTGTCTGGATATTTAACGTTTAGCTTGAGGTGATTATACGCCCAAAAAGCCATGGGATATTTCTAGCATTACCAATTACGACAATCACCTAGTCACCCATTACGACACCCAAGCTACGAGAGGAAATGGGGTATTTGAATGATGAATTTCATTTCTCCGCCACCAAATGGCTCAGGAAGTTTATAAGGTGCGTGAGGGTAATATGGTCACCATAAGCTTTGCCGCTCTATAAAACCAAAACTAGGATGAGGACATAGACAAAAATACAAAGTCGTATACGATAACTAATATATTAAGAAAACAAAAATAAATAAGCTTTCGCAACAATTATGAACACTTCGACAAGTCAACTTAATAAAGCTCACTACTACTACTACACCATGCTAATATCGACTAAAATTACTATAACGTCAACTGTCAAAATGGCATCGATAAAGCAGCGCCCTTTTGACCGTTTATTATTTGATTGATCGATTTCGAGTTAATAATATCACAAAGCCGTAATGCAACATTCAGATTAAAATGCATAAAGACATAGAAAGCCATCTATGCAAACAAGGTTGTAGTTTTTGAGTTATAAGACCATATTACCCTCACGTACTATATAATAAATGATTTTTTCTTGTAAATAACCAAGACGTATGGTCTCCATCACCCGATTTCATTCCTTGTGTATGGTAAGAGGTGGTTTAAAGAAAACCCCAAAACATTTTTCGGCTTCCTGTAGATGGCGATATCCAAATATAGAATGCCCAGGCAGAAGCATCACCAAAGATACAAGAGACGTCTGGTAAAACGACCACCAATCATAAAACGACCATCAATCAACTTATCATGTCGATTAAGTCAAATCTTGCCTACTGTGGAAGAAGCCAACGTTCAGCTGAACTGTTGAGGGGTTGATGAGAAGTGAAGAAGAAAAATGACTTTGAAATTGATTAACTGCGCCAAATGAGGGCTAATAATCTTCAGCTCACCAGATGTAATTTAATTGAAAAGTTAGTTTTAAATAAAAGTTTATCAATCTCTAGAGTATTATACTGTTCTATGTATATTATACATAACAATGCCTCGGTGGTTTACTGTTTAACTTTTTGCACATTTCTAACTCTTTCTTTTTTCATTTTTCTACTTTTATGGATATCTGTGGTTTGGTTTATTTATATATAATCTAATTAATTTATTATATAAATAATAGTACAGAAAGAAACATTAATCTTAATATTTTTCGAACAAATTAACTTCCCCGCTATAAAATATATCAAATATTACACCTCATTTTAAACAGCGCTGAACTGGTGGCAGAAAGAGTCGTAGTCGTGGATGCCCTTATTGACAGTTTATATATTTTTTCCTGATAGGTATGACAAATCACATATCAAACACTACACTCGCCTTTTGTGTTCTTTACACCTTAGCAGTAAAATTTACGAGCATTTTACGATGCAATTTACATTTTAAAGCGAGTAACGGTTTTTAAAGTGGTATTCATGTTCATAAAAATTGCCACAACTAAAGCATTCTCGAAATGACACATTGGCTTACTATACTTTATGACTAAAAATCTTCTCTATGCAAGTAAAACACTTAGAAAACCAAAAATTGTAAGACGGAAACAGTTTTTTCATGTAATTTTATACCACCACTAGTGTCTGACGTAAACAAGATGGATGACCCCGCCATTGTGATAGAAGCTGTAAGATCCCTCCTCATGTCTCCACACGTTCTTACGTCACCGCCACCACACGAAATATCTACGTTCGATAGAGTATTATGCCCCGGACACATTATCAGTCTGCGGAGAACGGGATATTTTTCATTGCTACTACGTATAGTGAAGACATTAGACAAAGCCTTGCATGATTTTGCGCCACGCTTTGCGGTGCACTGTACCGCAACTGTTTAGTGAGTGTACAACGCCTGCACAGACTAGTCGTGTTCGCTTTGCATAAATAACAACTTCAAAATGCCTGGTTGTATTCTTAAAAACTGCAGTAAACACTCCAGAACATCAAAAAAGTAATGGTTTATCATAAGTAGGTAGACATTAAAACGTTTAAAACTTTTTGATTTAAAGTTTTTCGCGTTGTTGCGATGCTCATAAGAATCGAACGATGTTGAACGATACGCGTAATCGCCATAAAAATCCTGGCGCTTATGACGTTTTAGTCGAGAGAAAACTCATCCCTAATGCAAACTAGCGCTGCATGTTTTAGTAGTTTGGTTAAACGACGTAAGTATTATTTTTGCGCTGCAGCGAAGCTTAGTTCTAACTCTTACCAAAATGAAGCAAACTTTTGGTTCGGGATGTCTGTTCTATACGCTAGTAATAAAGTTCGATGATGGTTATATACCACCCTTTGCCGGAAGCCATAAAATCCTTCTATTTCCCACAGTCATCTCTTACGGTCTTCTCGAAAGAAATGTTGTGCGCGGTCTTCACACTTAGTTAAATGCATTGCCAACTAAAATCTAGCCATAGATGTAAATAGACATTAGGTACAATTATGACTACATTTTTGATTTGTAAGCTACCTCTGCAAGTAGAGTTTTATGCTTGTTTTCAACCGAACTCAAAAAAGAGGAAGTTCTCAATTCGACTGTATGTTTTTTATGTGTTCCCTCAGAACTTTTTCTAGGTGAACCGATTTTGATGATTTTTTTTATTTGAAAGCTGGTGTTTTCATGTGGTCCCATATAAATTTGATCAAGGTCTGACCAGTAGCACAGAATAAATAATAGTACTACAGTAGTTTTTGAGTTATCCTTAATAATGCGTATTTAATTGAGTTCGACTACATGAAAGATGTTCTCATTTTATTTACATTGAAGTCGCTTGTACAAAATTTTTAATTTTACCACTAGTAGAAACAAAAAAACGTAAAAAAATCTCGCATGTTTTACTCAAATGTATAGAGTCATCAGCATTTAGTTTCACCGCAACTTAATTTATAATTGCTGTGATCTTTCACGCGCGGTCATGTGTGAGATACTGATATTATATTATATTATACGGGTACCTAAGTATAGGAGTTATGTAATATAGAGACTCTGAACTAGACTAAAAACTGCACGCTCATTGGTAAGTAATCCTTAGAAGTATATTTAGTAATCAGCTCTAGTTTCTAACATTTTAAAAATTATTTACATTATTTTTCTGTATTTTTAGATAAGACTCCATCCATCTACCATCTACTATAATAGTTAATCAGTATACAATTATACGTGGTAGAGCCATGCTGTAGTTATATTTATAGTATAGTTGTAGCACGAATGGTACAGCTCGACCGGCGAAGGACCACGCTCTCACAGGATACCAGCGTTAAATAGTAGCTTAATGCTGCTGTGTTTCGTATGGTGAGTGTAGAGAACCGGAGACCCTTTTTACTGGAAACGAGGCATTCCGTATTAGTCTTTACGGGTGACAACACATCTGCATTTAGATTTGTAATCGAGGATAGATGTAGATGCTATGCCGCAGCAAAGTCATTACCATCAGGTGGGCTGTGTGCTAGCACATCTATAAAAAATACGATTACGATACAATGGAAGTACAGAGTAAAATAAAAGATAATATTATATAATTATAATAAACCTTATTATTTGTTGATCTAAGACGTGGTCCTTCACTGCTGGCTGAATAAAGAAAGCTCAAGGTCGCTCAGCAAGCTGTAGAGCTGCTGTTCTCTGGATTTAAAATTAAGGATATCATCAGTAGAACCAGAGTAACCGGACATATCCCAACGGATTAGTAAACTGAAAAATGGGCATGCAATGGGCTGGCCATATAGCTGGAAAGAACCGATAACTGATGGGGAGGAAAGGTTCTCGAGTGGCAGCCTCATACCAGTAGGTGAAGTGTAGGGCGGCCCCCCAATAGATGGAGTGATGATCTGCTAAGACATGCAGGAAGTCGATGAATGCAAATAGCTCAGAACCGTCCTCTGTGGCATTCCTCGAGGAGGCCTATGTTCAGCAGTGGATTTATGAAGGGCTATAATTATTGAATGAATGAATTTATTGAATTACTTAAAGCGCAAAGTAAAGAAAAGTAAGTTAAGCGCATAAGCACATGGGTTGCGGTGCAGGGTCTGGAAATTATTACAGCTTCACTTTTAATCGTTGATCTAATAAACCAAAACTGAAAAAAAGGTCCCTTAGGGTGTTCGAAAAATACTTTAACAACCAATAAGCATCCCAATATTTTCATTATTAGTCTCAAATAATGTATTACCAGTTCCGTCTTTACACTAAAGGCGTTACTAAGGCCTGTCCCCGTTAGTATCTGCAATTTTACTAAGTTATAGCACAGATTAAAGTTATATTTCAATTTAAAAAATTCGATGCGTCGCAGAACAATCAATAAATCGTTAATTTAAATTTTTATAGGACAACCGCTACTCTATTGAATTAATTTTATACGTGGTAGAGCCGTGCTGCAACTTTATTATAGCTGTATATAGATGGGTCGGTTCGATCGGGGAAGGACCACGCTCTCATAGAATGTCAGCGTAAAATAGCAGCTTAATGCTGCTGTTTTGTATGGTGAGTTAGAGAAACTTAAACGCTTTTTTTATCTTAACCCTCAGTAATAACGCATCTGCATTTTGATTTTTAATCGAGGATAGATATAGATGACTATACATCACTCACCATCAAGAGGACTGTGTGATCGTTACCATTATCCTATAAAAAAAGTCAACATAACATTTCCTGTTAATAATAACAATTATCCAGCTAGATTATGATATTTATTCAAAATTGGTTAAATTATTTTCACTAGGTACCCTGAAAAACTCTCACACAAATTGACGCATACGTTTGTGTTATCGTTAGGGTTGCCAGATGGTCGGGATTCGTCTGAATTTTCCAGACATTTTAAATAATCTCCAAACTCCCGACAAAACTCAAAATCTCCAGACAAACGGCTTCTCTTCACATCACATTTGCCTTTGATTTAATAAAAGCTGGGTTAGTTATTAGACTGAACTTTGAAGTAAATTGTTAGAATATTAAATATTTCTGAATACTACTAAAGGATCCAAATTGGTGGACTCTAGTAAAGTCCAATGCCAAATACTTGTGGCAATCCAAAAATTAAATGTACTTAAATTAGTTTTGTTAAAAGTACTTTTTGTAGCCTCTTAAATTACAAAAATAATGTGGTGTGGCGTGTGGCGATGGGCTCACCTGTATCTCCCATTATCGTCGACATATTCATGGAAGACTTTGAGGAGAAAGCCCTGCTTACTTCTCCCATAAATCCAAGATTCTACAAGCGGTACGTAGACGACGCTTTCACAATTCTACCTTTAGATAAAGTAACTGCATTTTTAGACCATCTTAACTCTATAAATTCTAAAATTCAGTTGACAATGGAGTTAGAGGCAAACAATTCCTTAGCTTTTCTAGATGTGTTAGTCATTCGGAATCCTGATAACAACTTTAGCCATACTGAGTATAGAAAAAAGACCCATACAGATAGATATTTAAACGGTGATTCTCACCACCATCCTTCACAGTTGGCTACCGTGGTGTTTCCAGCTGCCGAGCTCCACTCTTTCAAGCAAGTTTTGCATGACAACAAGCTTCGGGTCCCGCGCCTACGTCACAGTGAACGAGTGAAGCCGGCCACAGTCGAGCGTGTACCTGCTGTACTGCCATATGTTAGAGGAGTCACTGACAAGATTGGCTACATTTTGGAAGCGCGCTTCCATCAAAATTCAAAACATACTTCAAGCCGCTGAAGAAGATTGGTCAGTTTTTACCATCAGTCAAGTGTAATGTCCCTCTGCAAGATGCAGGAGTGTACAAGCTTGATTGTGAATGTGGTCTCTCCTACATACATAGGACAAACTAAAAGATGAATTAAAACCCGCCTTAAAGAACATATAGCTGATGTGAAGAATCGACGCTCCGGGAAGTCTGCAGTCTGTGAACACGTACAGAATCGCCCCCGTCACTACGTCAGATTTCATAGACCGCAAATCCTCGCTAAAGAACACCGATTCCTTCCAAGGATGATTCGCGAGGCTATTGAAATCAAAAAACATCCTAATTTCGATAGAGAAGATGGCTGGGTGCTACCATCTGCTTGGGATCCTATAATGAATAAAATTAAATCCCAACCCAAGCATACAACTGCAAGACTTCATGATACCATAAGTTCACACTGTGTAGATCGGAACAAAAGTTAAATTGTAATCTATGGTAACCGCGGTTAACTATGACATATGGACGTTGAACGTCTCAGTCCCCCCCCGTGACCATGGGTGCTGTAAAGCTCTCGAAACGTCGGGTATTTAAAAAGTTAAATATACGCGATAAATTCCGTAAAAACTAGTATTATTTCAATGTGTAGTGTTCGCGTAAATATAAGTTTTTTTTGAAATCATTATACAAAAATAAACTTTTTAGTTTTAATATTTATCTCTCCCGACAGCAATCCCAAAATCCCGACTTTTTCAAAATTTGTCCAGACATTTTGTTGTTCCGATCTGGCTGTCCTAGTTACCGTTGACACGCCACGCTGCGCTGTAGAGAATTCCTGACCTCACAGTGTTTGTTCTGCACCCTCCAGCTGCCTTTTGTTTTATAATACTAGATGTCAGACTAGAGAAAATAAATGATAAAAAATAATGAGCAAATATGTTGTATGTGGCCCACATTATAAGATCTTTAATCTGGGATATATTCATGGTATGGTATCAATAAAATATAAAGGGATCAGGTACATTCTATATGTATACATCTTTATAGTGATATATATTTTAAAGTGAATGTACACTTTTTTATACACAGCCTTCATACGTCCCACAGCTGGGCACAGGCCTCCTCTCTTTTCTAAGAGTAGTTTAAATTATATAAACATTTTTTAATGCAGCGCCATCTTGGGAACATACAAGTAACTTTAATAAAAGACGTACGTTTTCCATGCGCAAGCGCTTACTACACACGCATACGCCACATGCCTCATATGATTATATTATGATTATGCAGAAGCGTGAGTTATTCAACAGATATTAACAGATGGCGTTGAATTAAAATAAGATATTAATATATATAAATGTTACTATATTAACATTTTTAAAATGTGATTAATAATCATTTTAGATTACCATATATTATATGTGATTAAAAATTGATGCAAAATAATGTACTCACCTTATTTTCGCAAGTCGTGTGACACACATACTTGCAAACTGCAACAAGAAAAAAATAGGTTTAGTTTCTAGATGTAGGTTTAGTTATAATCATAGACTTAAAACTAGTGATGCAACGAATACTACTTTTATGAATACGAATACGTATATCAAACCTACTATGCGGCGAATACGAATACGTATATCAAACCTACTATGCGGCGAATACGAATATGAATATCTTGCCATGGTAATGAAAAATTAATTTATTTAATGAATTTCTTTTAGTTATATTAAAAGTTCTAATAATAAATTTACAACAGGCAAATTTTTATTTAAAAAACCTGCAATTTGTAGATTTTCTGGTTTTAGCCAATTTCTTTTTTCAGTCTGGATTTTCCCAGCCGTTGAAAAAAGCCTTTCCGAGGCTGTACATGGTTTCAGTGAAAAATATTTTTGGGCGAGTTTTTTCAGCCTTGGAAAATGGATGTCTTCTCGCCAAATAAAAGGCCAATGGATCAGAGGCAATATTTAAGACTTCGTATTATTGAAATTGCTTGAGATAAGCTTCTTCGAAATTGGCCAGAATACCATTGCCTTGCTGTGATTCTTTATTATTTTTTTTTAGTTTAGTTGCTTTTAATTTTTAAGAGATGGTGAAACATTTTGAATCGCTAAGCGTTGTTCATTTAATCACTTTAACAACTGATATGTTGAGTCCCATCTAGTTTCAATATCTTGAAACAAAACAAATTTCAGTATATTGTTAGCTTGTTGAGAATCTTTCAGTTGTTTGAGTTTTAAAATAAGTAATAACTCCCCAAAGTGGCATTACTTGGGGGAGGCCTTTGTTCAGCAGTGAACTTGTGAAGAGCTGTAATGATGATGATGAATGATGTATAACTCCCCTGCTCCTGTGTAGCCGTCTCGTTGCGGCTAAGGCGGCTAAAGGCATAAGTCGTAATTTTTACGCACCGACGACGCGCGTTTTCAAAGTCTGCCAGTAATTAGGGTTGCGTACAAAAATATTAGCTTTTAAATATTCGTGATTAGTATTCGCCAAATACGAATATTCGGTAAATGTCTACTATTCGGCGAATACGAATATTCGTATTCGTATTCGTTGCATCACTACTTAGAACATATACTGGCGTATGAGATTATGGTACTAATCGTTTAGTTGACATTACTAAAATACACGTTAAAGCAGTAATAACATTAGAGCTCCTTTATTAATACTTATTATTATTATATTTCAAGGTAGTTGACTGTATCGAAAAGTACTCAATGAATAAAAAGTATGCTCCATAACACACATCAAACTAAGGTCACCATGTGGGTAGTGGATACAGTATAATATTATGCGCACACTTGTTAAAATCCGTTATTTTTTACTGTTACAAATACATACTTTTATAAATGCCTTAAAAAGGTATCAATTCTCTGTATTTTAATTTTTCTTATAAATAGTCTAATAATAATCTACTCAGTCAGTATGTAAATATTGCAGTATTTTTTCAAATATATATTTTTTACTAAATTAATGAATTAATTTTAATGAAAAACTCATTTCTATTCATATTTCTCAACGATGACGGACTAACAACCTCAATCACATAAACTGTTCACTAGCCCTAAAATATATGAATAATATAGGCCAACTTCACTTTTTATCTACTTCCTGAGCCCAATGCTCAAGCAAAACCTTTGATTATATACCTGTCTATATAATCAAAGAGCAAAACCTATGTCGATTGAAGGTAAAGGGCAGATATTCTTGTTTATTTGTAAACCTATTAATTTAAAATATAATTTTGTAACCTCACAGGTTTGAAATATAGCATTTGATAACGCCGATCCTAAATCCCTTGAATTGGTAATATGATACAGTTTCACCAGAGCGATGATATCTGCTTAATCATCTATCCGCCCGCCCGGTAAGATTTATATCAAGCAAATCTTATGCCGTCTAGGTTGTCGAGTTATCTCATGGAAAGCTGTCAAAGAAGAAAGAAGAAAGTAATCTTTGTTTAAAACGAAAACATAAATTTTTGATATAGGTTACCTACCTATATCAAAAATTTTACAATAAAATTATGCATATTTATAATATGTACTTATAATACTAGGTACTTCTTTTTTTACTAGTTTTATAAGTTGTGACATTCGTCTGAGGGTTTGCAATACCGTCGACAGCGGCATTTAAATGTCAGCCCGTTGAAATAAGCATCCATGCAAGAGTAGATATTTCTAGAAACCTACACTATACTTGACATTATTTCAAATAATATTGCAAAAGTATAGCGGATTTAAAAATAAAAGAAACAAACAATAACTTGTGTTTTAGATCATACGGCATGGGTAAAGTTTGAAAAAATGAAATTTCTTTTATAAATGACAACTGTGACCCCAGTGGAATTGCAGGTGCGTTGTCGGCATTTGAAAAGGAGTAAGGTACCTGATGCCATGATGATAAGATGCCGTGTAGTGGCGATTGAGAATATCCACTAACCCATGTCTTCCCGCGGGTGTCGTAAGAGGCGACAGAGGGAGACAGGCAGGAGATGGGCAGCAGCACCTTCCTGATAACAACAATTACACAATAAAAAACTGCGGTTGCCAACCCGCTCGCCAAGCGTGGCAACTATGGCAAACATCCCCCCATGAGCAAACGACACGAACAAACGGCCCCCAGTCCCCGGCGGCCCCGCTATTCCTGGCTACGGTGGCGACCATGGTAACGGCGGGGCTCGCGGGGCGGGGCGAGGTTCGGTTGCCACCTACGACGACCCGACCAGGCAACATATAACGCACGCACCCTGAGGACTGACGAGAAGATACTGGAGCTGGAAGAAGAGATAGAAAAGTTGCGCTGGCATATTATAGGATTATCCGAAGTCCGAAGTGAGGGGAAGGACACGGTAATCCTCAAGTCCGGCAACTTGTTCTATCACCGAGAGGGCGCCCATCTGTCCCAAGGAGGTGTCGGATTTATCGTTCACAAGTCTCTTGTCAACAACGTTGTAAAGATTGAGAGTGTATCTACGAGGGCTGCGTACCTGATACTCAGAATCACCAAACGGTATTCGCTGAAGATCATACAGGTTTACGCACCTACCTCGGCACATCCCGATGAGGAGGTGGAGGAAATGTATGAGGATATCTCTAAAGCCATGCGTTCCTCCAAAACCCACTATACGGTGTTGATGGGAGACTTTAACGCAAAACTAGGCACAAGAGAAAGCGGTGAGCGGAATTTATCGAAATTTGGAGTAGGGCAACGGAACTGTAGGGGCCAGCAGCTGGCCGACTTTATGGAGAAAGATGGACTCTTTATGATGAACTCTTTCTTCCAGAACGGAACGGAAGCGGCCCCACAGGAAG
This sequence comes from Parnassius apollo, assembly GCA_907164705.1. Classification (NCBI taxonomy): domain Eukaryota; kingdom Metazoa; phylum Arthropoda; class Insecta; order Lepidoptera; family Papilionidae; genus Parnassius; species Parnassius apollo. The sequence continues at coordinate 5,826,169 of CAJQZP010001146.1, read as the reverse complement.
TGGACCTGGTCGAGCCCCGACGGTTCGACAAAAAATTAGATTGACTTCATTATGACAACCAGACGCCAACTGTTCAGTGATGTCTCAGTGATCGCAAGGGTGAAAACTGACAGCGATCACCGAATGGTTAGAGGCACACTGAACCTAAACGTTAAGTGGGAGAGGTCTCGTCTAATGAAGTCAACGATCCGTCCCCCTCGTGCTCTGATCCAGAATCCTGAAACTTTTCAGCTCGAGTTACAAAACCGCTTTTAGTGCCTAGATGACTGCAATACGGTGGACGATATGAATGACAAGCTCGTGGAAACTACCCATGCGGTCGGAGCTAAGTTCTACAAGACCCGCCGAAGAAGAACACAAAAACTCTCCGATCACACTCTTAATCTCATGGATGTTAGACGGGAGATGAAGCTGCAGTCGTCAGCAGATTTGATAGCATACATGCAACTGAACAGACAGATCTGCAAATGCATGCGGCAGGACTTACGCAACTTCAATACAGCTCGTATTGAAGAAGCGATTGAGCGGAACCAGGGCTCCAAAGTCTTTGCCAGATATCTGTCTGCCGGAAAGAGCCAACTGTCAAAGCTGAAGACTGAGCGTGGCGGGATCGTTTCTGGGACACCTGAGATTTTGAGTGAGATTGAGAGGTTCTATGGACAGCAGTACACATCATCGTTGGAGCCACACGCAAGTGTGAGTAACGATCCAAGAGGAAGTCTTCCGACATTATTTCGATGACATCCCGGACGTCAGTCTGAGTGAGATTTGAATGGCTCTCCAGCACCTTAAAAACGGCAAGTCCCCAGGCGAGGATGGAATTACAGCGGAGCTTCTGAAAGCGGGTGGAACACCGGTACTTAAAGTCCTTCAGAAGCTCTTTAATGAGCCAACTGTCAAAGCTGAAGACTGAGCGTGGCGGCATCGTTTCTGGGACACCTGAGATTTTGAGTGGGATTGAGAGGTTCTATGGGCAGCAGTATACATCATCGTTGGAGCCACACGCAAGTGTGAGTAATGATCCAAGAGGAAGTCGTCCGACATTATTTCGATGACATCCCGGACGTCAGTCTGAGTGAGATTAGAATGGCTCTCCAGCACCTTAAAAACGGCAAGTCCCCAGGCGAGGATGGAATTACAGCGGAGCTTCTGAAAGCGGGTGGAACACCGGTACTTAAAGTCCTTCAGAAGCTCTTTAATTCCGTCCTCCATGATGGCGCTACTCCCGAGGCGTGGAGCAGAAGTGCGGTGGTCTTGTTCTTTAAGAAAGGTGACAACGCTTTCTTGAAGAACTACAGACCGATATCCCTTCTGAGCCGCGTCTACGTGCTGTTTTCGAGAGTCATTACGAATCGTCTCGCACGCAGACTCGACGATTTCCAGCCTCCCGAACAAGCCGATTTCCGAAAAGGCTTTAGCACCATAGACCACATACATACCCTTCGGCAAATTGTACAGAAGTCCGAAGAGTACAATCTGCCGCTTTGCTTGGCGTATGTGGACTATGAGAAAGCCTTTGATTCCGTCGAAATTTGGACGGTGCTACAGTCTCCTCAGCGGTGCCAAGTTGACTGTCGGTATATCGAAGTGCTGAAGTGTTCATACAGTAGGGCTACGATGGCTCTCCGAGTACAGAACCAGAGTACGAAACCTATCCAACTGCAGAGAGGTGTAAGACAGGGTGACGTTATAACCCAAGTTTTTATAAGTCGCTCAGCGAGCTATGGAGAGGGCTATGCACGGGGTTTCTCTGCGTGATAAACTTAGAAATGAGGATATCTGCAGTAGAACCAGAGTGACCGACATAGCCCAACGGATTAGTAAGCTGAAGTAGCAATGGGCCGGCCGTATAGCTCGAAGAACCGACAAGCGTTGGGAAAAAAGGTTCTCGAGTGGCAGCTTCGTACCGATAGGCGTAGTTTAGGGTGACCCCCCACTAAATGGAGTGACGACCTGGTAAGATATGCAGGAAGTCGATTGATGCAGGTGGCTCAGGACCGTGCTTTGTGGCATACTTTGAGGGAGGCCTATGTTCAGCAGTGGACTTGTGAAGGGCTGTAATGATGATGAATGATGAAGGTACTTGAGGTAAATATGACCTTAAGATTTGCAGCCCTATAAAACCAAAGCTAGGAGTCATATTCTATAACTAGTATATTAATAAAACAAAATAGCAAACAAATTTTAGCAATAATTTGGAACACCTCGAAAAATCAACTTTAAAAAAGCTAACTACATTACATAATACTAAAGTCGACTAAAATATTGAAACGTCAACAAGGCTGTAGTTTTTGAGTTATAAGAAAGTGACCATATTAACCGGATGGCCATATTACCCGCACGTACTTACCATAGACTCTTTTCTTGTAGGAAAAATCGCTACTGGTTCCGCAAAGAAATCGTGTGAGGAAGAAAACTTATGATAAATCGCAATGTGATGGCCACCAAGCGTCCAGATGGTGGTATCAAAAGTTATGTCACGGTATGCGAAGGTATAATTTGGTAACTGGAATTAATCCGAACAATTCCTCTAAACACTCCCCGTTGTAAATGTGATAAAAAATACAAAGGGATGCAACATCTTTCCGCAGCGCCAGTGTATTGAGCGGATCTGAAAAAGCTTGACGTCGTCGACGAATTGGGGCGCTCTTCGCTGGACACGGTCAAGTGGAAGGAGCTGGCACTGGGATGCACCAACCCAGAGATGACAGTTATTGCATTTGTGGCCGAACTTGCGCTTCATAAAGTTACAAGCTTTATGCCGTCATGAAATACTGTCCGGCTCCGCTAAAACTTTGTAGAGACTAATTTGTCCTCCTCTTCTAAGTGACCGCGGGGCTGAATGCCAATTCAATGCTGGCTGAGGTAAGAACGGGTGTGCCCTGAAGTTGAATGGATACAACGAATAGATTATTTTTAATGGAAAACACGCAAACCTAAAAACTTAAACGGTGGTAACTAATGAGGTGGCAGTTTATCACGAGTTTCATTATTTTGGAACAAGAGATAATGACATATATATATATCGTGTGTATTAGATCTACGGTAATGTGGTGTGATATCAGTTATGTCAATCAGATTATTGCTTATTGTTATAGTCATTTTATTTATTTTTGAGTGAAACTGTTACCTCTACAGCAAGACCCCTCGTTGTGCACCGGCTGATGGCACCAATGACACGGCCTGGGTTTGCGAAAAGACTTCCGACGAAATGCGTGAGCCTGTGTTGTGGTATTCGCTGAAGATCATACAGGTTTACGCACCTACCTCGGCACATCCCGATGAGGAGGTGGAGGAAATGTATGAGGATATCTCTAAAGCCATGCGTTCCTCCAAAACCCACTATACGGTGTTGATGGGAGACTTTAACGCAAAACTAGGCACAAGAGAAAGCGGTGAGCGGAATTTATCGGAAATTTGGAGTAGGGCAACGGAACTGTAGGGGCCAGCAGCTGGCCGACTTTATGGAGAAACATGGTCTCTTTATGATGAACTCTTTCTTCCAGAACGGAATGGAAGCGGCCCCACAGGAAGTGGACCTGGTCGAGCCCCGACGGTTCTACAAAACATTAGATTGACTTCATTATGACAACCAGACGCCAACTGTTCAGTGATGTCTCAGTGATCGCAAGGGTGAAAACTGACAGCGATCACCGAATGGTTAGAGGCACACTGAACCTAAACGTTAAGTGGGAGAGGTCTCGTCTAATGAAGTCAACGATCCGTCCCCCTCGTGCTCTGATCCAGAATCCTGAAACTTTTCAGCTCGAGTTACAAAACCGCTTTTAGTGCCTAGATGACTGCAATACGGTGGACGATATGAATGACAAGCTCGTGGAAACTACCCATGCGGTCGAAGCTAAGTTCTACAAGACCCGCCGAAGAAGAACACAAAAACTCTCCGATCACACTCTTAATCTCATGGGTGTTAGACGGGAGATGAAGCTGCAGTCGTCAGCAGATTTGATAGCATACAGGCAACTGAACAGACAGATCTGCAAATGCATGCGGCAGGACTTACGCAACTTCAATACAGCTCGTATTGAAGAAGCGATTGAGCGGAACCAGGGCTCCAAAGTCTTTGCCAGATATCTGTCTGCCGGAAAGAGCCAACTGTCAAAGCTGAAGACTGAGCGTGGTGGCATCGTTTCTGGGACACCTGAGATTTTGAGTGAGATTGAGAGGTTCTATGGGCAGCAGTATACATCATCGTTGGAGCCACACGCAAGTGTGAGTAACGATCCAAGAGGAAGTCTTCCGACATTATTTCGATGACATCCCGGACGTCAGTCTGAGTGAGATTAGAATGGCTCTCCAGCACCTTAAAAACGGCAAGTCCCCAGGCGAGGATGGAATTACAGCGGAGCTTCTGAAAGCGGGTGGAACACCGGTACTTAAAGTCCTTCAGAAGCTCTTTCCAATGAGCCAACTGTCAAAGCTGAAGACTGAGCGTGGCGGCATCGTTTCTGGGACACCTGAGATTTTGAGTGGGATTGAGAGGTTCTATGGGCAGCAGTATACATCATCGTTGGAGCCACACGCAAGTGTGAGTAATGATCCAAGAGGAAGTCGTCCGACATTATTTCGATGACATCCCGGACGTCAGTCTGAGTGAGATTACAATGGCTCTCCAGCACCTTAAAAACGGCAAGTCCCCAGGCGAGGATGGAATTACAGCGGAGCTTCTGAAAGCGGGTGGAACACCGGTACTTAAAGTCCTTCAGAAGCTCTTTAATTCCGTCCTCCATGATGGCGCTACTCCCGAGGCGTGGAGCAGAAGTGCGACGGTCTTGTTCTTTAAGAAAGGTGACAACGCTTTCTTGAAGAACTACAGACCGATATCCCTTCTGAGCCGCGTCTACGTGCTGTTTTCGAGAGTCATTACGAATCGTCTCGCACGCAGACTCGACGACTTCCAGCCTCCCGAACAAGCCGATTTCCGAAAAGGCTTTAGCACCATAGACCACATACATACCCTTCGGCAAATTGTACAGAAGTCCGAAGAGTACAATCTGCCACTTTGCTTGGCGTATGTGGACTATGAGAAAGCCTTTGATTCCGTCGAAATTTGGACGGTGCTACAGTCTCCTCAGCGGTGCCAAGTTGACTGTCGGTATATCGAAGTGCTGAAGTGTTCATACAGTAGGGCTACGATGGCTCTCCGAGTACAGAACCAGAGTAGGAAACCTATCCAACTGCAGAGAGGTGTAAGACAGGGTGACGTTATAACCCAAGTTTTTATAAGTCGCTCAGCGAGCTATGGAGAGGGCTATGCACAGGGTTTCTCTGCGTAATAAACTTAGAAATGAGGATATCTGCAGTAGAACTAGAGTGACCGACATAGCCCAACGGATTAGTAAGCTGAAGTGGCAATGGGCCGGCCGTATAGCTCGAAGAACCGACAAGCGTTGGGAAAAAGGTTCTCGAGTGGCAGCCTCGTACCGGTAGGCGTAGTTTAGGGCGACCCCCCACTAAATGGAGTGACGACCTGGTAAGATATGCAGGAAGTCGATTGATGCAGGTGGCTCAGGAGTGTTTGTGGCATACTTTGAGGGAGGCCTATGTTCAGCAGTGGACTTGTGAAGGGCTGTAATGATGATGAATGATGAAGGTACTTGAGGTAAATATGACCTTAAGCTTTGCAGCCCTATAAAACCAAAGCTAGGAGTCATATTCTATAACTAGTATATTAATAAAACAAAATAGCAAACAAATTTTAGCAATAATTTGGAACACCTCGAAAAATCGACTTTAAAAAAGCTAACTACATTACATAATACTAAAGTCGACTAAAATATTGAAACGTCAACAAGGCTGTAGTTTTTGAGTTATAAGAAAGTGACCATATTAACCGGATGGCCATATTACCCGCACGTACTTACCATAGACTCTTTTCTTGTAGGAAAAATCGCTACTGGTTCCGCAAAGAAATCGTGTGAGGAAGAAAACTTATGATAAATCGCAATGTGATGGCCACCAAGCGTCCAGATGGTGGTATCAAAAGTTATGTCACGGTATGCGAAGGTATAATTTGGTAACTGGAATTAATCCGAACAATTCCTCTAAGCACTCCTCGTTGTAAATGTGATAAAAAATGCAAAGGGATGCAACATCTTTCCGCAGCGCCAGTGTATTGAGCGGATCAGAAAAAGCTTGACGTCGTCGACGAATTGGGGCGCTCTTCGCTGGACACGGTCAAGTGGAAGGAGCTGGCCCTGGGATGCACCAACCCAGAGATGACAGTTATTTCATTTGTGGCCGAACTTGCGCTTCATAAAGTTACAAGCTTTATGCCGTCATGGAATACTGTCCGGCTCCGCTAAAACTTTGTAGAGACTAATTTGTCCTCCTCTTCTAAGTGACCGCGGGGCTGAATGCCAATTCAATGCTGGCTGAGGTAAGAACGGGTGTGCCCTGAAGTTGAATGGATACAACGAATGGATTATTTTTAATGGAAAACACACAAACCTAAAAACTTAAACGGTGGTAACTAATGAGGTGGCAGTTTATCACGAGTTTCATTATTTTGGAACAATGAGATAATGACATATATATATAAACGTGTGTATTAGATCTACGGTAATGTGGTGTATATCAGTTATATCAATCAGATTATTGCTTATTGTTATAGTCATTTTATTTATTTTTGAGTGAAACTGTTACCTCTACAGCAAGACCCCTCGTTGTGCACCGGCTGATGGCACCAATGACACGGCCTGGGTTTGCGAAAAGACTTCCGACGAAATGCGTGACCCTGTGGCGTGCCTTCCTTCTGCAAGAAATGAAAATTTTCAGTCATTTTTCTAAATAAAAACTTCTTATTAGATTTTATACGGCATTTAAAAAAATAAGAAAATGGTAGCGGTGTCAGAATATCCTCTCCCCCATATCGTACAGCGGGTGTAGCAAGAGGAGCGGAGCGAAACTAATCAGGAGATGGGCAGCAGCGTCTTCCTAATAACGACTAAAAATAAAAAAAACTGCGGTTGCCAACTCGCTTGCCAAGCTTGGCAACTATGGCAAATATCCCCTCTAACACACAAACCATGGGGGAGGCCTATGCTCAGCAGTGGTCTTTAGTAGGCTGTAACGGTAAAGGTAAAATAAAACAATAAATAGCAAAACTAATAATTAGCTTCCATAAATTAGTTCCTTTGAAATAACTAAATCACTGTGTCAAATATTACAACTCTAACAATAAGAAGGTAATTCTGGAATGCCAACACTGATATCCTTCCGACGTTTACTAAAGAAGAAATATTGGTTTCTTTTGATGTCGAATGAATGACGGTCCGAGAACTGACCAATAGATTCTATACCTGCCTAACCCTTAGTTAACCTGGTCACTACGAGTATATTCGATCAGTTCAAAATAGTCAACTCAACTCTTATTTAAAAACGGTTCGTCTATACATTAAATAAATGAGATTTTTCTTAAATCAAAGAAATATCATTAAAATAAAAAAATCACTCATAATTTTTACATATTGGGTCCTTACATACGAAATTAGCGTTTTGTTGTACTGACCACTTTGATCTGAAATATCTCCTCTTTGATTAAGAATTCCAAATTCAAATTTATAAATTCATTTAGCTGGTACATTTCAGTTTTGAAAACAGTCATTCATTTGCTTTTTCCTCATTATTCATTTCTTTGTTGTCGCTTATTACCGCACAATGGAAAACATGAAATATCGGTATATTTACGAGTACGAGTTCTACAGTGGCAATAGTGCTGCAGGAACAGCTCGAAGGATTAATGATGTGTACGGCGCTGGTGTCGCAAAACAAAGCACGGTACGTTTTTGGTTTCAACATTTTCGTTCTGGTAATTTTGTCCTTCAGAACCAACCCCGTGTAAAGGAAAATGAAGAATTAAAGGCTATTGTGGAAGCGGATACGTCACAAAGCACTTCAGAGATAGCAGCAGGCTTCGGGGTAAATGATAAAACTGTATTAATCCACTTGAAGCAAATCGGGAAAATACATGTACACCCAAAGTACGATGATTACATCATGAATTGAGTGAATCGAACTTGCAAACACGCGTCAACTGTTGTGTTACTTTGCTCAACCGACACAAAAATGAAGGGATTTTTAATCGAATCATTACTTGTATTGAAAAATGGATACTGTACGATAATCGGATACGCTCGTCGCAATGGCTGAATCCTGGAGACCCAGCCAAATTCTGCCCTAAACGAAAATTGACTCAGAAAAAGTTACTTGTGAGTGTGTGGTGGACTAGCGCCGGTGTCGTTCACTACAGCTTTCTAAAATATGGCCTAACAATTACGGCAGATATCTATTGTAAGCAACTGCATACCATGAAGGAAGAACTAGCTGCTAAACAACCAAGATTGGTCAATCGCTCTAGGCCACTGCTGCTTCACGACAACGCAAGACCACACACTGGGCAGCAAACAACCACTTAGTTAGATGAGCTACAATAGAATGTCTGCGGCATCCACCGTACTCCCCGAACCTTGCTCCAACAGATTACCATTTTTTCCGGAATTTGAAAAACTTCTTACAAAGAAAAAAATTCAACTCCGATGCGGCAGTCGAAACCGCCTTCAAAGAGTTTATTGATTCTCGGCTCCCATGGTTTTCTTAGTAAAGGGATCAATGATCTACCTATGAGATGGCAAAAGTGCATAGATAACAACGGTGCATACTTTGATTAATTAAATATATTTTACAAAAAAAAATTGACTTTATATTCCTCCCGTACAAAACGCCAATTTCATATGTAAGGACCTATTATTTGAAAATAACCAGGTGTGTCCCTCCATATTGCTGACAATTTTGGAGCAAGGTTGTATATTACAATTATTTAAATGAATATTTTAAAAGATAAGGCTTATGAAATATTTGATAATATATATTTAATTAAACTACCTAACTAAAAAAATTGTAGTATATAAACACATCTATATAATAATTAAAATTTTAAAGTAAAATAAAAACAACATATAAAATGAACAGAGAGAGAAAAAATAAACAGACGTGAGAATACTAAATTCATATTTGAAAATATTAGCAAGACTCATACTTTGACAGCAGTCGACAGTATACAAGTCTCAACGTTCAAAAATATACAAAGCGGTTTTTTTTTGGTTATTCCATTGGGTGACAAACGAGTGCAACAGTCCGTCTAATGATAAGTGGATGCTGTAGCACGTAGACATCTACAGCTATTCTCGATTAAGAATCATAATGCAGATGCGACGTCACTCCTGAGAACTAAGATGGAATGCCTCCTCTTTCCAATAGTAAGTCTCCGGTTCTCTACACTCACCATACTAAACACAGCAGCATTAAGCTACTAATCACTGGTAATCTCTGAGAGCGTGGTCCTACCCCAGTCGAGCCGATCCATTCTTACACATAAACATTTAAAGTTTACAGTTGTACGATATTCTTTTATGGCTAACATTAAAATAATACTTATAGGATTTATTGGCTGATCCAAGTGTTTCATAGTCAAATCAGCATAAAACATTCGGTGTAGTGGCAGGTGACGCCTGTGACTTTCATTTATTGCATAAGACATACTTGTATGAGTGGAACAATAAAAGTTACCCAATAACGAGTTTCAGTAACTTATTTAGAAGATCTCAGACACATCGAAGCATCTTCCAACGAATAAAACACTAAAACTAAAAACTAGGTATCTATAACATCTAACAACTTAAAAAAGAACTCAAAATAGGAAGTAATTGTAGTTTCATATAATTAATTTAACAATAGAAATGAGCTAGCGAAGTATTGTAGAGTTATTTGTAAATTTATATTGAACTAGCTTGCCCAGGCAGACGTTGTTCTGCCCTTTTCTACGACCCTTTGTCATGTTCTATTAAAAATCCTTAATTCGCAAAAAAAGACTTGTGGGACATGGGCAAAAAAACTCCTATCTTTCAAGTTGGACCAAACTGCACACGTTGTGCAAATTTGACTAAAATCCGTTAAGTAGTTTAGGAGTCCATCGCGGACAAACAAGGTGACACGTAATTTATATATATAAAGATAAAACTATTTCTGCATATTTATCGTATTTAATGTACTTATTTTTAATTCCCCACGTTTCGGGTGTTTTGCTGCACCTATGGTGATTGATGCCTCATTGTCAAAGTTAACCCAGAGTATCTTCAGCATTATACCAACCAGGTAGTAGTACACAGGCTTAACTGGTTTTTACGTGGTGGAGCCATGCTGCAGCTTATATTAATTGTTTAGTTGTAGCACGAATGGGTCGACTCGACCGGGGAGGGACCACGCTAACACAGAATACCAGCGTCGAATAGCGGCTTAATGCTGCTGTGTTTCGTATGGTGAGTGTAGAGAACCGAAGACACTTTTTACTGGAAACGAGGAAAACAATCTCAGTCCTCAAGGCTGATAACGCATCTGAATTTTGATTCGCAAACGAGGATAGATGTAGATGTCTATGGACCACATCAACCACTTACCATCAGGTGAACTGTGTGCTCGCTTGTCACCCTTTTCCTATTAAAAAAAAACCGTTAAAAATTAGGATGTTTTTTAATTTCAATAGCCTCATTATAGTTGAATTTAAAACTTTAATTCGAAACTATTTATATGTATTTTTGAAAGTTGTCATAGACTCATTAAAGTTCTATAATATATTTCTCAATTTTGTACTACCCAACAACGCCTTGTACTCACTGCATATTTTTGAAAGTAAAGCTTATAAGTCCATGTACTTATATGGAGTTTATCATTCAGTTCCATATTAGTACATGGGCTTATCATTGATATCATTGAAATAATATACATAATAATAAATGCCACGCCACTCTATCGCACTAAATCCATGACATAATTTGTATATTTGCTATTAATTTGTATATTGGTAATATTATGTGTACTAGATGGATTCGCTGAGCGTCAAGATTTTTTTTTGATGGAACTATCGCAAAATCCCTTCTACTACTACTAAATATCAAATCAATTGCGTGTATAGTTTTGGAGATCACGTGATCAGTCAGTTAGTCAATGATATCGGCGTATTATATTTTAATGAATTTTAAATTTTTCGACTTGTTCGTTCATTGTTTTAGCCTCTATAGGCTTATTCATAGGTTCAGACCAACAAAAAAAAAGATAGACGGCGCGCTGACATTTAGAGTGGTGCAAAAACTAAGCGAAGAACTATGTTACTATGAGCACGCACTCACGTACAAATTTGCATCTAAAATCATTTTCGCAACCAACAACTTAATTTTAGGTAATATGCGTGAAACAGAGCTATTTTACGTGTTTTTAAAGAATAAAAGAAGAGCGATGTGTGCGTGACTGGTTCAAAGATGTTGAGCATAGTTTCAGTGCTAATTAAAACGTACGCAGCGCTCCATCTAAGGGCATAATATGATGGCAAAATCTAACCCCGCATTTGTTCAATCAACTCCTAATTATAGCACAATGACGTCAAGTTGGTGCGCAGGCGCCGGCGCCGACCGTTGTATCGTCACATTTGCTGCACACATGATACTGTCGTTCCAAAACTTGAGAACTGACAGAAATGTACATTATTATAATATTACTTACTATAATAATACTACTGCGACAATATCATTAAACATAGTAATTTTTTACACTTTTTATACCTAGTAGAACCACGCTAAAGCTTTAATGTGGTTGTAGAACGAATAGGTCGGCCCGACCGGGGAAGAACCACATTCTCAGAGAATACCAACGTAATAGTAGCTTAATACTGCTGAGTGTTGAGATCTGGAGACCCTTTTTACTGAAAACGAGGCATTCCATCTTAATTCTCAGGGATGACAACGCATCTGCATTTTGATTCTTAATCGAGGATAAACGTAGATTTTTATGGGCCACAGCATCCACTATACCATTGTCCTCAATGTGCTCTTTTCTTAACTTTATTCTATATAAAAAAACTTAATCTTTCTTTTTTATCTTTCTGTTTATTTTATGCATTTTCTGCGCTTAGGAACAAAAATATTTTTAAGACAATCTTTATACATAGTATGTAATTTAGATAACGGTATGTAGGTTTTTAGCTATGTATGAAAATTGTTTCGAAAACCATCTACTGAGAACAGTTAATAAACTTTCAACACAAGTTTCTTTTAATGCATGTTACCCAAAAGCATTTATCAAATCACATCACGCGCTGTGTGCAGGCAGCAGAACACGCACGTGCGCGTGGGTTCCTAAACACCTGCCTGGAACGACAGCCTGGCGAGCGCAACTTTTACCTAAATATACCGTAAAAAAATACGTTCTATTACAGAAATACAACGCTGAATGATTACACACACGCTCCATTAACTGAGCACGAGTCGAGTTTCATCGAACAGCTGGTTCAACTATCGAAGTTTAACAAAAGCCAACTGTTCTGATAAATAGATAACAAGTTCATTGTATAAATGGAAAAATCTTTTGGAAGTGCGTATTGTTCCCGTAAATAACACAGAGTAATCAATTACAAGAGGGTGCATGTGACCAACTAGTGACCATCGCATGAAGTTGGTGTATAAAAACTCAATCAAACAAAGGAACGAGAGAGCAAGCTACGTAATTCCTAGAAACACATTCCTGGCGGCGAAACGCGTTAAATCCCTTCGAAAAAAGAAGCTAAGTAGGACGCATATTGACGGACGCGTGTAGTCTCGCTGCGCAGTGGGGGTAAATAATGCTACGGATTAAAACAGCGTTACGAGCTATTTTTGGTATTAAATATAACTGATGAACATGATTAAATAGCAAATTAAAAATTACATTGAAGTAGTTTCCAAGAAATAAACTTTATTAGTAACTCTGTTTTCTTATAAAGTTTATTTTTTCATATTTACCTGATTAGTTGAAAAGTCATTCACGTTCACGTTTATAATTAAGGAATATCCCAACTGTAAATTGGTATTTTGTGTATGTCACGGAACTTTTGATGATGAAGCATGGGACCCAACTATGAAAAATTAAAACAAAGCGCTCTATGTCGGTTCTACGATAAATCAACGGAAGCGGCGCGTTTTTGATATTACGCTATGCGTTGTTTTGAAATAGTTGAACATACTTGACCTGTTTGACCCTTTGCATAAACTTTTTAAAATTAATGGTAGATAATTATATTCAATTTAATGATCTGAGCTTTTATGGAATATCTTTGTGATGGAAACAATTGACGCACCGTAATGGCGGCCGCGTAACTATGTGTGAGTAACTACGCGAGCGCGGATTAGAGCGTATGGCAGGCGGTAGACTTACTATGATGTGCATGTATGCGTGCCGGCTTGGTTTGTATTAGCCGAACTGACTTACTGTGGGTGCGTCAGTAATTGTTTTAAGAGATGGCGTCCGCCCTTTTTTCTAGGTCCATGACATGGACGTCTACGTTCATCTTAAGACTTTTGCATCATAACAATGCAAAAGAATAAATATTTCAGGAGTACCTTTAACTTTCGCACAAGTTACATGAAATACATATAAATAAAAGATGAGCCACAACCCACAATCAATAAAAGACGTCCAATAGAAATTGTTTCACGCAACATGGCACGAACATGCTGCCAATGACTTTTACTAAATATATTTCTTGGTAATGCGTTCAACACATTTACGTGGACGTGGACAAAATGCATTATAGGCGAATGTTAGTTATTCCTTGGCGTAGCCACTGCATTACGAAACATAGCTTCCTCACATATAAAACACTACCTTAAGATATATTATAATTACCGATACCTATACAGCCTTTATATAATCAAAGTATATAGCTTATCAAACTCCACTGTGGGACATAGGCCTCCGTCATGGATTACCTGAAAGGGAATACATTTGCCAAAGTTGCTGCTACGCTTGGGTGGCGGGTGGGAAAAAGCGGAAGGCGGTATAAGGAAGACGCTGGTACCCATCTCCTGATTTGTTTCCCCCTAACATTTCTTACGACACTCACGGGATGATATGGGTTAGTAGATATTATACACCGCCACTGCACGGCTGATATTATGTTATAATAATTATTATTTAATGTAGTATAAAACATTTGCATCGATAAAAAGTCTAATAAAAGGGTTGGTTCAACCGACGAAGGACTTCGTATTCATAAAATTTATTTCGTTGCGTCAGCGTAAATACGCTGGTAAAAATAATCAGCGAAACTACATACCGTTGCTTTGAAATATTTAAAAATATGTGAATATGTAATTACAAGTGTTACGACAATGAATAACGTAAAAGAATATCACGTTATTCATTGTCGTAATTTGTATAGCTTATTTTAATTTACAGCTAGAACCTAGACAAAGTTCTATCTGTGGTTACTTCTTCAAATAGCGATTTTTCGTCGTTTCCTTTATTGTTACGAGTATGTTTGTAAGCATAAACGCTCGTACTATCAATAAATAGAGCTATAATTTGTGAGTTCAATGATTGTGTCTCGCCTTATCTTTATAGTTATTAGTACACTTGCCTTGCTATTCTTAGATTCTGATAGCATTGTTACAGTTAAGTTTTTCTGTATAAAACAATAGGAACATTAATTCATTCAAACATAATTATTTCTAAATCTATTGTATTCACATATCATAATACATTCCATGAATTAATTTTTATAACAATTTTAAGTAATTATTTTCTATAATACAACATTTGTTTAAAATTACTTGCCAGCATCAATAAAGTTGTTTATTGCTGATTTACCAAGTATTCGACGGTAAAAGAAAATATCCACGGATGCCTGATGATGCATGCCGATTAGGTCTGTGAAATTAAACATTTCGTGGACATATGAAGCTTGCAAACACTGGAGTAGTTCAGAAATTAACTGCTCCATAAGGTCTTTTAGAAATTATAGAAAGCATATGCCAAGCAGTAAAAAATTAGACTGTATCTAGCTACTTTACTAAATAATCTGTACAACGTCCTTCATAGCTAACAAAACACCGCGTAGTGGTAACATAAGACAATACTTCAGCCCATTATATCTTTACGTGGATGTCTATGTTGGGCCTTCGATAGCCTGATAGACCTCCGGTGGTATAATCATTGCGTATTTTTATCAAAAGTGAAATAGCCAGAACGACGACATGAGGCAGCGTCAATGATCGAGACATCTACGCGGTGCGTGGGCATAATGGCAAATCCTTATTAGGAGACGCCCAAATCCAACAGAATACTTGTTTATGTTTTTACTTTTTATTTGACAATACATAAAGTAAGTTTCTTTACTTATAATATTTATTATAATGTTTATAATACTAACATATGTATAATATCATAAGCAACTTATAGGTGACAAAATAACTAAGAAAAACATGAGGAAAGTAATAAATTATTATCTAGATTCCAAATTATGAATTCCTATTTCTGTTCAACACACTATTTGAGGCATTTGCATCAAAGTTTATATATTTACGTAAGCGAAATCAAGCAACGACTTTTAGATACATCATGTACGGGTATTTATCGCACGGTTGCTAAACGAACGGAGTTGCAGTTATTGGGTTAGGAACTTTAATTGGTAGATTCAATTAAAGCAAGAGGCCTGTTTAATGTTCAATAACGTTGAGATTGAGTGAACCGAAGTAACCCTTCTGCCCGATCAGAAAACGATGCCGAATGTTCCCGCATAGCCACTTAAAGATTAATGTCTGAGCAGAAGCAATTTTAATTGGCACTTACGTCGAGTTTCTCACAATGAGTAATATTATATTATTTTATATTAATCAAACACTTCTTACTTAATTAAATTTATGAAACTATCGTTGAGCCGCCAGCTAACTACTTGGTTATTCCCTTTCTGCTTTACACGATATTATGTTATTCATTTACTTAAGTTTTAATGTATTAATTGGAATTTACTCTCGACATTCACATGATAGTAGTACCTAGAGAATATTCTCACACCGCCACAAAGTTTCAATACATGCAAACAATTATACCATAAATAGATTTTTAGATAGTAATTACCCTTAGAGCACACACTTGGTGGCGTATGGGGGCAGCGTAAGAAAATCCATAATACCTCGTACTATGAGAAACTTAAAATGCGACTGTGAGATTAGCCAAAAAAGTCCCTATGGCCTTCATTAAGATCGCTGTATACAATCTCATATATGCCAGGTGGTAAATACCCAATCGGCGGCTTCAGATATTGCGATTGTGACTAAAGACCGATGTTGAATAAAAACTGATAAAGAGCAATTACTTCAACCATTTCTGTCAAACAAATATTTAAAGTTGAAAGAAAGATTTGGTATTAAACCACAAGTAAACATTATCAAAACATATTCACAACGCGGTCCTCATATTTCATATTATATTAAACGTGACTCATAGTCATAGCTTAACACTGCTAATTGAGAAACAAATGCACTCTAGGCTCTAAGCCTTTGCAATAATGTCGGTCTTAGTCTCCGGAATCCATTGCCTTTCTATTATTTTAGAAATTTAGTGTCATTACTTTAAATACGTAAAATACCAATAATCATAATAACTGTGTTTATATAAAGATAAACTGAGTAAATTAAAACATAACGAATTAACAAACATAAATGTAATAAGTTTTTTTTTAATTTCTATAAGGTAAAACAGATATAAAATATCATTAGATACAACAGATCATGTAGAAGTGCGCATTAATTATTTTCGCCGAAATAGTTATTAAATTTCAAAACAGCTTACCGTAGCAGAGTGGCGCAGTGGAAGCGTGCTGGGCCCATAACCCAGAGGTCCGTGGATCGAAACCACGCTCTGCTAAGTTCACCAAATTCTTTTTTTAGTGTTTTTTTTTATAATTTATAATGTAAATATCGTCTTTTGTAGTTATGTAGTTATTTTGCTCTATAATTAAAACACAGTACCAACCAACTACGACATTAAAAAATTTCATATTTTCACATATTTTGTGTAAATTTTACACTTTCTTTGTTTACACACAAAAATTTATCTTTAAGCGTTTTATTATACTTAATATACTCGACTCGTAGTATAATTTTATTTAATGAACGAGAACAAGAGAATCAGGTATACATTATTTAATAATAAACAACTATGTGACGTCGTAATATCAGAATAGTGTGACAGATCCACACTATTCTGACGGCTCAGTAACGCGATGGCTCTACGATTGGTTGCGGTGCTGTAGGTCGCATATTCTAATACTTCACGAAACAAGTATATATTCGTCTGGCCTACAACTACTGGGTCTAATTGTTCGTCCATGTACAATATACGTATGTGAAACACAGCCGCTTTACAAAAATAAATCTAAGTGTTCCGTTTTAAAAATGTAAAAATAAAAATATCATTCCCGCAACGAAATAACTGTCTCATTAACTATTTAGAATCTCGGCTACAGACGATGAGCGATAATTTACTCGTTGAGCTTTATGATCACCCGAACTTTAGTCATCATCATCATCATTATTACAAGTCCACCGTTCAACATTGGCATCTCGCATAAATTGGGTCTCGCTGCATATTTTATCACGTCACTCCACCTAGTGGGTGATTGCTTAACATTGTGCTTACGCCGGTACGAGCTCTGTCTACGGAGGCTGCCAATCAAAAACCGTTCATCTGACAACCGATGTTGTCAGAGGTTAATTTATTATTAGAACTTTTATTGAGACTTACAAGATCTTAATAAATACTACATTATATTATGTATAAACTTCTATATAACAAAGATTTTTACTATAATTAAAAAAAACTCATAAAGGAAATATCAAGAAATAAGACGTTTCGTGACGCCATAACAAAAATGAACATTATTAAAATTCATGATCATATTTCCGGTATCAATCTTTTTGACCCCTCCAGTTCAGCGATAATGATGGCACTCCCTTATTTTTCTAGGACAGTGTGTGGGGTACGTCCCTAACATAACGTCCCGGGCACGTGCCCCGGGGAACCACGCACGCACCGGTCATATAGAAATAGAGTTACATTTTACTAATTACTTTAACATAATGAGCAGGTAAACGTAAATATAAGACAGTATGATGCTACTATGGACTAAAATGAAAATGATTCCTTTAAGTCTACTTTTTATTGTTTAAAGTTAGAACTCTTCTTGTAAAATTTAAACCTTATAAACCATTATTATCACCTTAGGTAGGAGATCAATAGAAAGAAGAAATAATACATCTTTTATTTATATTATATATAGTATAGTGGTGGTGTAGGAATGCTCCCTATCCTATATTGATGTTGTCCCGTGAATGTCGTAGGAAATGACAGAGAGAAACTGAAACGTAATGGGCAGCTTCCTCTTCAACGGAAAAATTTTCATTTTTTTTTCCGGTGAATTGAAAGAATTTCTGTAACGGTATATTATTAAGTATTTTTACTTATATTAATTTTGTTTCAACTCACATTAGTTTCTCTTTTATTGTACAAACACTTTTATGATCCGCTTAGCATTTGGTGTTTAGAAATAGGAGTTTTTAATTAAAAAAAAAACTTTAGAGTTAAATATCAGATAGTATGAAATGGGCTACAATCTGTGTGAATATGTTTCGTATTATTACTATACGTGGTAGAGCCACGCTGCAGCTATATTATGGTTGTAACACGAATGGGTCGACTCGACCAGAATAGGACCACGCCCTCACAGAATATCAGCGTAAAATAGTAGCTTAATGCTGCTGTGTTTTGTATGTAGAGTGTAGAAAACTGGAGGCCCTTTTCACTCATCAATCATCAATCTCAGTCCTCAGGTGTACAACGCATCTGCATTTTGATTCCTAATCGAGGATAAATGTAGACGTCTGTGAGTCACAGCATCCACTTACCATCAGGTGGACTGTATGCTCGTTTGTCACACAATTCTATAAATAGAATTTACGTCGGACGACTTTACTTGACTCTACATTTGTAGAGTCGCATTATCTAGAGTAACATTACCAATAAAGGAATTCGGATAATTGCAAATGATCCCAATGTAGCATCGGTACATGTGTACTACCGACGAACCCAACCGATTACCTTAATTACACATACCATATCCAGGATGAACGCGCGACATGCGTGAATTGGAAAATACCTCGCTTCCCTATTAAGGGTAACTTCATTTCGCAATTGTTGTAAATGGACACCATATCGTTACTGTTTGTTGGCCATGCAGATATATTATACGAAACTGTTTTATATTATAATTTATAACATATATTCAAATCATAAATCACCCTATTAAAATAAGATAAAAATATTTATTTTTAAAGTTAAAAGTTAAATATACGTCACAATGTCGGGCACAGGCCTATTCTCGATTTTGAGAGGGTTATGCAGTATTAGTCCGCGGCACCACTTCAGGGCGTGTTAACGAGTTGGCGAACTTCACACGTCTTTGTACTATTTTATTTCTATGTCACGACGTTTTCTATCACTACAGAGTACTTGGTAAATCAGCACTTAAAAACGCATTTTCGGCGAAGATCAAAACTGGGTTGCTCGCATAGGCACTGCTAAATTTACAGCAAGTACATAGCCCCCAAGCTTCAAACGAAAAGAAAAACCAACTTTATTACAGCTAGAAAAGATTTTATGATCAGAGAAATAGTTGTAATTACAAGCAAATATGTAACATAAAGATGACTAAATTAAAATTCCACTATTTTATCATGATTTAATTTTTTTTTACATTGACTTAAATAGTGATGTTATAGTGATGCGCAGTAAAAAATTAGAAAACTAGGGTTGGCTGGTTGCCAACTTCCTGAAAATTCTTAAATTCAAATACAGGGCGACGATGATAGAAAATTTAGCGCCTATATTTTTTAATAAGATAAAAAAGTTACTGCACTTCTAAAATACAAGAGTTAAGCTAGAGAAACGTTACTCTTTGGTGTATTCATAACTTAGAAAAATATATATGTAATATAAAATATTTATTATTTTCCAAACTTGCTCACACTTGGTAGTATATAACTAAATATCTATGTTTCGTAATATTTTCATTAATTTACATGGTATAGCATTAAGGTTGGATAAGATTCAAAGGACCTTCATTATTGATCTTAGAGAGATATAAACTAGCTCCTTTTACAAACAATAATGGTTTATATTGCTGTATCAATCTATAATATTAATTATAATTTCGCAAAAATAAATATGCTAAATTTAAAAATATTACTTATTAATATTTAATAGCAATTGACACCAATTTGTATATAATAAGATTGTATACATATATAATGTAGTATCCTTTTACATTTTTTATGATATCATACATATCTGATATTAAGGATACGTAACATACAAAAGTCCCAATTTTAATTGAATAAACAGCCATAATATATCAGTATAATTTTAATTATAAACAAAAAATGTTATATTGACTTTTTTATAGAATAAGGGTGCCAAACGAACGCACAGTCCACCGTGATGCTAAGTGAATATTGTAGCTCATTGACATCTATTCTCGATTAACACTTAAAATACAGAGGCGTTGTCACCCTGAGGGTTAATATGGAATGCCTAGTTTTCAGAGAAAAGGTTCTCCGGTTCTTTACACTTACCACACAAAACACAGTTTTACATTAAGCTGCTATTTTACGGTGATGTGCTGTAAAAGTGTGGTCCTTTCCCGATCAAGCTACCTAATTCGTGCTCTACCGCTTAGTAAACTAGACTAAACGGTTTAATCGAAAAAAAACTTAAATTGCCATTGTGCCATGTTGGGAATATAGACATAAATGGACACATGGAGAAGCGCTCAGACATACGGAACAGTAGAAAATCTACTATGTACTTTTTTATTCGTGGTAGAGTCACGCTGCAGCTATTATGGTTGTAACATGAATGGGTGGGCTCGACCGGGGAAGGACCACGCTCTCACAGAATACCTGCTTGAAAATAGTAGCTTAATACTGATGTATTTCGTATGGTAAGTGTAGAAACCCGGAGACCCGTTTTACCGGAAACTAGGCATCCCATCTTTGTCCACAGGGGTGACAACGCATCTGCATTTTGATTCTTAATCGAGGTTAAATGTAGATGTCTATGGGCCACAGCATCCACTTACCATCAGGTGGACTGTGTGCTCGTTTGTCACCCTTATCCTATTAAAAAAAACTCAGGTATATATATGGGAGTCCTTTTTAGCCTGGTGTCCGTCTAGGTAGAGTCCCCCCCATCTTACCTTTTTCTGCCACCAAATAACAGTGCATGCATTGTTGTGTTCCGGTCTGAAGGGTATAGAGAGCCAGGATAGACAGGCTACAGGCTATGAGGCATTCCATCTTGTAATAGTCTTATAGTCTTCCAAGTTTAACTTTTACACGAGGTGGACAGGGTTGTGTTGTGTTCGTTTTTCGACTTTACGTGTGTGACAAAAATATTTGCAGGTGCTTTAAAAAATGGAACCGTGGTAAGTTAGTGGATAAATTTATTTCAGTTTCATTTGCATAATATACTCCCGAATCCGAAATGAGCTCAATCCACGACAGCAAAAAAAAAATCAAAATAATTTATTGAATTTTTTAGGAATATCATGCGGAAATCTGCACGATGAAGAAATACAAAATATTTATTCGTATAAGACATTTGTTAACAGCGTGACGAACTCTTTCCTACACTAAAATCTTCTCAGAAATAACAGGAAGCATGTGTCTAAGCATCGGAATTTATACACGCTGTTACTTCTTTACTTTACTTTGCATTATATAAAAAAATAAGAAAGGATAACTTTTCTGATGTAAACCCAATAAAAAATAATAAAGTTGTTATTTTAATGGGTGCAAGAATAAATTGTATAAATCAAAATTCGCAAACTATGTGGCATGCAGGATACTACTTTTTTGAGTGACTGACAGTTATATTACCCACTACTGCCATATAGGGTGGACAGAGTGAAAGTATGGAATGGAATGTGCTATCCATTCTATCTGACATAGTTGCTTTTGCGCAATCCCTACACGTATGTTCATGTGCAGTACCTACTACGTACATACCGATTATAGTATTGAATATTTTTTAATTCAAAGTTGGAAAAATAATAATTTTTTACATGAAGCCAAAAGTGTTTGTAAAGCATATCATTTTATGCTTT
Organism: Parnassius apollo; assembly: GCA_907164705.1. Lineage (NCBI taxonomy): Eukaryota > Metazoa > Arthropoda > Insecta > Lepidoptera > Papilionidae > Parnassius > Parnassius apollo. The sequence goes on along the minus strand of CAJQZP010001146.1, from coordinate 5,804,124 downwards.
ACTATCCATTGCACAGAATATCCACTGCACCATATTTGACGGCTCCGTGGCGCAGTGGAATGAGTGGCTGCGCTGGGAGCCGCGGGTTCGAATCCCGCACGGATCAAGTATTTGTACGGCCTACAAATAATTGTTCCGGGTCTGAATGTGTGTCCTTGTGCAATTTATGTTTGTAAACTGCCTCGGTAATATAGGAGAAAATGTTAGTATGGGGGTAATGTTTTTAAAAAAAATATCATTCCGTAGATTTCTTAAGAGGGGTTGAGGGAAACTGAATCGAAAAATTGGCAGCAGAAGCATCCTGATAAAAGTTAAAAATAATAAAAAAACTTGCGACTGCCAACCAACCTGCCAGACGTGGCAACTATGGTAACAGAACAAACGTGGCAACTATGGTAACAGAACAAGCGGTGACCGTCGAAAAAGGTTGGGCACCCGAAATAAGTAAAAAAGTATAATACCAATATTTTTTATTTGCTGGGTATTAGTTAAATAATAAACCAGCAGTGGTGGCTTGCAGCTTGCATAATTTGTTTAACTAATCTACTTTATTTCGAAATGGATATATAAAGCGTTAGTGTAATTTTTAATTTGATAGTCTTTGATGAGTAAAATATTAAAATTCGAGTATGACACTCTCTTGACACAACTGTTTGCCAGTAGAATTTCCCCCTTAGATTACCTCATAGTGGTGGTAATTGCCATAGCGCGGCAACACGCTTTGCAAGCGGGTTGGCAATTGCAGTTTATTTTTAATTTTTAGTAGTAAATATTTATATTTTAATTTAGCAGGAAGATACTGCTGTTCATCTCCTGATTTTTTCCCCTCTGTCACCCCTTACGACACCCACGGGATGATATGGGGGAGTGGATATACTTACACCGCCACTATGGTGTATGCGGCCTCGCAGAGTTTTGCGGGAGCAATTGCCACCAGTATAGTTGTTGAGCTCGTCATCAAGCTAAATTGTGAGTGTATTATATTATCGTTATATTAATATTTAAATAATAAATATATTATAAGTTTAATAATTAAAGTTTGTTACCAGAAATTACATTTACAAGGTTAGCGCAATGAGTATCAATTACTACAGTACATTTACAGGGTTAACATAATCGTAAATTAAATTACGAAATATTTTGCATTTTTACTGTTCAAATTTATCATCATCATCATTACAGCCCTTCTGTTATATTACTTGCAATCGACTTTGAATTAGACCTTAAATTTTTATACGTGAAATTTATTTTGAATAATTTAATTTACTAGTGATCTCCTAGTGGTCGAAATTCGACCGTAACTCATTATTCTTTTAGTTTCACATATAAAGAAAGTAAGCTGTATTTGACTTTCAACTGCACAATAATGTATAAAACAAAGCTATCCTTAATACAAAATATAAAATTAACACTTTTTTGCCATGATATGTACAAACACTTCACAGACTTTTGGAAAGGAAAAACTCAAAACTTTTGGAAAAAAATCACTCAAAATCACAGCTCATTCAGTCAATCTATCAGTAATTAATAATAATAATTTCTTGTCTACATTTCGAAATTTTTTGGGGACAATCTCTACTCTGTGCAACTGTTTGACTAAAGACTATATAATTGACATTTGTAGTATAAACGTAAACAACGAATGTTTTTTTTTTTTAATTTATTGTATGTGTTACAAATACTCCTTTTCCGTATAAACTTTAAATATGGCAAATTTCACACTCCTCCGTGCGCGCAATATGCTTAAAAAGGGGTACAAAGCTTTCCGTTCACGTATTATAATATTTTATTTATATATTGATACCATATATCTCTCTACGTACATTTAATACCAAAAAAAAACATTGCGCGAAAGGAAACTTTTGCGAGCATTGAAAAAGCAGCTATTTTTGTATTTAGAGTAACGCTTAACATGTGTCGATTGGCGAAGACCACCCGCTCGTAATGCAGCTTATGTTGACTTATTTATAACGAAAACTTATACGGTTGCTCAATTCAATTACCTACGTCCGGGTATTGCGGCGTAATGTGCGTGAGCGCAAGAGAGTATGGTGTATGGTGTACGCACTGCGCACGTGAAATATGCTACGTTGCGGCTTCTCCCCCTGTAACTTAGACTTTACCATAAGGACAGCGAAACATGTTGCATAGCCAATTTCTCTTGAGCAATTTTGGATGTCTAGCTTATGAATAATTAAATAATTGTATACTTCATAGAACGCAAATGAAGAAAAAAATTCTATCAAACTGAATTCCACATGCTAAACTATCTGAATCGTCTGTTTAAGCTAGAGTTATCGTAGATTTAATGGAGTTCTATCCCCGATGATAACTCTATATCGTGTATAGATCGGCAGTGAAACAAATTATAGCAAAAAGTTTGCATATGTAAATTTCCTACTTTAATTATTTTTATGTTAGTTTCGTATTAGAAAATACGAAAGCACAAATCGAGTACTATAAGCAATATTATATCGAAGTTAGGGTAGTAAATAGTAGTAAGATAGGTTGTTATGCACATAATATATAGATTTAGTAATTTTAAGTAAATCCAGGTAAACCTAGGTTTATTATCTGGCATCACTAGCACTATGAATATATTTACTTCACCGTACCGAAGAAGTGTTGCGGTTTTTTCTTATTCCTTAGTGGGATATGTTTAGGTCGTTACTCTACATTAACTTTAAATAACTAATACATAAGTAACTGACATACTCTTAACATCACATATAAAGTGTGATTTTATAAAGTAAAAATTTATGTTTAAATCATTAATTAATCGCATAAAATGGTCTTACATTTACATGAATAATTTATTGAATGATTTCTTTGAAAACATAAATAATATTTCTAGGTCTTATTGGGTTAATTGAATCAGCACATTACTTAGAGAGTCCCAATCAAAATTCTATTTATCATCGTTAGTAAATGTTGTTAGAAAGTTATCTTCAATTGAATTAAATCTTGTCTGATATTTATACGGGTCGGATAAAAACTAAAATTACTCTTCATTGTTTGTTAACAAAGTACTAGTAACCCTTAAGGATCGATATTTCCCAAAGAACTAGTGGTTAATAATTTTTTTTGTTTAAAAATGGAACATAATATGTTGATTGACCTAGGAAATGGGAGCACAATGGCTACAAGAGACAAGCTCGTCTGTGCTTTGTTAGTGCAGTGTTGAAACGTCAACATGACGTCATGTGTACACTCTTGTAAGGCCTACATTCACGCCTTGCACAATCCAATACTCCAATTTATATTTTAATCAAATTTTAAGTGCGTTACCGCTTTTATCTTAAAACACTATTCAGTTTATACCACAAAATCAGGTCCAAACGTAAGTTAAAAAGAACTACTAGTAGTCACGAGGCAGTCACTTCACCGTGGGTCATGGGTTCGAAATCTGGGGCTGAACTGGACGCGACAGGTGGTGTTGTGGACGAGTTACTAATAAATTTTATATTTACACTGCAAATACCAAATAGTCTAGAGTAAATTCGTAATGTAACTAATTGCACCACCTACCGAAAAGGGCTGAACAACGTCTGCCGGACCAGTTGGAAATGATTTATGCTGAGTGAATCGCGACTTTCTTGTTTCGATTTTAGAGCACTGTATCAACACTCTGCTTTGCGTTTGGGGTTTACAATACCAAAGAATAGTGTTGTTATAATAACGGATCTTTTTTATAACAACATTTTGGAGTTTGTGGTACTAAATAATTACAATAAGTCATAGAACGGTAAATCACGTTTCTTTTTGGTAAAACAATGTATATACGTACATTGTTTTGAAAACTAGGTTAACGATAGAAATTTCTTGTAAGTAGTAAAGACAATGAGAAGTAGGTATCAACATATATGAGTGAGGCAACCTAAAAAAATAATACAATGACGAATCCACAAAATTCTGTGACGGTGTTACCTACTCTAAGATATTACGGTTGTGGTGTATGTTTATGAGCGAGTGATTTTAAATCGGAGACCCTTAACTTAGAAAAATGATCATTGTAAAAAATTGTTGATTAATAAATAAAATTATAATTTAAAAAATATATTTTCAGTGATTTTAGACAAATGCAGGAACACAGTCTTAAAATAAAAAAGGGAGATTCAGTCACCTACACACTTCAAAATTATCCTGACAACTGCTGAGTTAAGTAATTCTTATGCAAATACAAATTGATGCTCGTCTTTAGCCTTTCAATAGTAATGCGTCTCTACATCTCTACTACTGCTAGTAGTAAAGATTTATCGCAAATGTGAATTCAGATATATTCACAGGAAATAAGGTTGATTCCAGGTTCTAATGGAAAACACACATCGATGAGCTAATAATAAAAAATAAAAATTCCTTTAGGTTTTATTGTGAAAATAAGGTTAATTAAATAATTTCAATCTGCAGACCTATTGTTGCTTTAAAACCGTATTTTCACCTCCAAATAAAAATGAAAGCTATCTACATTAAAAACCATGACAATAATTGAATGCGTTAATACTGACATTTCCCTCTCGAATTTCCTTACCTCCTATTTTTTGAACTCGGTTAAAAACGGCATACTCTACTAAATACGAGTATGTGTTTTTACATTATGTTGTGTATGTATGTGTGTGTATGTATGTTTGTGTGCGCTTGGGTGCTTTGTCGGCAAGCGCTAAACAGATGGTTGTCGTTCTAAAAAATGTCAACGACACGATGGCACTAGCTTCTGCTCACGACTTTGCGTTCAATGTAACATTTGTGCTTTAAAGTAACCTCCATTATCCAAGATAATTTTTACTTAGGCAATAAATACCTATTTAAGTTATAAATATCTATTTATTTATTTATTTTATTTATTTAAAACTTCATATACACAAGTGTTATATAGGCGGACTTAAAGCCTAAGGCATTCTCTCCCGGTCTACCTTGGGATGATGCACAGATAGAATGAAGTAGGTGTAATAAAAAGTTAATATGCGAATACTAAAATAAAATAACAAAAAAAATTGTAATATATGGAAATAAAATACATAAGATATAAATGGTACATCGCAAAAAAAAGATAAAATTAATTATACTAAAATGAAAAATAAAATACCTAAGATAATAAAAATGTATAATACATAAGTACATGTATATAAAGTCATAAAGATATACAAATATACATATTATCAAATAAATTTACAAAAATATATTAATATTCATACACATATATGTATACAAAATATATAATATACATAATAACAATAAGAATAAATATATATATATATATATATATATATATATATATATATATATATATATAAACTGTTACTATGATGATTCTGCCAATTTATTAAGTAAGTGTTCCCGAACCTTCATCTTGAACGCGTACCGATTGCTAGCCATCCTGATTTCGAGAGGGAGTGCGTTCCAAAGGAGAATAGATTGAATGTGGACAGAAGAATGAACAAGTCCAGAGCTATGGGAGGGACATAGGAGAAGAAGGTTGTTCGTAGAGCGGAGGTTTCTCTCATGACTATCACTAAGCAACTGAAAGTAAGGAGATAAGTAGGAAGGGGAAGTTGGAGACATCAGGATAGAATAAAGGGTGGTGAGTGCACGCAAACAACGGCGTTGACGAATAGGTAACCATTTTAATTGAGATCAATACGTGGATACATGGTCATACTTTCGAAGATTGAAAATGAATCGAATGCAGTTATTCAGAAGACGGTCATGTTTGTTGAGAAGATCTGCATTCAGGTCGAAATAACACACATCACCATAGTCGATTAAGGGAAAAATTAACCTCTGCATAAGCATTGTCTTAATTTCAGATGGTAGAAAATTTTTTTGGCGATAGAGAGAACGCAGGGTACCAGTGACTTTCTGGCTAACGGTCGTTGTTTGGGCTTTCCAACTCAAAGTAGGATCAATTAATAAACCTAGATCCTTCACAGTGGAACACAATTGAATCTCAGTACTATTAAAAAAGATAGGAGGTAGAGCTACTGTTTTCAATCTCTGGATCATCGGACGGCTACCAATTATTATGGCCTGACACTTTGAAGGGTTGACCATTAGGCCAAACCTGTCAGACCAGTTCTTAATGTACTCAAGGTCCCTGTTAAGTATGTCCACCGCTGTAGAAATATCGTCAATACTCGCTTGTGTGTACAATTGTACAGTTGCATACAGATGATACTGAAGGTTTTGAGTAATGAGATTAATAAATATAGAAAACAACAAAGGAGATAGGAGAAAGGATATGCCGCCGAAACAACAAAGGAGATAGGAGAAAGGAGGGACACTAGCATGTATGTCAAGCCAGCTAGATGATAGCTCATCGATGCGAACCGACTGCTGGCGCCCTCGAAGATATGATGAAAACCAATCCAGTGCTTCGGGTGAGATCATAGAAAGGGAAAGAATGGAAATTAGAATGTCATAACTAATGGTATTAAAGGCGTTCGAGAAGTCAACCAAAACCAACACAGTGACTTTAGTGTCCTCTATGCCTGCCCTAATATCACTAGTTACTTTCAGGAGTGCGGAAACGGTACTATGACCGGGGCTAAAGTCAGACTGCAAGGGGCTTAATAAGTTATTACGAGAGATAAACTGCGAAAGTTGCTTGTGGACACAGGCCTCAAGGACCTTGGATAAGAAGGGAAGGATGGATATAGGTCGGAAATGATTGGGTAAAGTGGGATTTGGGATCTTTTGTAAGGGAATAACGTAAGCCTTACGCCACAGTGAGGGAGGACTATCACCATACTAAATAATTTTACATTTTCAGTTCGGGGTTCTTAGAATAGAAAAAAAACAAACGAAATGTCCCTTGTGGAAAATTTCTTTTCAATGCATAAAGTTGCAGCGCAAAGGGATTGTGAGAGAAATAAAATGTTTTTGTTAAACACACACAATATCTGACATTTTTGTACTATGTGCAGGAACGGACGTACCTATGTTTTGAAGGTGCTAGAGCGTTTAATTAGCGATTCTGTTGTGTTTTCTTGTCGTTCCTTGTCATTGTGTAGCAACTTAATGTTGATATGTTTTGTATGGCGTGTGTAGAGAATCGGAGACCATTTTCACTGAAAACGGGATATTCCATCTAAGCTCTTAGGGAAAATAACGAATCCGTATTTTGATTTTTAATCAATGATAGATGGAGATGTGTTTGGGCAACAGCGTCCACTAACCATTAGCGGTTGTGTGTGCTCGTTTATCACACGAATCTTTATCTATTCATATAAATAAAGTTAAAGTATCTGTCTGTACTAACATAAACAACAAATAACTGTATTATATGAGTTGAGGGGGTTATTTGCATGCAACCATTTTTTAATTCTTTTTAATTAACAATCTTTTTTTTTTAATTTTTATAATTTTTTTGATTTTTTTAATTTTTTTGCCTGTCTGTCTGCCCGTCTATCTGAATCAATTGTATTGAAACTTTACCAACATATAGAAAGCAATGCCAGGAGTGATTTAGGTTATACATATTCAATCCGAAAAATCAGATTTTAAAAAAGACTAAAAAATACCTTAAAATCGTTACTACAGTGTAACTGGTAGATTTTAATAGAGTAAATTAAATTATAGTAACCTATTTATACTCGTATATGATTGATTACTTAACTTTTCCTTAAGGCAGTAATAACTTCATTTAAGAATGGGCGACATTGGTTTATGTTTTATGGGAAAATAATCAGTGCGTTAAATAAGTATATATAAAAAAGTTTAGAAAGAAGAACATTAATTACCATAAATGTACCTATGTTCAGCTAAGTAATAGTGACAAGTTAATTGCTTAAAGTGACGACAACGGTTTGAATGAGTGGAGAGAGTGACTTTGCGATGGGTTCTCGTCACCTCAGCCAATGTTTAAATCATTACATCATGCTAGCAGCCGCTTCACGAGAAGATCGTACAAAAATAATTGATCAAAAATATAAACTAAAAATATATACTATAATAAAACTCTAACACGACGTCTGTCTGAACACGCGTCACGCAAAAACCTGTAAACCGATTTGTACGGGACTTTCACTGACAGATAGCTGATAGGCTACTTTTATTTTAGCGTTACGCGCAAAATACGAACGAAGTCGCGAGGAACAACTAGTATTTTAATAAATATAAAACTGCCCAATATACTGCTGCTACTGCCCAATATACTGGCCAAACGAATAGTGTCGGTTTTTCATGCACATATCAAAGTATCTTGGCGTAACCAGTCAACACCATTCACACCGGTGCGTTGGCCTAGTTATTATCAAAAGTATCCATATTATATTATTTACATAATATTTTTATAATAAATATCTCCATCTAGACAATAACTAAACCAAGGTCTTTACATATGCTATGAAATGAACAAACTATGCATATTGCTTTAATTGATTTCGATCAGGAGATTTTGACTCACAAAATGACCCTCATGGACATTTGGGGAAGAAAGTTGACAATGATGAATTAAAGACGTCAAAACAATATTAGATTATTTGCAACATTTCATTAAAATAAAGAAGCTTGTCAAATATGTACTACCTCACGAACTGAGTGACACACAGAAAGAGTTCCACGTTCAAACTTGCAGCATATTTCTGATTCAGCATAAAAGAAAGGAGGGAATTTTGAGTCGAATTGTTACCTGAGATGAGAAGTTGATTCTATACGACAATCTCAAGTATCACAGTGGTTAGATCCAGGTGGACTAGACAAGCCAAACAGTGTCCGAAACAAAAGATGGATAAAAGAATTTTATGGTCGTCTACTATTGGCGTTATTCACGATAGCTGCTTGCCATCTGATTCTACAGCTGTTGCTGACTGTTATTGTCAGTGTGAATGATGGTGGAGGAGCTGGTACCCCAACAGACCAGATTGATGGAATTTGAACTTCTCTTCGCCAATAAATACTGACAACGCCCGGTCACTTACTATACAATAGACGTCGGCAAAATTACAGGGCTAATGCTAAAATCGTTCCTCGTCCAACATATTTTCCAGACCTTGTTTCAATAAACTTTTTTTGATAAGTTTAATTATCGATTTCATCGATTGATGCATGTTTTTTTTTTAAATAGGATAGGGTGACAAACGAGCACACGGTCCACCTGATGGTAAGTGGTATTGCTGTGGTCCATAGACATCTACATCTATCCTCGATTACAAATCAAAATGCAGATGTGTCGTAACCGTAATGACTAAGATGAAATGCCTCGTTTCCAGTAAAGAGGGTCTCCGGTTCTCTACACTCACCATTCGAAACACAGCAGCATTAATTCCCCGGCTGAGCCGACCCATTCGTGCTACAACTATACTACTAATACGAGTATAACTGCAGCATGGCTCTACCACGTATGCCTTTAAAGTGTTCCTCGATTCTCGTGCAGCGCGTGCAGCAGACATTTATAGTGAGCAATAAAAAACTGTTAATAATATGGCAACAATCTTTAATAGTTAAGCAATTTTTAATATTTTAATAAATAGAAGTAGATTTTTTTTTGAAAATAAAAACAATCTTTCAATTTTCGCATACACGTTGTTAATTTACATAAACACACGATCCTGACACATCTCACACGCCTCCTTCACATCCATATACGAGTAAACTATACTATAAAACACAATCAATCTCACAATCAACCTCATTGGTGTTCTTGCAGCAGCGGTGTCGACGAGTTTGGTCTGAAGACAAACTTCGTGTTAGAAAAGCGGTGACAGGTTATTATAACATGCCTAGACATGTAACATATTTAATGTGGATGTGTGTGTAATGAATTTCTAAAAATTACCGTACCTCATAAATGTAATCGCGACGCGATTTAATGTCCTTTTATAGCAGTGTAAATAAGTATAATAATTGCAACAATAAATAATCTTTTATAGTTAGTTTACCTACTGTTAAGTTAGTTCTACTCTTTTGTGATTTTTCCTTTCTATTGATGATCTATGAATATTTTTGGGTAAATCTATTGTAGCTGCAATGCACATTAATAATCAATGTACTCGTACTTATAACGTGAATCTCGTGAGAGCCGTAACAGATAAGTCAACATCAACAAAAGCTGGCTCACAAGGTGACCGACATGTGTGTTGGTCTGCCAACAGAAATTATTCCCATATTCGTTTCTCCGAACGAACTAATCCCGGTCAGCCTCTCGGGTTATCTGAGGTGACTTGGACTCCGCAAGTCCGCAACGGACCGCTCCGGGTTCAATGCAAAAGGCAGTGCTCCTCGATACCGCCTGCATCGTTAACCGCTTTCTCTCTTTTTAACACTAACCCTCTGCCGTTTATTTTCCCCTGCTAAGGGTTTCCGTCTGGTTGGGTTTTTAATTATTTGTTTTACTATATCTAATGGTATAATTATGTAAATTTATTATTTTCTTTTATATATGTATTTATACAGATCAAAGAGATGATAATACTATTATAAAACATTATAACACGTGTACTTAAAACAGCTAGTTTAACCATGCGGAAAAATAAAATCCTGTTTCAAAACACTTTTATTATATTAAAATATTTATGTATAACAAAATCGAGACAAAATCAACATCAGGCCTGGCAGAAAATATAAAAATGAACTGAACTAAATGAAACTTACATTTTTTTTAAAAAGAGAGGAAATTTTAACACGTTATAGAATCGAAGGTATAAACATATTTTATAAAATAATATTTTCAAATTATTTTGTAAAGCTTATTGATAACTGGACTGGTTTATTTTTTAAAAAACAGTCAAGGGCTAGGATTGTTGCAGTTGCGACGCATTGAGTTTCAAGTCCCATAAATAATGTTGCTCACACTCGAAGTTAAAAGCGGTGTGTTGTGTGTACGCCAGGTGGTAGAGCTTATTTTAAAGTCTACTTTTTATTAACGAATAAGAAAATAAATATTATTTTATGAGTTCTATTCAAAAATAGTTGATTCATGTTTGTTCAAATATTTTCACAAATGTTACATAAAGTATTCCAGTTGCAACTAAAGAACCAAAATGGGGCTTCGAAACAAGAATGACTTAAGGTCATGGAAACTGCTGTCAGCTGGTGAGCATGTTCTGCGAAGCGTGATATTTTTTTGGATATTCGTTACTTTGCGGCGGGATTATATTTCAGCAAATAAACACTAGGAGTAATACGATACAGTACGTAACCTTAAATTAGACAAAGAGATGTATATGCTTACACGTAACTGAATCTGTGTTGTTACAATCAAATTGAATGAAGGTTTATTTGAATTAAACATGTTCAAGGTAACAAGACGTATTATAAGCGTTTCAGAAAAAGGTATATACTTTGATTTAAAGATCCAATATCTATATTTTACATACGTCATCACAAAGTCTCGCCCCGTGTAGTTGCGGCGTGAGGGAATATACCACCCTCAATATTATCCCGTGGGTTTTTAAAGTTTTTAAGAGGCAGGGGAATGAAACGGTAGAAGGACAACAGCATCTTCCTGTTCACTGAAAATAGTAAAAAGCTGCGTTTGCTAATCCGCCTACAATGCGTGGTAACTTTGGAAAATGTGGCAATTTATAGGGAAGGCTTATGTTTAGAAGTGGACTTTTAATGAGCTGGAGTGAATCAATGATCAAATAAGACCGAAGGAGCAATATAATTAAATTTCCAATATACAGCAATAAGACGTGAATGAAAATCGATTTGCTACATTTGTTCACGGACATCTATGTCAAGTACAATAAAGCGTGTGCATACTTTGTTGAAAACATGAGTGAAGTGAAAGTGAATCCCGCTCGTTAATGAAATTATATGTTATTGAATTCGATTTTTTTCCTAATAAAGTAAACAGTCCACAGCCGACATTCATACCTTGAAAAAGTAACCTATACTCACCACACTAAGCACAAAACCGACACCAACACACTCACGTAGATGACAACAGATACTGTACAGTAAGATTTGAGTATATTTTTATTTAGATATTTAGCCATCAGATTTATATATTGCAACAATATTTACGAGTCATCACTCATCAGTCATCAGAGCCTAATTCGTAAGAGAGTATAGTGCACCATGTGCAGCTGAGAATGACATTTGGAGAAAAAAAATCGTATGTTCCTCTTACATACAATTTTTTTTCTCCAAATTGGCCGCCCCCAAACCTTAAAACTCGAAGTTTTAAAAAAATTGTATAGCAAGTCACTCCAAACCACCACGTCAAAACACAAGTTTTTAGAAATAGAATCGGACATTATCCACATTACCAAGTTGTTTGTGAATCCCGTCATTACTGTTTCTAAGAATTTCGAATAATATTTCTCGAATATTAACATGACTTTTAAAGTACTGGCTATGTAAAAAAATTTAAAAAAGGCCAAATTGTGAACACTGTCGTTCTTCCGTTACACCTTTTGATAAGGTTACAAAAAACGCCGAATACGCGCAACACTACAAAATTATTTCGCCAATAGACTACTCATCGCCACTTATTGTATTCATTAAAAGTATCATTATGGTACCTGTACCAGTGTCTCCAGCGGAACCCGTGGCTAAGCTTCCGGCATCGAATGCTTTAGGCAATTTCTCTATTGTGTAACGTCCGGTTTAAATCACTATTCAATACTAGTGAATTGGGTAGTACAGATCGCTGGGTCAGAGGTGAAACTAATTACTACATTGGAAAACGTATACGAGAAAATAAGAAGAATATAATAATTGACCCTATCCTATCTTATTCTAAGAAAAGTATATAAAGATATTATTTGCATAAAACTAGCGGTTAGCTTTTTGAGTACCTAGATGTATATCAAATTTCCTCCGATTCGTAATATACTGAATGCTTTGAAGATGTCTAATGAAAAAAAGTCATTTAAATGGTAAGAATGCTTGGACGTAATTACGTCAATGATTAATCATATTTCTTAGATTTTCGTTATATATATATAAATATATATATATATATATATATATATATATATATATATATATATATATATATATATATATATATATATAACGGCTGTGTGGCTTCCCCGTGCCTGTTCAACCTATTTATGGACAGTTGTTAGCAAAATTTGAAAGTTGAAGAATGCGGACTAAGAATGGGTGAGTTAACCGGCAAATGCCTTTTGTACGCCGATGATCAAGTTATCCTTGCGTCGTCGGCGGCCGAGTTGCAAATGATGGTTACATTAATGAACAGATCATTAAAAGAAAGGGGTATGAAAGTGAACGCAAGTAAGACGAAGGTTATGATTTTTGAAAGAGAAGAAAGTAAAACGATTTGTGAAATAAGAATAGAAGGGGAGTTGATCGAGCAAGTAGACGAGTTTGTATATTTGGGCTGCGTATTTAGCAAGGATGGGAGATATGATAAGAATATAGAACGACGAATGAATGCGAGAAATAGAGTAAATGGGGCCCTACACTATATTGTGAAGAGTCAAAATGTGTCGAAAAAGGCACGTATGGCAATTCACAATGCTGTGTTGGTCCCTACTTCAACGTATGGTAGTGAAAGTTGGGTGTAGCAGAAGAAGCACGAGAGTAGAATGAACGCAGTAGAAATGCGGTCGTTAAGGAGTATGTTAGGGCTGAATCTGAATGACAGGGTAAGAAATTGTGTAATAAGAGAAGAGTGTGGTTTGCAAGATGATGTTGTGACCAGGATTAAGAAAGGAATGCTTCGGTGGTTTGGTCATGTGGAAAGAATGGATGAGGAAAGACTGACAAAGAAAATTTATGTTGCAGAAGTGAATGGCAGAGTCGGAAAGGGACGTCCTAGGCAAAAATTTATCGACCAAATTGGCAATTTATTAAAAACGGGCGAAATTAGGAGTACCCTTAACCGACGAGCATGTATGCGTAGGTGTATGGATGTGAAGGAGGCGAGAGAGGTGTGTCAGGATCGTGCCAAATGGAAGTCTGTAGTCTCTGCCTACCCCTCTGGGTGACAGGTTGTATATAAGTATATATACATATATATATATATATATATATATACATACATAATTTAATTTAGTTAAAATAATTTAATAAATAAGGTTAAATTCTAATTTGTAACAGAAAATTTGTTGGTGAAAAAATTCTCAACCAATTTTCCTTTCCTTTCCACAAGGTTTTCCGCAGTAAGAAGTTGTTAAAGCGATGGCGTAGTTTTTTGACTTTAAAAAAGGAAAATTTTTGAAAGTCAAAAAACTACTTTTAAAATATTTTGACTTTAATTTAATATTTTACCATGTATCGTCAGTTAATAAAAATCAAAAATTACTAGATGTAGGCATGTGATTACTCTAGGATAAAAACAAATAAAATGTAAGGATACAATTCTAGGTAACGTGTGATAATTTCTGTGGTTATTTTTACAAAGAAACTTTTATATTGTATTATTTATTACGGTATATCAAAATTCCACTACTGTTCATAAGTGCCCTACATACATTGTCTCATTTGGGAATATTTGCCATAGCTGCCACGTTTGAGAGACAGGTTGGCAACCGCAATATTTCAAGTTTATTTTAAACATTTATTGGAATAATTCTACTACCCATCTCCTATTATTGTTTCCATAGATATAATAATGAAGTTTTTAATATTTCTATGATTGTTTCCCTCTGCCGCCTCGTATGGTACCCGCAGGATAATGCGTGGTAGTGGATTCTATTATACAAGTGAACGGCCCAGTCTACTATTTCAATATATTATATACTCACTGAAACTATCCTTTATATATACTGAAAATTATTTTACTAAGTACTAATTTAAGAGGTTAAGAAACGAATTATTTGAAGGTAGGAATAATAAAATATAATGTAGACAACAAGCAGTTATACAAACAATGTCCCTAATAAACTAGCAATTTTTAGGTTGATAATGACTTTTTGAGATTTTGCCACAATTCTTCTAATTTATGTAATGACGAAATTCGGTAGTCAGCAAACAAACCCTGACAACAGTCAAATTTAGGGTCATTGCTTCTTAACTTTTTATTACGCCTAATTGTCACATAAGGGAACTATGAATTCCAATAAAATATTTTTTTTAATTTCTAATTTCCTTATTTAGTAGAACACCGGCTTAGTGGCGTATTTGATTCATTAGCAAAAAGACAGAATAAGGCCATATTACATGTAAGGACACAACAATAAAAAAGAAAACGTTATCTGAAATAAACAAAAACAATTAAATGTATGTGCCCAATAGCCAGGTAATCTACATTGTTTAATATCTACAAATCTAAAACTATTTATGTCATACAATCAAAAGCAACAACATTTCCGCCGCGGAACATCTAAACGGCACATTAAATGGACCCAAACAATGCTGTGACTAAGTGCTTTGTCCGTCGTCATACGAATGTGGTTTAATCTGGTTCCCAAGGTCCGACACAGGCGCGGCTACGTAAGAGGTCTGCGGGCTCCCCGCAGGAATGCGCCGTAAATCATCGCGTATATCCGTTCTCGAAGCGTTTTTCGTATCGACTAAGCCGTAGCCTCCACGCCACCCGTATACCACCACGTTCAAACAGACATAAATTTTTAACTTGTCCCATTCATAACTAAAGGCAAATAAATGAAATAAAAGGAAAATAACTTAACATCTCTCTGAAATCGGTAATTCTATGTGTTTATGAGCTAGGTTTAACAGATAAATGGTGTTTAATTTACAGTATATTTGGTAGTGTATTAATAACTTTACATTTACATTTACATATATACATTTTATACGTGGCAGAGTCATGCTGCAGTTATATTAGTAGTATAGTTGTAGCACGAATGGGTCGGCTCGACCGGGGAAGGACCACGCTCTCACAGAATACCAGCATAAAATAGTAGCTTAATGCTGCTGTGTTTCGTATGGTGAGTGTAGAGAACCGGAGACCCTTTTTACTGGAAACGAGGCATTCCATCTTAGTCCTCACTGGTGACAACGCATCTGCATTTTGATTTGTAATCGAGGATAGATGTATGTAGATGTCTATGGGCCACAGCAACCACTTACCATCAGGTGGACTGTGTGCTCGTTTGTCACCCTATCCTATGAAAAGCCATAAGGAACAATGTACCGTAAATCATAATAAAGATAGAACAATAACATCACGCATACTATGTAACTATAAATACTAACTTATAATTGCATGGAGCCCACAAAGCCAAGCCGCAACTAAAAGCTCGTATTGTCCTCATCGCATCGCCGACACACGAGCCTCGCACATTAACTTATTAACGTAAGAAAGATAAGATATAAATGAATACATCTACACAATGACTATTTTTAAATATTTCACTCATCTTTATCTAAACATCTACACTCCTAAATGATAGTAATTAGTTTTTATTCCGCTTTATGTAGAAAACAGTGCATACAAGTTTATATGAGGTGTTCATGTTTTTTGAAACTTAAGTTTACCAACAGAAATAGAATTAAGTTTCATATTGTACTTACATGTACAATATACAAATCACTGCTGTTGTAACCGATGCTTATTTTTTGTGAGAATGGGGACTGAGATAATAAAGACTCAACTTCCTTGCGTGTTACATTCCTATTTTACCAATAGATAAAATAGATTAAAGTGACAGTGAACTTGGCGCGGTATTTACCGAAGACGCAACGACGGCAGGTGTGGGCGGTGCACTTGCTCTTGCGCAACCATTTGGGAAGTCGGAACCGGCGTGTGTGTCTGCAAAGCCGCTTCGACCCTCAACACATTAGCATTCTACCGTTAACTTTACTTGCCAAGGCAAACTAATGATGTCATACATACAAAACAATAGCAACATGACAGCATCTAGGAATACCATAGAAAGGTTTACACCACATCAAAACACATAAACACTGCGATGAATTTCTAATTATAATATATTAATTATTTGAAGTCTAAATATTAGCAACATAATTTTAATACATTCAAGATATAATCATTTTAAAATATTTGTTTTTGTTATTTGGCTTCACAAAATCTATATTATGTACAATTAACTTAAAATTTGCTAACATTTATTACGTTTACTTTTATAGTCTCTACATAATAACAATCGTTCGTCTATAAGAAGTTCATAATAAGAGCATTGAGACTGGAAGAAGAGATCAGTTAGAGAAGTACTCCAAAGTTAGAATATATTATGGTAACCACAGATATGCGACTTTTACATTTAAAACGCAAAGAGTAGAAGTATGTTAGCATTTCTTTAATGTTATTAACATAAAAATACATTTTTAAATAATTTTCTTTGCGACGTGCTGTATCGTACTGAACTAGATAAAAGTAATCAAAAATCTTATGCGGATATAAATATTTAGTAAAAATTTAATCCTTTATATTTTGCCCTTTTCCGTGTAGTTTTGGCACATCGCGCGAGTTATATTTTATTTGTCGTTTTTTCCTCCGGCTTTACAGGTAGTGGATATTATCACATCGCCACTGCACGTTACGTTGAAATGTATTAATGTTTTTTTTTTCATTTGGTGTTGTTGTCTTTATTAAATACAGGTGAAGATGAAACTATGGTTCGTGAATATAGCGCACCCACAATGTTTTACATTAAAATAATTGACGCGAATTACAATTAGTAACATAGATAACAAATTCGTTTGTTGCATTCGATGATAACCTTAACATCCGCAGTTGGTTCAAGTATGCAGATAGCACAATATCAACTTTAAATTACTTCACACTAACTATTAAAAATATATCCACAATTGTAACTACTTGTTATATAAATGTCTACATGTTATAGACATTGATATAACAAGTAGGTATGCAATACTATCAAAATAATGATAACAATGCTCTCAGGTCGTGGTCTCGTGGTGCAAGCTTCTGTGATAACATCGCTCTCTCCCGAATGACCTGCGTCTTGTAAGTTCCTGGGCACGTTATAATATAATTTCACACATAAATCTCATTATAATACCGTGAACTGTAAATTTGTTTATAATGATCGAAAATAATGATTATAGATACTAAACAAACCATTATTGCACTTTATGGTTTAATCGTTTAGCTTACATATTTCCAAAAAAAATTATTTTTAATTTTCATTCATGATAAATATGTATTCGTTTCGGTAAATTTTTCAGTGAAAAATTGTTTTATTTTTTACTTTCCGCTTAAAAGTGAATGGTTTGACAGTCCAAATTTTAAATTATATCCAAGTTTTTTGCCGATTTCATAAAAGAAACAATGGTAGAGCCACGCGGCAGCTTTTGATGGGCGGGCTCGAACCGGGGTGGTACCACGACTACACAGAATACCAGCGTGTACGTTTCGCTTGGTAAGTATAGGTGGCCGGGGACCAAATTCCTCCTCCTCCCCCCCCCCACTTTAACATGTTAGCGAAATCGGATAAAAACTACCCCAGGAGGGTTCCGGCAACACTCGTGACGGAGAAGTCCTCGTATCCACGACCAAGTTATTCTACTCTTCCTGAGCGTGGGTGCTCAGGCTGCCCGCGTATGGTATATGGGCTGCTCGGGGCAAGCGAAGCAATGAAACTAAGGCGACCCCTGTCACACTACCCGTGAATTTTTGAAACATTAAGGGACTTCATTCGAACCTTAATGATGACCACTACCATCTGGAGACGGCGAAGCCGGCCTTACTCTTTTTAACCGAGACTCAGGTGCCCTCTCCAGCTTATACTTCATATCTCTCCTACCCGGGATACAAATTAGAACACCCCTTTGTGCCCTAGGCTGGAGTTTGCGTATACGTCAGAGAGGACATCTGTTTTCGACGCCTTGGCAGTCTTGAAAGTACGGACCAGTCCATCCTATGGCTGCGCTTAGACAGCGATGACCATCCTCGCGTCTACAGGTGCTTCTATGGGTCCCATAGCGGAAGCGCCGAAACAGACCGACTCATCGACCACGTCATAATAGCTACAGATTTCTAGCTACAGCAGATCCCATCGGCAAAGATCGTGTTCCTTGACGAATTTATCGCTCACCACGCTGAATGGCTCGGTTCACGTTTAACTGATCATGCGGAGAGATCTGTTTATGACTTTGTCTTGGTATATGGTCGTACACAGCTAATTACTTCGCCTACACGGGTTCCAGATGTGGAGGATCATGCACCTTCCCTATTGGACTTTCTGCTGAACTCTCACCCGAACGGATATCAGGTTTCTGTTGACGCCCCACTAGGCACGTCGGACCATTGTCCTGTCTGGAGTTTGGTTCCACTCACACTAACTTCGTGGTTGCATTCTGCAGGCCACCGCCGTGTTTGTCACTATAGGTCGGCCGATTGGGATAGGATGCTTTGGGGGCGAGTTTGCTTTTCGCCGGACGATCCCAACATTATTGCTGATTCTGACCCATCGAAGGCAGATCCCAGCCATGGTTTGGTCACTCTTGTAAAATAGCATCGCGTTATAAGCACGAGTGCTACCGGGCCTGGACTGACACATCAACGTCTTGGGATATAAACACCAGCCCTCTTAAAAGAAGTATAATTCCGCCTACAGGTCCTTCAACGGGACATTGCCATTGCAAGGTCTGAGCACACCGCCTTCACGAAAAAAGAAGAAAGAAAAGAGTTACTTCTTTTTAAAAGGCCGGCAACGCATCTGCAATTCCGCTGGTTGGAACCGTTGATTGTCGTCGTCTACACGCACTGACGTACGTGCAGGTATCGGGCCTCGGGGTGGCCCCCATTGCCCGGGTGTCCTCATGTCCCATTATTATGGGACAGTCCTTGTTGCCTATTCAGGCGTGATGGTAAGTCCGGTTTTTCCGTAATTGGTTAATTACGGAAAAAAGAGTGGTTATCTAATATAGACAGAGTTGGCCTTTCAGCGGCATTGTGGGTTGTTACTCAACTCTCTAATCACATATAGAGAGGAGTTCTCTTGGAAGAGGTCGCCCGTCCGGTGGCCGGGTGTGTAGCGGCGCAAAGCCGTTCAGGTGTTCATGTGGCCCGTTATCGGCACGGTCAAACATGCCGCGCGCTAACCGGGCCACGAAGTCGGTGATGGTCTCGACTTTCAGATCGGCCGCTATGACGTCATTCCGGACGTAGCGACCTGCTCCGACGATCGTCCTTAATGTCAGATTCTGCTGGGCCTGCAGTCGCCGCCTCAGAGGGTTGCTCAGAAGTGCGTACCAGGCCGGAGCAGCATACGTGATGATGGTCCGGATATACATCTTGTATATCCGGAGCTTGGTGTTTATAGGCAACTTGGATGCAAGTACCGGCAAGAGCGTCGCCCGCGCACATCGGGCCCGGCGGACGACGAAGTCGACGTGCGCGGTCATGCGCAGCGTCCTGTCGATCTTGCACCCAAGGTAGGTTACGGCCTTCTGGTACGCAATCTCCTGGCCGTTGAGGGTCAGCGGAGGTGGTAAATTCCTGAGACGGCGAGTGAGCAGAGCGGTCGTCTTACCAATTCCCCTGGTGTTGCGGTTGTTCATGGGCGGCGCTGGTCACTTTACCATCAGGTGAGCAGTGAAGAAGTGGCAATTCTTCTATAAAATAATTTCGAGTTTACCGCTGGGCACCTAACGAGCATGAAAAACGTTTACAAAAAAATCTTGTAACCTAAGACCGTTTTGATTATTTTAATATTTTAAAGTTCAAACGTCTTCAATGCCCACTTGCATTATGATTTATATCCATAATACAGAATAGATCAACATTAAAATCACCCAATACAGAAAAGAAGCAATTCGAGATATGATTCGCAAGTACGCTTGTTATTGGACCTGGATGTTCAATTGGTGTATGGAATACTACGAGCAGTAATTTCTATAACGGCTAGTTAGGAAAACACAGGCTTGTTAGGAATATGACTTGAACCCTTCTTAAAACGAATGGAGGATGCTCTACGAAATGCTATAAAGTTTACGACCGGAAAGGGATACTTGTAGAAGAAAAACGCGAGTTTATGCCCCACAAACAAGCAATATTCGTTTCGTATATAAAATGCTACTATATCTTACATGTTAAAACTCCATTATATATTTTTAACATTTTGTTTCATTTTTACCGTAAACTGTATTACTTTTGTTGTGTTTGTAACAAATATATAATTACAATAACAGTTTTTCAAACAAAATTTCCAAAAATTACGAAGAAAATATGATCTCTAACCACTTTGTGCGTATTCTTAAAGATACACTTGGTATGCTATGTCTTCATATATCCTAACAAACTCGAATAACTTAAAATAATTTCGAAGAATTGGCAAATTGAATTGAATATAATGATGATGATGATAAAAATAACAGTGTGGGGGTGTAAGTAGACCTATTATTATCATGTTAAATCCCATTCCATATTATTGTTAATAACTTCTATAAAAGCCAAAGTTCAAATTATTATATAAAATTACATATACTCGTAAGTAAGCGACAACTGTTACATATTGAGACAATATAAAGTTAATATCACATGCAAATACTAACACGTGCCAGTGAAAATAGTTTTACGGATTTTATTGCGTTTGATTTCAACTTATTGTTAATTCCCGTTACTTATCATACGCACAGATACACATATTCGTAAAATATATTTTATTGAATTTGTATCATATGCGTAAATTTAATAAAATGATTTCCTTCATTATTAATTCACTTAAAATATCAGAGTAGTACGTATTGTTGATAGTTAAGGGAATAAATGCCGTAAATTACCCTTGCCGTAAATTTCAAAGTACGCGACCACTCCACATCGATCCCCAAATTGTTAATTGTAATTTAGATTATTTCAATTACGAAATGCACAGCGATAAAGGAACACAACATGCGTTTCTAAATATTAAAACAATTATGGAGGGCATAAGTGAAGTTATTCAATATGTTATTTTGCTAAGATCGTGGCTTCCGATAAATAATAAAATCTAAAATCTAAATCTTTAATTCAGTTATCTTACTAAAATTATTAAATTATACAACAGATCGATACCGCTCCGAAACGTTACCTATAAACTGAAAAACTTAACCGAGCTTCTTAAATAGTTATTAAAAATTTAGTACATAATGAAGTAAATTACAACTAAATGAGTTGTTTTGAATAACTTATCTCTTTGATCATCTCGTAGATATCACGAGTCCTAATTACCTGCAATATGAGGTGCAATGGTCCGCTCACTCTGCATACCGGTGGCGGAGATTCATATCCCCAAAGGCAGCTCCAAGGCATTTTTCATAATATTCATAATATTATAGTAACGTTTAGTAAGTTTTATTAATTTTTTTACTGCACTCACGGTTGCACATAATAATTTATTATACAGACTGTTTGAAATAGAAGAATATTATGAATTCATATTTAAATCCGAAAATGACATAAATTTAGTTGATGGCATTATTTTCTTCATTGAGAAAGTTAAAAACAATTCACCTAAACTAGTAGTGTAACACGATAGGTGAACGAGCGACCTACGGCACGTCCGCCTCACGACTGAGGTGCGCACAGCTGATGATATACTCTAATCCCTAACCCTAATCGCGGATTCCGTACTTTAATTTTTTAATATAAAACCTCCAGCCTTAATGAAAAGTCCCAATTTGCTTAGAAAACGATCTACAAAAATTTAATTTCCAGGTATAAAGCAGATATAAGCAGCAAGTGCCTATAAACGTGAAAACTATTGATAAATCGCCCTTTAAATAGTTGTTACAAAATTTAATAGATTCGAATGTATCAAAACGATGTTTAGCAGTTAATTGAAGTTAAGAGGTACCACGAATTTCTTTTCGTTAATTTTTAAATTATTACTAAGAAAAAATTCGTTAGTGGCGGCGTTATAATTTCCATCTACCCCATAGTTACAATATCCACTACCCTACAGTTACAATATCTACTACCCCATAGTTACAATATCCACTACCCCATAGTTACAATATCCACTACCCCATAGTTACAATATCCACTACCCCATAGTTACAATATCCATCATTACGTGGGAATCCTATTAAGAGGTGGCAGAGGGGAACTGAAATAGGAAATGGGCAGCAGGATCTTCCTGATATCAACTGCAAATAATTAAAAAATAGCGGTTACCAAAGCGCCTACCAAACGTGACAACCATGGACTAAGGCAAAGTCTCACATATGGGCCAATCTAAGCTCGGCAGTGGACTTTAGACAGTCTGTAATAAATTAATTAATTAATTAAGGATTTAAAACATACTGAAATTTATTTTTATGATATTAAGAAATTTATTTATTACAATTACAAAAAAAAGAGCGAAAACAATATTCTAGAATTATTCCTCAGTTAAAAATACCCTATCTACGGTACGGCCTACGACTATTAACTTATTAAGAAGATATTGACTTAAATCGGAGTAACAGTCATCTGCTTAATATAGGTACGTGTAATGTTACTCTATTTGCATCATATTTAGAATTAAAGTTAATTTCACTATATCTCCCCATCTCGTGTTCCGGTTGTACGTTCTTCTTCCAATAACAAAATTTGTATTCCTGTTCCCTTCACGGAGTTCTATGGTGACTCCTTCACAGTTCAGGCTACACGTCTTTGGAACTCCTTGCCCAATATCATCAGAAAAGCTCCCAATAAGTATGATTTTAAAAAGTTGGTACGTAATCAAAAGACAACGCTTCTCACATGAATCATCCATATCATTGTATATTAATATGTATATATTTTATATGTGTATGTATAGGTTATATTTGCACAGTTTCTTTATTAGTAAAATGTATATATTACGCGGTTAATTATCGTTGTTAATTTGCTTATTATTCTATATTGCAACAATTACGTCAAATTCTCACCACTCCATGGGTTGACTAGTAGAGAACGCCTCAAGGCATTAAGTCCGCATTTTGTATGCTTTTATTTTATGGAGTTCAATAAAAAATTACGACAAATAAAAAAGACTGATGTGTTAACGTATAACCTCTGTTACTGCCTAGGAGTTTGTCTAGGTAAGTATTACATAGCTTATTTTGTGCCGCTTAGTAATGCGTCTAGTCTTTGTTTCAATTCAAAGAGTAAGAAAGCCAGTGTCAAAATTATATGCTATGAAACTGTTCGTCTTTAGTCTTAAATAATGAAGGTAACACATATGTAGCTTTTGTTATTCAGAAGCTGCAGAAGCTTTTTACTACCAGGGGATTTTTTAATCCATTCGATAGTCTTAACATTTACTTTGAAATTTTTTATTCCTGTTACTTCCCCATTTCGAGGATATCGGGAGTTACAAACAGCAGATTCAATTTTTACTTCCTTACGTAACGTTTAAAATAGTTACTCTTAGCAATTAAAGCCAGCAGTGTGATTTCCAGTTTACAGACACTTTTACAATAATGCACCTAATATCAGAAAAATATATATCTAGCGCTTCCTAATTATAAAATTTCTTTCTTTTCATTGTTCTTTTAAAAACATTGCATCACTGTAGAGGCGCTACGCGAGGCCGTAACGCCTCTACAGTGTTGCAATTTTTTTATGTATTTAATATTCTTTCTTTCCTTTTTCAACAGCACATAAAAGTCCATTCGGGTCTGGATGAAATGAGACTACCGTTGTAGGAAGGAATATTCATCACGCCCGGTGGGTAAATAACGGTGATCGCACGTTATCTCCCAACTTAAAACTGCTTCTTGTCACCAGTTTGGGTACGAGTATCTTACGTCTGGCGTAGGTATACGAGATTGTTATACCATAATCTAAAAAAAGATAAGATTTTCGGGCATCCCCCATAATCACTTCTTAAGTAGAATAATTAGAATAGAATTTTATTATTAAATAATGCGTTACAAACTGAGTGCGAATTTAACAGTGGTTTAATTAAAACATTGGCCATTTTAACTCCACGACGGACCTACTACAATAGTTCATCCCTCTCTACCTTGTTATAAGTTGACTGGCAATACCGACAAAAGGCATTAAGTTTACCCATTGTTACTTTTTTAATTATTAAATGGCAAAAGAATAAAGAGAAAATAAAATTGCTTTTTAAAAAATAAAAACACATTATGAATACTAAACATAACAGTAAGCGAACATTGAAGGAGTATTCCATAAACAGATGTCACTTAGGTATTCACCATCTACTGTACCCACATCACGTTTTTATAGAGCGACATAACATTAACATGCATACAGCACTCTAAATCCATTAAACGCAATCAGTAATATTATTGAACTAAAAACCAGCATTATCTGACGACTGTACCAACAAAATTTTTAAATTTAACAGGCACCGCGGCGTCCACTTATAATTTTTTAAATGGGTCAGTTCACTATAGTTATCTTAATATTCTTTAGTAACTGTAATAGCGTACTGTTAATAATCATATTGTCAAGATCTTAGAACATATTACTGTATGTTCATGTTATGTCATGTCTCTAGCTAAGTTTAAGGCTACAGTAAACGATACATTATTTAAGTAACTAGGTGTAATTCATTGTTTTTTACACTTAATATTACTTTTATATTTTATGTAACTTTCTAGTAACTTGAATCATACGATGTATACCTTTGATTGTGCAATTAATATCTAAGTTGATGTGTGCTTACTATTTCTGCTTTGCTGCAACAATCGTCGGTGTACTTAAATAAATAAATAAATAAATAATTCCTGCTATGGCCTATTACAGACTAATGATGCTAAAAATATGGTATTTAACCTACACTAACAACAATGTAATATAACAGGTATATCAAAACCCAAAATTATACTATACCGCTACATTTTACAACCATTTTCGTTTCCATTGTCGTAAATTCTTCATCATTTCAGCCTATCAAAATCTATTGTTGAACATGGACCTCCTCCATAGAGCCTCATACAGATAATATTTGATATAGTGGCTCTGCTTGCAGGTGGATCGGTAATTGCAGTTTTTTAAGAATTTTAATCGTTATTAAGAAGATACTGCCGCCTGTTTGTTTCCCTCTGTCGCCTGCCTCGCCTCATACGTCACGGGATATCGTATGGTAATTTTATTACGCCGCCACTACACAATTATAGTTTTGCTTTGTATTAATTAAATTAATTTAAATTTATAATAATAATAATAAATTTTATTGCCTCTAAAACACACAGTTACATTCACGTTAAAACAAAAGAACATTATAATTATTTGAGACAAAAGGAGACGGCTCAGCTTTGTCTGTAACGAGATACAGATCTCATACAGAGCTGTTTTTCAGCCGCTCCCTCCTCCCTGAGGTGTTGTGCGGGAGTCCAAAGTAGCAGGCTCCCCATTTACCTGACTTATACTTTTTTCGTATTTATCGTCATCTGAACACATCCTTCCCCAAGAAATGCCACAAAGCGTTGTCCTTGAGCCATCTGCATCTATCGACTTACTGCATCTCTTACCAGGTCGTCACTCCATCCAGTGAGGAGCAAGTAATTGTAAAGTCACTTGAATATATTGACGAAATATTCTGATTTAGAAAACTTAGTGTTTCCGCGCTTGCCAGGCAGACGTTGTTCTGCCCTTTTCGACGACCCTTTGTCATGTCCTATTAAAATTCCTTAAATTAGCAAAAAAAATTGTGGGTCACTCATGGGCAAAAAACTATCCTATTTCTCAAGTTGGACTAAACCGCACACGGTGTGCAAATTTTATTAAAATCGGTTAAGTAGTTTAGGAATCCATCGCGGACAAACAACGTGACACGTAATTTAATATATTAAGATATGAATTTGATGAACCTTGAAACTTTAAAAACCTTTGGGCATTAACAGGCGCGGTAATCACATCAGGCATAAGCATATAAAAATATTTTTTTTTTAATTTTTACACAATATGTAATGGTTTCATTAACTTAGTTGTTTCGTGATATTAATAAAACTTCAGTTAAATTCTAGCCTATTCATAAAGGTTAGACATTAGGACTCCTTTTTTTAATTAACCTATAATCAACAAATGATATTATTGAAAGATCATGTCCTTTTTTTCTCTAATATATATTTTGTATCCTCATTTACAAACACCTTTATAAACACGTACCTGTATGAATATATGAAGAGGTGGAGTAACCACAACTGCGCGATTTCTTGACCAAGGACAATTCCAGGACATTGTTATGACGACCACAATGTTAGTTGTATTTTCACGCACTCATTTGTAATATTTCACTGGATGAATTATTTTATATATAAAATATAATAAAAAAATTATCTTGCAAAAGTCATATAAATCCACTAGTGAAACTGCACATCAAATTATTCGTTTAGCTCTTTGACTTATTAAGATAAACGCGGGATTTAAAAAGGAAGTGCGAGCAACAGGATAAGGAAGCGTTGCGTACACATGCGTGCGAACGTACGGCCGTGCACGTCGGGACTAGGCCAAGCTCCCAGTCCCAGCTGGAAAAGCAATCCAACAATTCCCGTTATTTTGGCGCACCACCCCCTCCGTTGTTCATGACAACGCGAGGTAGGACGGGGTAAGTGTCAAATTCAAAAACTGATTAGGTCTCTAGATTCTAGAATCTACCTTCTTACTGTATTCCAGCAACATACACGTATTGTAATGATTTGTATTAATTGTAACAAAATTAAATAATATTTTTGCTATAAATGGCTCAGATATTTTAATTATACACACATAAGCTTTAATCTTTATCTATACTTATAACTAGCTGTTCCCTGCGATTTCACCCGCGTGTAATTTAGGATTTTTGGCACGGAACCCTAATTACTTTTCTAAAATAAAAGTAGCCTCAGTTACTCTATATAACATCAGCTACATGCCAGTACAAGTACCGTTAACTCGGCGCTAATCGCTACGGGTAAATTTTACCCAAGGCCGCATATTTTGTTGCATTTTTTTCCACCAATCACATCCGGCCGCGCTTCCTAGTACCTTCAAGGTTATATGTGACTACGCACCCCCGGCCCCGCAGTCAGCTGGCGCTGCAAACTAGAGAGTACCTAACGGAAGTCTAAATAAAGTACGGGTGATTTTCACCCCTAGCGATCATCAGTGTTACAATTTTTTTTTATTTTGTCCATTTAATTTCTTGTGTTTTAAGTATCAAAATGGCGCGCCAAATTGTAGCTGTTGAAAATGTAGAGGAGTATTTACATATGGAAGATATTTGAATGATGATCAGAATTGGAAGATATTGAAGAATTTAGCGAACAAGACACGGATTGTGAACAAGATGGCGAGGATTTTGAATTAGCATCTGATAACGCAATCATTGATCGAACATCGTCACCTGAAACCATACCTGTATACCTAGAAGACGTCCCGGTGAATAAATTACAACTTGGCTACTATTTGGGAAAGGATGGTGCAACTAAATGGAAGGGTCTCTGCACCATCTCAGAGTGTACGAACTCGGTCTCACAACATTGTTCTGGAAACAGATGGATGCTAGGCCATGCCAAGATATCGCCATAGCATGGAATTTACTATTTCCCAATGATTACTTACAGTTGATTGGTGACTGCACTAACCGCTACATTGATAAACGTAAAGAAAGGTATCAAAGAAACAGAGATTGTAAGTACACTGACGTCACTGAAATTAAAGCATTGTTTGGATTGTTGTACTATACAGGGCGACTGCGAGGCGCACATTTGAACACCGAAGACATTTGGGCTACAGATGGTACTGGGTTTGATGTTTATTTGGCTGCTATGTCTCGATCTTTCTCTGATCTTCTTTCTATGATCTCGGCGTTGATGTTGTTGATGAAATCTGTGGCACCTATTCGGTCTCACGTATAACAAGAAGATGGCCTCTGGTGGTATTTTATGGTCTATTAAATATAAGTGGCATCAATGCCTATGTAATCGTAAAATAAAACGTCCTATTACTAAAGAGAGTCCTAAACCAAGACGACTCTATATAAAAGACTTGGCACTGGCTCTCATCAAGCCACATGTAAGAAGACGGCAAATCATAACCAATCTACCTCTTTACCTGAAAGAGAAGATCAGATTCATACAACACTACACACTACACACTATACACTATACTACACACACACAACTATCGAGAAAAAGGTGCGCCACGTCTCGATGTCAAGTGTGCCCTCCTAAAAAGGATCGCAAGACCAACTCTTGAAATGTTGTGTCGCGATCATGCTTTGTCGGTCTGTTGTGATTGTACAAAAAAAAAGTTCCTCATTATAGAAGGCCGATTAGTGCCATTATTCTTAGATTCTATATTACTGTTATTTGCGTTTATTTATAAAAAAAACTTTGATTATAGTTTGTGTTTTTTTAAGTTTAACTGGTATTGTGATTACTAATAAAAAGGAAAAGAATAATAATAATAAGACAGTTTCAAGAGGCTCTCAACCAGAAGGACAGTTTCAAGCGGCTCTCAACCAGAAGTCGCTTCCGAGCCTCTTCACTACTGGGATCACACATTTGGTTCCTAAAGACCAGGGTACCACAGACCCGAGATACCACCGACCCAAATACCGCCTCATCACGTGTCTACCGACCGTATACAAGACACTAACATCCATTTTGAGCGCGAGAGTCACTCGTCACCTGGACTCAAATCAGGTGATGTCGCGCGCTCAAAATGGATGTCGGGCGGCGGTCGTGGAACCAAGGAACCACTCTTCATTGCCGCGGTCATTGGCAAAGTGGTGAAACGCAATCGTCGGGACTTCTCCGCCGCCTGGATAGACTACAGAAAGGCATTTGACTCGGTGCCCCATGCATGGCCAAAGAAGGTCCTCGAGCTGTACAAGATTGACTGTACAGTTCGAGACTTCCTCGAGCAGTGTATGGGGCAGTGGAGTACGATCCTCTGTTATCTAGGCGAGCGGATGACGGCTACGGAAAGCCGCATAAGGATAAGAAGGGGTATAGTCCAGGGCGACTGTCTGAGTCCAATCTGAGTCCAATCGAGCGGATGACGGCTACGGAAAGCCGCATAAGGATAAGAAGGGGTATGTTCCAGGGCGATTGTCTGAGTCTAATCTGGTTCAGCCTCTGTTTCTTAGTACTTCACTGGAGAGCTCCGGGAGGGGGTTTTAGCTTCAAAAAAATGGGGTACAAAAGTGACCCACCTTTTTTATATGGATGACCTCAAATTATTCGCCTCCAGTAGCTCCCATCTTGTGGAATTGCTAAGAATCACTTGTGAATTTAGTAATTCAAAATTCACAAGTGATGTTTAGCAATTCCTGGCTGGTATGAAACAGTCAGTTTGCGACGTGTTTTATGCACGCTTGACCAAAGTGCTTAACAGCCTTTTGCTCAGTGTGAATAAGACACACGCATATTACGGTTGGGTCATGCCTGTCCTCATGTATACCTTTGGCATACTCAGGTGGACTCATACAGAACTTAACGCCCTGGATAGAAAAGTCCGCACTACCATGACGTCCCATAGGATACATCATCCGAGATCGTCGATAATGAGATTGTACTTGCCGCGAAAGCACGGTGGGCGTGGCTTTCTGAGCGCGCTCACCATGCATAATCGCGAAGTGTGCATGCGCCTCCGTAATTACTTCCTGGCGAGATCGGATGATCCATTCTATAATGACGTCATTTCTAGTGATAAAGGGTTTACCCCTCTATCCTTAGCCAACGAGCAATGGCAGGACCAAGCAGTACAAAGCGTTTCCGACCGGGAGACCGTATGGAAGGAGAAGGAGCTTCACGGGAGGTACTACAGGGCTCTACAAGAGCCCTTCGTAGATTCAGTCGCCTCCCTCCACTGGCTACGTTTCGGTGACCTCTTCGGGGAAACCGAGGGTTTTGTCTGTGCAATACAAGATCAGGTTATTAAGACCAACAACTATCGGAGATACATCCTAAAGGATGGCACCGTCGACATCTGTCGAGCTTGTCGCCATCCCGGTGAGTCACTTAATTCGGCGTTCGGCGTTAGTTCGGCACTTTCTAAGTCGTGAGTACTTGCACAGGCACTACCTAGTAGTCAGGATTTTACACCAGCAGCTCGCATTGAAATACGGTCACGTGGATCGGAAACTGCCTCTCTCCGGGCTCAAATGCAGAAGGCGATGCTCCTCGATACCGCCCGCATCGTCCGCCGGTTTCTTTCCCTTTCCCCCTAACCCTCGGCCGTTTGGTCTCCAGTGCTTCCATCTGGTTGGGCTTTTATTTATTTGTGTATTTTTGTATTTAATTTATTTTATTGATATTTATGAAATTTATCTTTTCATTTTCATTTACAATTATATATTTATAGAACCCAACCAGATGAGAAAACTATATAGATACACCCCCATAATAATAATAATAAATTAAGTTAAAAAAAACAATATTTAGTTACTTACAAACTTAAAAGTTAATCGTATTATTAGGTAAGATTTGAAATTGTGACTCTAGTAAAATAAAACAATTAAAGAAAAACTTTGTATTATTTTAATCATTACTTAGCACTCATTGGGTAAAACCCGCATTATGAAAGAATTAAAGTAAAGTAAAGTTACAGCCTATATGCGTCCCACTGCTGGGCACAGGCCTCCCCTCATTTCTGAGAGGGTTTTAGGGCAAGGAAGTGTCCGCCGCGCTGCCCCAATGCGTGTTGGCGAACTTCACATGTCTTCGAAATATTTTTTTCTCTTATTCCTCAGATATTCAAGTTTCCTCACGATGTTTTCCTTCACCGCCGAGCACGTGGTAAATCAGCACTAAAATTGCAATTAACAATTTCATTGGTGCCGGCGGGGATCGAACCCGGGTTACTCGCGTTCTGTTATATTTACAGCGAGCGTTAACCATTTGAGCTACCACGGCTCAATGAAAGAATTGCCAAATAATATTTAACAGTAGACTAAGATTTATATTTGGGTATTTTTCAACCGTTGCGAACATCTGTATAGCAAAAGGTGGCGCGAGTACCGCCGAGTTAAAATAGATCCATCCATTTCGGAGGTTATTCGGAACAAACAGACACACAGAAAGGCAGACAAACCTTTTAAAAATTGCGTTTTTGTTATAAGTACCGTAGGTATATACTTTTATATGCATCTAGTAAAAAGCTGTTACTTTGACATTACAAACAGATACTACAATTTTATTTATTTGTATAGATCACTGACCTCTATATATACAAGTACGCTGGACTGGCTATATCCATACAAAAAGACTGTGCCAATTTGAAGCGCCGCTAAAGGATGTCTTGAAAAATAAAATTGACATAATATGCCAAAGTCTGTTGTCTTATTCATATTGTCTTATGTCATAAGTATTGTGTATTTTGAAGTAGTGTATTTTGAACTTTTAACTAAAAAACTAAAGTATTTTGTTGTTTGATTGTGTATAATATTAGTTACATAATAAGTATTATTTTATTAATAATGAGAGTGTGCGTAATCTGTAAAACTCGTTACCAAAAGGGAAGTGGTATAACATTTCAGAAGTAAGTGAATTTGCAGCAAATATTAAACAAATTAAAACTATTTGATAATAAAAGTACTTAAAATTTGTTACTAATCTTAATATCACCATATACCAAGATGTTTGGTGTATATTACTGAGTTTTGATAAAGAATAAAATTCAATAGGGTTGTCGAGTTCCTTGTCTATAATACTTATCGATGTTCTTTTCTACCCATATGTGTTAACAAAAAAAGTCGCCAACAACGGATGATTATCAAATGTTTATAAATTAACAGGTTTGCAACCGAACCTAGACTAAAATTATGGATTAAAAGCATAAATATTGTGAATAGGCGTCCGAAACAAAATGATCACATTTGTTCCAAACATTTTACAGACGACTGTTTTATTAGACATGAGAACTGCACCACTTTGAAAAAGTGCAGTATACCGACAATATTTTCTGGTACAAGTAGCCAGTAAGTATAAAAGTATTAGATTATTATTTCGAATGTTTTTTTATTTCTTCTTTCCTCATTTTCCACCAAACTTAAGGGCCATAGCCAAGTGTCGAAAGATCGCCTGATGATGTCGTGCCACGTTGGATGTGTGTTAGTGGGCTGCGGCTAGAGGAGATTCCACTCCCTGGACCGCTGTAATCGAGGTGGAGTCGTAAGGGAAGAGGAGTGTTGATATGGCGATTGGCGATGCGCCACTCGACTATCTTTCGCGACTTTAGTGAGGCTGCACAACTTGATGCTTCCAAGTGCTCGTTGTTCCCTGGCTCCATTCACATATCGGGCTCGGGGAGTCCGTAGTGCAGCTCATATCTCTATAAATGTTTCCTCGGTTTAAGATCTTTATAGAATATTTAGAGACGATACCAGGAGACCCGACGGTATGTGTTTGGTTGCTTGAGAGAGAGAGCGAGATAAAGCTTTAGTATGGGATACTACTTGCGAACACTTTGACAACATCCCATCTTAGGGTACCTCGTCTAAAGCAGGGTTGGCATTAGAGGCAACTGAACCAAGTAAATAGCCCAGAGTATCTGGAAGATAAGTACATATTTGTGCAATTTGCTGTAGAGACTATTGGTCCGTAGGGTGCACGTGCGGCGTAGTTCCTAAAAAAAATGTCTCTGCGACTGATCATCGCTGCTGGTAGTAAGAAGTTGTTTAGTTTGTTGTTTCCTCGCTTGAAGGCTAAGTATAGCCATTCAGTGAGTACACGTAGCCAGCATTCTTGGGATGATACCACAGAAAGTAGGACTAATTTCAGTTTATTTTTAATATTGTAATTTCAATTTTGAAAATGACGTTGTAAATAACTGATAACTATGTAATTCGAAGTTTATATTTTTTATATTATCTTGCTAGTTCGTATTCGGCGCATTGCTGCCACAGAAGAAATAATTGTGGAAATATCGTTAAAAATGTGGAACAGTTATATTGTATAATTAGGAATGATAATACAATCATTGAATTAGAATGATATATAACTTTCTAAACAAATAAATAGTCGGTATAATACTCACGCCACCTAGTGTCAGTTAATTGTACCATGCGTATAACCTTCGCACAAGTGCAACCAATAAGTAGACTAAGTTTGACCGCAATCTGATGAACGGTATGGCATCGTAGAAAGTACGAACAAACATAAATTTTTATATAGTAGAAAATATTTTACTGTCTATAGACAGACCTGTTGTTGATTAGAATAGTCGTTACTATAGCAGCTGATTTGTTTTTTATAATACTAGAACTAAATTAACGGGTGACAATAAATTATTTTAGAAACTATGTTTTTATTTTTATTTTGTGTAGTTAGTTTAATCTTAATAATTTTTAGTTAAATGGTCTAAGGGCTACGATGGCTATTCGAGTACAGAACTAGAGTACAAAACTAATCCAACTGTAGAGATGTGTAAGACAGGGTGTGGTAATATCCCCTAAATAATTTACCGCTGCATTGGAAGACGTTTTCAAGCTACTGGACTGGAAAGGATACGGTATTAACGGTATTAACGTCGATGGCATGTACGTCACTCACCAACGATTTTCCGACGATATAGTCCTTAAGGCAGAATTGCTGGAGGACCTACGCACTATGTTCAATGACCTCAATCGTGTCTCCTAACGGATAGGTCTTAAGATGAACATGGACAAAACAAAAGTTATGTGTAATGTCCATGTCACACCTATGCCGGTGATTTTTGGGAGCACTTAGCTGAAGTTGTTGATGAGTATTTTTACTTGGGACAAATAGTCCGACTAGGTAAGTTCAACTTCGACCGACAGGTCAATCGACGGATTGAACTCGGCTGGGCAGCGTTCGGGAGATTACAACAGATCTTCTCGTCAGGAATACCTCAAAACTAGATTGTACAACCAGTGCGTGTTGCCAGTGATGACCTATGGATCTGAGACGAGGTCTTTCACTGCTAGCTGTATGAGGAAGCTCGAAGTCGCTCAGCGAGCTATGAAGGGGGCTATGCTCAGGGGTTCAAACTTAGGAATGAGGATATCTGCAGCAGAACCAGAGTGAACGATTGATTAGTAAGTAACGAGTGCCCAATGGATTAGTAAGCTCAAGTGGCAATTGACCGGCCATATAGCTCGAAGAACCGAATACCGATGGGGAAAAAAGGTTCTCGAGTGGCAGCCTCGTACCGGCAGGTGAAGTGTAGGATGTTCCCCCACTTAGATGGAGTCAAAAACTCGTAAGACATGCAAACAGTTGATGGATGCAGGTCGCTCAGGACCGTGCTTTGTGGCATTCCTTGGGGGAGCCCTATGTTCAGCAGTGGACTTGTGATAATGGCATTATATTAATATGATACATAAATATAATAGACGTTACGGGTAGAGTCCATCTATCCATAGAGTCTATTCTATTTATTTAGGTATTGGTAGGGTATAGAATTTTTATCGATATAATTTGGTACACTGTCTTATCCCTATTATTAGTTCCGTGGACGTGCACTTCTGCTGTCAGCGCCAAAATAGCGCAAATCAAATCACTTCAGCATGTCACGGTGTATAGCCAGTCCAGCGTACTTGTATATATAGAGGTCAGTGGTATAGATTAAACCGTAACTAAGTAAACATTAGTAAATTAAATGTATTTTTGAGAAAAGGACGGACATAAGTAGTTTAAAGTTTAGTCTATGTCTGAAGGCGGCTTAAAAAGTTCGCAGAATTGCCCCTCCATTTTTTAGAGAGGGGAGGGAGATTTTCATTAACTGTCTCTACTTGGTGATTCAATACAGTTATAAATACCAAGTTTCAGCTAGATCGGTTCATGCACCACATTACGATAGTGGTTCAAGCCGAGGTTTCTACCTCCTTCAGAGGGGAATCCCCTGAATCACATCGAGCCCACCCTTAGCTAGAAGAGCCTCACTCCAAAAGCGGAGGCTGGGGTGCCTCTGAACTGCAGTCAGCAGACTCGTTACACTCAATAGCTCGTGAGTCCTCACTCACGAGTATATTTCGATTAAGCTGTAAAGGCCGCAAGGCCAACAGCATATACTCTTTCAGAAAAAAAACATCGGTTCATTAACTTTTGAGATATCACAGAATAAACAAGTCAATCGGGAAGTGAATACAACAGTAGTTAGGTTGTGCCAGTTCTGGCGCACTAGTAGTTAGGTTGTACCAGTACTGGCGCACTGAGTCAGAAGTGGTACAAGTACGACGTTAGTCGACTCACGATCCAAAAAAAAAGGTTTTAGCATGCTCTGATCACGAATCTGCGTCCATTTTTGCGTAGGATGCACGGTTCCGGAGATGTGCAAATCAATTAACTCTTATCTAATTGATATCCGGTGTAGGCCTCAACTGTCATTAGCGCTCCATTGTCCTTATCTACTTATCTATTGTTCGTTCAATACCGTCATTATCTAATATTCGTCAGCGTGTGGGTCGGCTTATGCTATTATATTATACTCCTTGGTTCATATCTACAACGGTAATCTGAATCATCAATAAAATACATTACCTAATTTTGTTACAATTTTTATTTACGAAATACAAAATCTTATTACTTATTATCTATAAAATAGGAGCGAAACATCTCATCCACTAAAATATCGTTGTACAATGTGTTCCCTGTAAATATACTCGTAAAACTATGCATTGAACATCCCTGAAACTTATATAGCAAATACATTAAGCAATATTCGCCACAAACTGAAGTCCACTCATTCTGAATCCTATCAACATTCCAGTTCCATCTTTTACAATTTCTTTTTAAAAACTCTAGATGATATCGTACAGGTGTCCGTCCATATGAATCAAAATATTGACCGACGTCATTCGTATCGATATATAAAGCTACCCAATGTGACCCTGGTTTATCATCTGTACCCAAATTGCATATTACCTAGTCAGGTAATAAATTCTATAACATGTTTAATATAAAATAATTGAAACAAGTTTATTCATTATGTATCCATTTATATACCAAAATGAACTTAACAAAACATGGATTCTTATGACACTATAGTTTATTTAAAATTACCTCCGTGATTTTGAATACAGGCCTTCAATCTGCGCGGCCAGTCGTCTATCGCAGCCCGAACGAGGTCCACGTCAATAGATAGTTAGCGCAAGTTGTAAATTTCAGAGAACGCGACCCGGGTTCGAACCTCGCCGGCACCAATTAAATTGTTAATTGCAATTTTAAGTGTTTATTCTATTGACAAACTTACTTTTCTTCCTGTTATTTTCTTACGTGTGTATGATTTAGTGTTAACAAATTATATTTAAATATTGTGTGTGTATATGATTAAGCCGTGGTAGCTCAGATGAGTAGCGCAAGCTGTAAATTTCACAGTATGCGACCCGGGTTCGACCCCCGCCGGCACCACTTAAATTGTTAATTGCAATTTTAAGTGCTGATTTACCACGTGCTCGGCGGTGAAGGAAAACATCGTGAGGAAACCTGCATGTCTGAGAAAATTTCGAAGGCATGTGAAGTTCGCCAACACGCATTGAGACCGCGCCGCGGATATTTCTAAATTTATGACATTTACCAAATCATTGTATTTTGGCCATTTGTATTTTTCAATATTAAAAATTCTATCATTCGTCGTCAACATTTTTAAAAATTGTTTTTCTGTTGAACCACCTTTGTATGCGATCACTTCGTCTTTGCACAAATTTCTAATATAACAATTTAATATGCGAATGATGTTCTCTTGTTTGTAGGCACATTTTAATTCTTCGGTCACATCAAAATATGGAATGCCGTGCACGTGTGTTTCACAATAACGAACAGTTTTTTTTGTCTTTTGGCGACAAATAATTGAAAGGATAACTTGGCCGAAACAAATAATGATCGATAAACACATCATTTTTATTGGATAGTTTTACGTCTAGAATAGCCATTTCTCTACATTGAAAATGTTTCTGAGGATATGTAATGTAAAATCCGTCCATGTCGATGATGTATCTAATATTTTTTAGATTTTGTGTCATTTTGAATCAAAATGTTAAGAGCATTTATACGTGACTAAAATATGTTTGTTCCAACAAACTTCACATAACAATTCATTCTTCATTACTTCCCATCATCCCATTTCTTCCTTCTCCTCTTGTCTTCCTGTAATTTAAGTAAACAGAATCACATTCACTAATGATCACTAATGACTGTCATTGTTAAAAAAGTATTTTTTAACTTATTACTTTCTACTATTGTCTTTGTATTTATGGCTAGGAAATATCCGCGGCGCGGTCTCAATGCGTGTTGGCGAACTTCACATGCCTTCGAAATTTTCTCAGACATGCAGGATTCCTCACGATGTTTTCCTTCACCACCGAGCACGTGGTAAATCAGCACTTAAAATTGCAATTAACAATTAAGTGGTGCCGGCGGGGGTCGAACCCGGGTCGCGTACTGTGAAATTTACAGCTTGCGCTAATCATCTGAGCTACCACGGTTTAATCCAGTAGTTAGGTTGTACCAGTTCTGGCGCACGACATTCGTCGACTCACAATCCTAAAAAAAAAAAAAAAGGTTTTGGCATGCTCTGATCACGAATCCATTTTTGCGTAGGATGCACGGTTCCGGAGATGAGCAGATCAATTAACTCTTATCTAATTGATATCCGCTACGAGCCTCAACCGTCATTAGCGCTCCATTGTCCTTATCTACTTATCTATTGTTGATTGACTACCGTCATTATCTATTATTCGTCAGCGTGTGGGTCGGCTTATGCTATTGTATTATACTCCTTTGTTCCTATCTACAACACTAATCTGAATCATCAATAAAACACATTACCTAATTTTGTTAAAATTTTTATTTATAAAATACAAAATCTTATTACTTATTATCTATAAAATAGGAGCGAAACATCTCATCCACTAACATATCGTTGTACAATGTGTTCTCTGTAAATATACTCGTAAAACTATGCATTGAACATCCCTGAAACTTATATAGCAAATACATTAAGCAATATTCGCCACAAACTGAAGTCCTATCAACATTCCAGTTCCATCTTTTACAATTTCGTACAGGTGCCCGTCCATATGAATCAAAATATTCACCGACGTCATTCGTATCGATATATGAAGCTACCCAATGCGACCCTGGTTTATCATCTGTACCCAAATTGCATATTACCTAGTCAGGTCATAAATTCTATCACATGTTTAATGTAAAATAATTGAAACAAGTTTATTCATTATGTAACCATTTATATACCAAAATGAACTTAACAAAACATAGATTCTTATGACACTATAGTTTATTCAAAATGACCTCCGTAATTTTGAATACAGGCCTTCAATCTGCGCGGCCAGTCGTCTATCTCACCACGAACGAGGTCCATGTCATATCGGCGGCTGCCTTAATTAAAGATGTCTTGAGTGACTCGAAATTGGGATGAGGCTTTGAGCACGCCTTTTCCTCCAAGTGTTACCATATCGTGTAATCTAACGGATTCAAATCTGGACTGGTCTTTGTGTCGGATGAAGTCGATTTCACGCGCCGCCAGCCAGTCTTTTTTTTTTTCATTTTAAAGAACGTTACCTCCACACTAGGTTTTTCTCCTGTATCGTGGGGGGCAGTTTACAAACACAAATTTCACAAGGACAAACATCCAAACTCGGAACAATTACTTGTAGGTCGTAGAAATACTTGTTCCGTGCGGGATTCGAACCCGCGACTCCCAAGCGCAGCCACTCATTGCTAAGCCACTACGCCACGGAGCTGTCAAAAGTCTTGTGTGCTCTTCGCTCTATGAGCTGACACCGAATCTTGTTGGAATACCCAGTGCCTGTTATTGAACATGGTATGAGAAACAGGTTACACAAGGTTCGTCAGGACTGTATTTTGATACACAACTGCATTCGTTTTTAACCTTTCTCACAAAAATGTACCTCTGTTAAGCCCCAATAAGAAACTCCCAACCATACCATGAGCGAGGATGGAAAATGACCTCGTTGGACACGCGGAATACGGTTGCTCGCTTCTTCACTACTGTGTGCGTACACCTTATCATTATGTTTGTTGTAGCTCTCTTCTACGGTAAAAATTTTTTTCATCCGAAAAAAGAATTTCCCGATATTTTTTCCCGCGTACCGCTTCACCAAAGCGCGGCATCTCTTCAGTCTCAGATCCATTAGACGAGCATTCAAACGATGTCCTGTTTTTCTTCGATATGCCCGAAGCCCTAAGTCTTCATTTAACGCCGTGGTTCTGCTTAACCCCATCTGAAGGGCCAACAGTTTCTGCTTACGTTTGGGATTTCTTTGAATTCGCACCTTTACAGCTTTCATTACTGCTGGAGTCCTAACAAATCGAGGGCGACCACTTCTTGACCTGTCATCTACACTAGAGTCTTCATTGTATCGTTTGATGGTACGATAAACGAATCTTTTGGTTATATTCAAATTCTTCAGTATATCAAAAAATTTAATTGGCGCGTAATCGCAACTGCAACACGGTCTTTTTTTAAGCGTCCACTCCATATGTAAAAATGAGTAAAATTCTAAAAAGTATACAGTTTTATTTTCATGAACAATTCGAATTCTATAAACTTTTTTTGTGGCCAGCATTCTAAAAGAAAAGTTTTTACTGTGTGACAATACTTATGACCTGACTAGGTATATACGTTGGTACGTGGGTGTACATGGGCAGTCTGTTAGCAGCATAAACATTATTTTCTAGACTGGGGTGAATCTTTTTCAGATGTTGTTGTACATCTAGTGTATACATGATATTACTGCTAATAGTAGATTACTACAGTACAATCTACTCAATGACTAACATAGGAATGATCAATTATGTGATTTCTAAATATTAAATTGCATTTTTTCTGTTATACAAAACGTATTTGAGTCATCAGTACACTGAATAAGACGCAACACGAAGAATGTGAGATAAGGTTGTTGACGCATAAAGTTATTATCAATTCTACTGTAGAAATTCTTTAGATTAGAATTATTACTTACTGGTACTATATAAGACCAAGCAACTGCAGTCATGGAGTTAGTGTATGGTCGTTTGACCGCAGTGTATCTATCAATAATACATTTGCGTTACTTCAACGCATCAAAGGCCATAGATGTAAGTGTTTAATCTATTGACAAACTTACTTTTCTTTCTGTTATTTTTTACGTGTGTATGATTTTGAACGACAGGCCTGTTGGTCTAGTGGTTAGTGACCCTGACTGTTATGCCGGAGGTCGTGGGTTCAATTCCCACCCAGGACAAATGTTTGCGTGATGAGCACGATCATTTGTTCTGTGTCTGGGTGTAATTTATCTATAATATTTATGTATTTAGAAATATATAAGTATGTTTATCAGTTGTCTAGTACCCATAACACAAGCTCTGCTTAGCTTGGGACTAGATGGCGTTGTGTGATAGTTGTGGAATATGATTATTATTATTATTATTTAGTGTTAACAAATTATATTTAAATATTTTGTGTGTGTATATGATTAAGCCGTGGTAGCTCAGATGGTTACCGAAAGCTGTAAATTTTGCAGTATGTAACGCGGGTTCTATCCCCGCCGACACCACTTAAATTGTTAATTGCAATTTTAAGTGCTGATTTACCACGTGCTCGGCGGTGAAGGAAAACATCGTGAGGAAACCTGCATGTCTGAGAAAATTTCGAAGGCATGTGAAGTTCGCCAACACGCATTGAGACCGCGCCGCGGACATTTCCTAGCCATAAATACAAAGACAATAGCAGAAAGTAAAAAGTTAAAAAATACTTTTTTAACAATGACAGTCATTAGTTGAAAGCTGTTTTCTTAAATTACAGGAAGAAAAGAGCAGAAGGAAGAAATGGGGTGATGGGAAGTAATGAAGAATGAATTGTTATGTGAAGTTTGTTGGAACAAACATATTTTAGTCACGTGTAAATACTTTTAACATTTTGGTTCAAAATGACACAAAATCTAAAAAATATTGGATACATCATCGACATGGACGGATTTTACATTACATATCCTCATAAACATTTTCAATGTAGAGAAATAGCTATTCTAGACGTAAAACTATCTAATAAAAATGATTCGTTTATCGATCATTATTTGTTTCAGCCAAGTTATCCTTTTAATTATTTGTCGCCAAAAGACAAAAAAACTGTTCGTTATTGTGAAATACACGTGCACGGCATTCCATATTTTGATGTGACCGAAGAATTGAAATGTGCCTACAAACAAGAGAACATCATTCCCATATTAAATTGGTATATTAGAAATTTGTGCAAAGACGAAGTGATCGCATACAAAGGTGGTTCAACAGAAAAACAATTTTAATAAATGTTGACAACGAATGATAGAATTTTTAATATTGAAGAATACAAATGTCCAAAATACAATGATTTGGTAAATGTCATAAATTTAAACAAACGTTATGTCTGTAAAGATCATATATTTGCAAAAAATAATCACAAAATGTATACTTCAATATTAAAAATTCTATCATTCGTCGTCAACATTTTTAAAAATTGTTTTTCTGTTGAACCAATTTTGTATTACATAGTATACTATAACTAATGTTTTTGGGAAATCAAACAAAATTTATGATTAATTTAAAATTTTATTTTCAAGCAATAACCACTTGTAAAAAACCCACACTTCGTCACAAGAACAATGTAAAATTTTGTGATTATTTTTTGCAAATATATGATTATTACACACATAACGTTTGTTTAAATTTATGACATTTACCAAATCATTGTATTTTGGACATTTGTATTCTTCAATATTAAAAATTCTATCATTCGTCGTCAACATTTTTAAAAATTGTTTTTCTGTTGAACCACCTTTGTATGCGATCACTTCGTCTTTGCACAAATTTCTAATATACCAATTTAATATGGGAATGATGTTCTCTTGTTTGTAGGCACATTTTAATTCTTCGGTCACATCAAAATATGGAATGCCGTGCACGTGTATTTCACAATAACGAACAGTTTTTTTGTCTTTTGGCGACAAATAATTAAAAGGATAACTTGGCTGAAACAAATAATAATCGATAAACGAATCATTTTTATTAGATAGTTTTACGTCTAGAATAGCTATTTCTCTACATTGAAAATGTTTATGAGGATATGTAATGTAAAATCCGTCCATGTCGATGATGTATCTAATATTTTTTAGATTTTGTGTCATTTTGAACCAAAATGTTAAAAGTATTTACACGTGACTAAAATATGTTTGTTCCAACAAACTTCACATAACAATTCATTCTTCATTACTTCCCATCACCCCATTTCTTCCTTCTGCTCTTTTCTTCCTGTAATTTAAGAAAACAGCTTTCAACTAATGACTGTCATTGTTAAAAAAGTATTTTTTAACTTTTTACTTTCTGCTATTGTCTTTGTATTTATGGCTAGGAAATGTCCGCGGCGCGGTCTCAATGCGTGTTGGCGAACTTCACATGCCTTCGAAATTTTCTCAGACATGCAGGTTTCCTCACGATGTTTTCCTTCACCGCCGAGCACGTGGTAAATCAGCACTTAAAATTGCAATTAACAATTTAAGTGGTGTCGGCGGGGATAGAACCCGCGTTACATACTGCAAAATTTACAGCTTGCGCTAACCATCTGAGCTACCACGGCTTAATCATATACACACACACATATTTAAATATAATTTGTTAACACTAAATCATACACACGTAAGAAAATAACAGAAAGAAAAGTAAGTGTGTCAATAGAATAAACACTTAAAATTGCAATTAACAATTTAATTGGTGTCGGCGGGGATCGAACCCGCGTTACGTACTGTAAAATTTACAGCTTTCGGTAACCATCTGAGCTACCACGGCTTAATCATATACACACACAAAAT
The DNA here is from genome assembly GCA_907164705.1 of Parnassius apollo. Lineage (NCBI taxonomy): Eukaryota > Metazoa > Arthropoda > Insecta > Lepidoptera > Papilionidae > Parnassius > Parnassius apollo. The sequence goes on along the minus strand of CAJQZP010001146.1, from coordinate 5,760,592 downwards.
ATTTAAATATAATTTGTTAACACTAAATAATAATAATAATAATAATATTCCACAACTATCACACAACGCCATCTAGTCCCAAGCTAAGCAGAGCTTGTGTTATGGGTACTAGACAACTGATAAACATACTTATATATTTCTAAATACATAAATATTATAGATAAATTACACCCAGACACAGAACAAATGATCGTGCTCATCACACAAACATTTGTCCTGGGTGGGAATCGAACCCACGACCTCCGGCATAACAGTCAGGGTCACTAACCACTAGACCAACAGGCCTGTCGTTCAAAATCATACACACGTAAAAAATAACAGAAAGAAAAGTAAGTTTGTCAATAGATTAAACACTTACATCTATGGCCTTTGATGCGTTGAAGTAACGCAAATGTATTATTGATAGATACACTGCGGTCAAACGACCATACACTAACTCCATGACTGCAGTTGCTTGGTCTTATATAGTATCAGTAAGTAATAATTCTAATCTAAAGAATTTCTACAGTAGAATTGATAATAACTTTATGCGTCAACAACCTTATCTCACATTCTTCGTGTTGCGTCTTATTCAGTGTACTGATGACTCAAATACGTTTTGTATAACAGAAAAAATGCAATTTAATATTTAGAAATCACATAATTGATCATTCCTATGTTAGTCATTGAGTAGATTGTACTGTAGTAATCTACTATTAGCAGTAATATCATGTATACACTAGATGTACAACAACATCTGAAAAAGATTCACCCCAGTCTAGAAAATAATGTTTATGCTGCTAACAGACTGCCCATGTACACCCACGTACCAACGTATATACCTAGTCAGGTCATAAGTATTGTCACACAGTAAAAACTTTTCTTTTAGAATGCTGGCCACAAAAAAGTTTATAGAATTCGAATTGTTCATGAAAATAAAACTGTATACTTTTTAGAATTTTACTCATTTTTACATATGGAGTGGACGCTTAAAAAAGACCGTGTTGCAGTTGCGATTACGCGCCAATTAAATTTTTTGATATACTGAAGAATTTGAATATAACCAAAAGATTCGTTTATCGTACCATCAAACGATACAATGAAGACTCTAGTGTAGATGACAGGTCAAGAAGTGGTCGCCCTCGATTTGTTAGGACTCCAGCAGTGATGAAAGCTGTAAAGGTGCGAATTCAAAGAAATCCCAAACGTAAGCAGAAACTGTTGGCCCTTCAGATGGGGTTAAGCAGAACCACGGCGTTAAATGAAGACTTAGGGCTTCGGGCATATCGAAGAAAAACAGGACATCGTTTGAATGCTCGTCTAATGGATCTGAGACTGAAGAGATGCCGCGCTTTGGTGAAGCGGTACGCGGGGAAAAAATATCGGGAAATTCTTTTTTTCGGATAAAAATTTTTTTACCGTAGAAGAGAGCTACAACAAACAAAATGATAAGGTGTACGCACACAGTAGTGAAGAAGCGAGCAACCGTATTCCGCGTGTCCAACGAGGTCATTTTCCATCCTCGCTCTTGGTATGGTTGGGAGTTTCTTATTGGGGCTTAACAGAGGTACATTTTTGTGAGAAAGGTTAAAAACGAATGCAGTTGTGTATCAAAATACAGTCCTGACGAACCTTGTGTAACCTGTTTCTCATACCATGTTCAATAACAGGCACTGGGTATTCCAACAAGATTCGGTGTCAGCTCATAGAGCGAAGAGCACACAAGACTTTTGACAGCTCCGTGGCGTAGTGGCTTAGCAATGAGTGGCTGCGCTTGGGAGTCGCGGGTTCGAATCCCGCACGGAACAAGTATTTGTACGACCTACAAGTAATTGTTCCGAGTTTGGATGTTTGTCCTTGTGAAATTTGTGTTTGTAAACTGCCCCCCACGATACAGGAGAAAAACCTAGTGTGGAGGTAACGTTCTTTAAAAACAAAAAAAAAAGACTGGCTGGCGGCGCGTGAAATCGACTTCATCCGACACAAAGACCAGTCCAGATTTGAATCCGTTAGATTACAAGATATGGTAACACTTGGAGGAAAAGGCGTGCTCAAAGCCTCATCCCAATTTCGAGTCACTCGAGACATCTTTAATTAAGGCAGCCGCCAATATGACATGGACCTCGTTCGTGGTGAGATAGACGACTGGCCGCGCAGATTGAAGGCCTGTATTCAAAATTACGGAGGTCATTTTGAATAAACTATAGTGTCATAAGAATCTATGTTTTGTTAAGTTCATTTTGGTATATAAATGGTTACATAATGAATAAACTTGTTTCAATTATTTTACATTAAACATGTGATAGAATTTATGACCTGACTAGGTAATATGCAATTTGGGTACAGATGATAAACCAGGGTCACATTGGGTAGCTTTATATATCGATACGAATGACGTCGGTGAATATTTTGATTCATATGGACGGGCACCTGTACGAAATTGTAAAAGATGGAACTGGAATGTTGATAGGACTTCAGTTTGTGGCGAATATTGCTTAATGTATTTGCTATATAAGTTTCAGGGATGTTCAATGCATAGTTTTACGAGTATATTTACAGAGAACACATTGTACAACGATATGTTAGTGGATGAGATGTTTCGCTCCTATTTTATAGATAATAAGTAATAAGATTTTGTATTTTATAAATAAAAATTTTAACAAAATTAGGTAATGTGTTTAAAAGATGGAACTGGAATGTTGATAGGACTTCAGTTTGTGGCGAATATTGCTTAATGTATTTGCTATATAAGTTTCAGGGATGTTCAATGCATAGTTTTACGAGTATATTTACAGAGAACACATTGTACAACGATATGTTAGTGGATGAGATGTTTCACTCCTATTTTATAGATAATAAGTAATAAGATTTTGTATTTTATAAATAAAAATTTTAACAAAATTAGGTAATGTGTTTTATTGATGATTCAGATTAGTGTTGTAGATAGGAACAAAGGAGTATAATACAATAGCATAAGCCGACCCACACGCTGACGAATAATAGATAATGACGGTAGTCAATCAACAATAGATAAGTAGATAAGGGCAATGGAGCGCTAATGACGGTTGAGGCTCGTAGCGGATATCAATTAGATAAGAGTTAATTGATCTGCTCATCTCCGGAACCGTGCATCCTACGCAAAAATGGACCGCAGATTCGTGATCAGAGCATGCCAAAACCCTTATTTTTTTAGGATTGTGAGTCGACGAACGTCGTGCGCCAGAACTGGTACAACCTTTCTACAAGTGCACCAGAACTGGTACAACCTAACTACTTACAACTATTTAGAAAATTGAGTTTCGTGCCGTGATTAAGTTACTCACTAAGCAAGGAAAAAAGACACATATCATTATAAAAGAGATGTCATCTGTTTACGTGAACTCTAGCGCTGGAAGAACGATCATTTATAAGTGGCATAGCCTTTTCAAACAAGGCAAAAGACTCAATTGAAGACGATCAGCGGTCAGGGTGACCGATTGAGGCAACTTCCTCAGACATTGTCGAAAAAGTTGAAAACTTGTTCTTGAAGATGCTCGCTGACCGGAGTATCATCTACGACGATTTTATAAGTTCTCCATGAACATCTTGGCATGTCTAAAATCAGTGTAAGATGGGTGCCAACAACGCGATTTTTAGGACTTGTGTAGTGAGAACAGGGACGAAAATATGGAAAAAGCATTAATATTAATGGCAAAGCAGGATTTCATGCAGTAACATAAAAAATTGTTCAAAATGAGCTTTATTGATCGATTATAAATATAAAGGTGTCAATATTACAGGACAATATTACGCTACGCTACGAGGGTGGCACTGAAAATTTCGGGAATCAAGGAAGTGACACAACATTACTATTTAAAAATGTATTTATTGCTTTTCGAAGTATTCTCTGCGAAATTTGACATATTCCATCGATGAACCAATCATTGAAGCAAATTCCATTCGGAGTGGGTCTCCAAAATGGCCGTTTTGTAGGCGTCCACAGCTTCTTCAGGTGATGAAAATCTCTGTCCACGCAATTTATTCCTTATTTTAGGGAAAGTATAGAAATCATTAGGGCTTAGGTCGGGGCTGTACGGCGGATGGTCTAAGAATTCTATGTTTTCTTGTTCTAAAACTCTTTTGTTCTGTGTGCGGTGTGAGAATTCGCATTGTCGTGATGGAAGATGATGCGGCGGTTGCAGTTCTCTTTACGGAGTTCAGAAATGACCTGTGGCAAACAAATGCTAGCATACCATTCTGCATTAACCGTTCTTTGTCCCTCAAGAGGAATAGTCGTAACATGGCCGGTTTTGGAGACAAACGTGGCCACCATTTTTTTGCAACACTCCGTGAACGAACAATTTTTGTTGGCTTTAACTCATTTTCGAACACCCAAACTCGTGACTGGTTTTTTGTTTCGGGTTCGTACGCGTATATCCAGGATTCGTCACCTAATACGATGTTGTATACAGCATTTGAGGATCCTGCGTGGAATCTTTCGAGAGGTCTGACGCACCAAGTAACGCGAGCCGCTTTTTGCTCTTCACAGAGCGAAAGCGGTATCCATCGGGAAAACAACTTTTTTACACCTAATTGTTTATGCAAGATTATTACTATTTGACTCATGCCAATGTCTAAAGTTGCCTGAATTTCGCGGTATGTCACATGTCGATCTTCCTCAATCAGCTTACGCGCAGCATCAACGTTTTCTTGGGTGACTGCAGTTTTTGGACGACCTTAACGGGGATCATCACTGAGCTTGACACGTCCACGTTGAAATTCAGCAAACCAGCGATAAATTGTGGTTTTAGATGGGGCTTCATCACCAAATGCAGAAATCATCCGGTCAACACACTGTTTTTGTGTTAAACCACTTCGAAAGTCATAATAAATCATCGCTCTTGAATTTTATCGAGTCAATTCCATTTTCTCAACGACTAAACAAGTTGGACAAAACCTTGTGACAAGACCGAGAATCTTTAAATAAATAAATGGTCTGTGATGTCTTCATTACTTGTGTAATGAAGACATCTCAACTCAAGTATGGCTTCGAAACTTTAAACCACCCTTCCCATAGTCCAGATATGACCCCTTCGGATTACGGATTAACGAGTAATCGTTCCTAAATATGAAAAAAAGAGCTTCGGGGAAAGAAATTTACAGATGATGAACATTTTTTGCGAAGGTATAAATAAGTTATTTAAACGGTCTGAAAAATGTTTTAGGGTTAAAGAGAATAATATATCGAAAAAGAAAAATATTTTCATGTTTAATTTCACCACCGTTCCTTTTCACTACGCGAACTTTTGACTTCCACTCTTATCTACCTATGTTTGTGTTTTCATGTCAAAATTACAGAGGACCAATTAATGTGATTTTTTCATTGACTAGTATTTTATTAGAGTAGATTTTTTTAAGTAATATCTGCTGAAGGGTGCTTCAACATAAAAAATAAAAATAATTACTCTCTTGATTTTATTGGATAATCGGCAAAGGATTTTGCTCTGGGCTAATACGTACCACAATGCGGTTTTTATTAGATAAACTTGGCGAAATATTACTAATGCAAATAAAGCAAAACCATTCAATATTAATTACAGACTTTATGTAACTTCTTATAGAAGAAGAAGCAAACTATCATGCGACTCATCTGAAGGTAAATGATCACCGCAGCCCAAGAACATAAGCAACAATGAATTCATTGCAATTGCATTGTTGGACTTTTAAAAAGAAAAAGTCCATTCTTTTCTCTGCGTCGTATCGGTCCACAAAACCACAGGCGACAGTGGAATTCTTAATGAATCCGTGCGTGGCGATTATCCCTCGTAAAGCGCACGGTAGTCGATCCATCATGATGTGGATGGAATTTCGAGTTCCATCGCAATTCCATCATATTGGATTTCAGCAGCTGAAACTGATACCAATACTTTCTCGAGAACAATACCCTCATTGCATGATTGTTTTCTCTCGCCGTTCCTTAGACGGCCCCTGTATCAAAATTAGTTGGGGGCACCCAAATGAAGAACACAAAAGAAACAAAAACGCTTGAATTAAAATAATTGTATATTGATTATAAGTTTTTACTTATAATTAATAATAATTATAATTAATAACTCCTAGGATCTAAGGTAGCCAAATTTCCATTGATATATGATTTTATTATACTTACTTAGTATATATGCATGTATATATATATATATATATATATATATATATATATATATATATATATATATATATATATCTTAGTATACTTGTTATGTACTTACTTAGTACTTCGGAAAGTGCTCGACAGATGCGCCATATTGGCCAAAATGACCCCGACATTCGAGTGGATATACACTCTTCTGGCCTTTTATTCGGCGAACTTATTTATCAAGTCATTCATAGCTGAAGACAATTTTAAATTTTCTATGCCATTTTTTTTTCATAATTAATCTTACCGGCAATTACAACAGGAGATCTCACTTCTAATACCGGAATACATCAGGAAAGGTTGATTTTTGAATATAATAAAACTCCTCCAGAGAGCAGATGTTCAACTTGCTCTCTACAACACACAAACACAACACACACAGCAAAACGCACTATACAGTTATGATTACAATTCGACCATACCAAAATATCTCCCCATCATAATTGCATACTGTTCTAACGTGAAGGACGTAATCTATATAATGTATAATATAATAAATCAGAATTGATTTTTGTTTGTTTAAACACGCTAGTCTCTGGGCTAAGCACTACGCTTCAGGACACTTTCTGGAGCGCGAGTTGTTACGCTCACCCGGGAGGGGGAGAGAGAATGGATAAAACTTTACTTCGCTCTATAACGTCGATGCCGATAAATAAAACTACTCCATTAATTTCTCCGTCAATTTTTCCATACATAGCTATCTAAAAGGTTTGAACTATGTGTCATATTATGTCGCGCGGCTCAGACGCGTGATATATGCGGGTGAAACCGGAGGGCTCAGCTACTTACATGATAACACCAAAGTATGCAAGCCAACAGCAACACTCATCTCAACGTAACACAGGGCAGTCTCTCAGAAACACCATATTCCTTGCGCCTACAGTGAACTTTATACTGCACAAACGAGTGGGGGTTCCTCTATATACCCTCAACTCCACCTCGCCACCATGCATATAACGCTCCGCTAGAGAAACATTCTCGCTCACTCTCAATCTAACTTAATAACTTACAAAAAGTCACAAGGACAAGGTTTTTATTACAATGTAATAACGTTTGAACCGGATTGAAATAAATCAAATGTATAATAATATAACATTATTTTCCGTGGTTTGTCATTGTCATTCACTTAAACGGGGGAATACCGCAAAACTAATGCTGACACGCATTTACTAATCTGTGATCGCGGGTTAATCATGATGTGAGACGTAGTGTATCCAACTTTTGGACGTCCAATTAACCCGGGGAGGAAAGAAATTCGTTTTTTGACTTCGTAATTTTTGAAGTGAAAACTTCTTTGGGCACATTGGGCACATTTTTGCTGAATTTTGAAGCAGGTTCTGCACGACAACAAGCTTCGGGTCCCGCGCCTCCGTCACAGTGACCAAGTGAAGCCGGCCACAGTCGAGCGTGTGCCTGCTATACTACCATATGTCAGAGGTGTCACAGACAAGATTGGCTACATCTTGAAGCGAGCTTCTATTAGAACATTCTACAAGCCGCCGAAGAAGATTAGTCAGTTCTTACCATCCGTCAAGTGTCATATTCCTCTACAAGATGCAGGAGTGTACAAGCTTGATTGTGATTGTGGTCTCTCATATATAGGGCAAACAAAGAGATCAATTAGAACCCGCGTAAAAGAACACATAGCTGACGTGAAGCATCAACGTTCCGGGAAGTCTGCAGTTTGCGATCATATTTTAGATGGCCCCAACCACTACATCAGATTTGATAGACCACAAATCCTCGCGAAATAACATCGATTCCTACCAAGGATGATACGTGAGGCTATTGAAATTAAAAAACATCCTAATTTCAATAGAGAAGGAGGCTGGGTACTACCACCTGCTTGGGATCCTATAATTAATAAAATTAAAACTAAACCCAAGCATACCACTGCAAGACTTCAAAATAGAGTTAGTTCATTCTGCGTAGATCGGACCAAAAACAATAATTAAAAAGCTGAAGGTACTCCGGGTTAACTTTGACATCGGGACGTCAGTCACCTCAGTCCCCCCGTGACCATGGGTGCTGGAAAGCACCCGAAACGTCGGGTATTAAAATTAATATAATTTAATTTGTATTGTATTTTAATTTATTTAAATAAATGGTAAATTTTATAAATTGTATAACTCTTTTATTCCGTTTCATATAAAGTGAGCGTCTATCAATCTCTTTCTAGACAGATAATGTTCTTTAAAATGCCGTCAAGTTTTATTAATCTTTAGGTTCCTTAGTTAAAGTTATCTCAGGTAACTTAAACGAAGAAGACGCTAGGCACTTCGACTCACAAATAAGTCAGGTGAATAATAGAGAACATTTGGTCGAACACCGAGTCACTTTGCTACAACAAGCATTTAATAAGCTTGTTAATGCGTCGGAAGACATAAATTCGAATGTCAATCGTTAACAAAATCAGGAAATAGATTCTATACTTCATATGGAAAGGTCTCAAAAAATGTTGTAGCAATATTAAGTACTTTATATCAAATTTCGAACAATTTTCGAACAATTTTAGCAAGAAATAGAAACAACTATTGCTTTTAGTAAATTACATTCTTTACATAAATCAATCATAAATTCGACGGAACTATTAAATATGTTAATAAAAATAGAAAAATATGCCAAATTGATTTACCCAGCAAATAAGGAAAATTTAATTAAGTTAGAAAGAAATATAGTAGTTAAATCGTATGTCAATAGGAATAACTTAGTTTTTGTATTAGATATCCCACTAATTGAACCAGACATATACACATACTACAAAATAATACCAATTCAAATATCTAATTCCGATGTTACCCATATCATAATCCCATCATATCCTTTCCTATTGGTGAAAAGATTGAAATACCGATCAGCGGTGAGTCCCTGTGAAGAAATCGACGACGAAAAGTTCTTATGCCCAGCGGAAAGTCTCGCACAGTATCCAGCTGAAACATGTATTGAGCAAATAATGCAGATGAAAACCAACCACAGTAGCTGCCAGCAACATAATATACGATTGGAGAATTTGAAAATTCAGAGGATCTTCAAGAACTATTGGCTACTCTATATCACTAAGGACTTGATAATAACTGAACACTGTCCAGAACATGTACAAAATACCAAGTGCAAGGCACATATAAAATGATACCTAATCAAGAATGCAGAACACAGGTTGGAGACACATTCATCAACGCTCCGAGGTACTTTGCGAATATTAAACTTCAGCTTCCCACAATCGAGATGCCAACCGTACGAGAGGATGACGTCAAGAAAGAAGCAAAACAGTTAGATTTAAGAAACGTAGACTTCAGTGATATAAAAGAACTATTAAATAGTGATAAATTCAGTGATAATGAAATGAATACAAAATTCTTAGTAACAAGTGAAATCAGTGTATGGACCGTAAGTTTATATCTCATTACAGTAATCTGTATAGTATTTACCATTTTTAAATTCAAATTATGTTATCGAAATTCTCCGAAGTCGCTTGAGCCACCTTCGGATAATTTCTCTCTTGAGGGGGGAGGAGTTAAGGTTGAGCACCCCTGCCAAATCTCATTCGTTCGCACATCATTAGCAATCCCATCTGGGTCAAGCGTATGCAGTAAATAAGTTTAGTATACAGTTTTGTTGCATATAATTTAAGTATAAATAGACAATTGTAATCAGTTAATATCGAATATTGTAGTAATAAACTTCTTACTGTAACTCTGTCAAAATAAATAAATATATTTTTTATTGAAGTTTGGTTCATTATCTTAATTCGTGTTTTAGGCACAGAATTCGCATAGTAGCAAAAATTTGTTCATTCGATCTGTCAAAATAGGCACCTTACCTATTTTACTTACCATTTCGCAACGTTTAATTCATCATCATCATCATTACAGCCCTTCACAAGTCCACTGCTGAACATAGGCCTCCCCCAAGTAATGCCACAAAGCACGGTCCTGAGCCACCTGCATCTATCGACTTCCTGCATGTCTTACCAGGTCGTCACTCCATCTAGTGGGGGGTCGCCCTACACTACGCCTACCGGTACGAGGCTGCCACTCGAGAACCTTTCTTCCCCATCGGTTATCAGTTCTTCGAGCTATATGGCCGGCCCATTGCCACTTCAGCTTACTAATCCGTTGGGCTATGTCGGTCACTCTGGTTTTACTGCGGATATCCTCATTTCTGAGTATCACGCAGAGAAACTCCGAGCATAGCCCTCTCCATAGCTCGCTGAGCGACCTTGAGCGTCCTCATACGGTCAGCAGAGGAACACGTCTCAGATCCGTAAGTCATCACTGGCAACACGCACTGGTTGTAACTCTAGTTTTCAGAGATTGAGGTATACCTGACGAGAAGATGTGTCGTAATTTCCCGAACGCTGCCCAGCCGAGTTGAATCCGTCGATTGACCTCTCGGTCGAAGTAGAACTTACCTAGTCGGACTATTTGTCCCAGGTAAACGTACTCGTCAACAACTTCGAGCATAGTGCTCCCAACAACTACCGGCATAGGTGTGACATGGACATTAAACATGATCTTTGTTTTGTCCATGTTCATCTTAAGACCTATCCGTTGGGAGACACCATTGAGGTCATTGAACATAGTGCTAAGGTCCTCCAGCGATTCTGCCATAAGGACTATATCGTCGGCAAATCGAAGGTGAGTGATGTACTCGCCATTGATGTTAATACCGTATCCTTTCCAGTCCAGTAGCTTGAAAACGTCTTCCAACGCAGCGGTGAAGAGTTTCGGGGATATAACATCACCCTGTCTTACACCTCTCTGCAGTTGGATAGGTTTCGTACTCTGGTTCTGTACTCGGATAGCCATCGTATCCCTACTGTACAAACACTTCAGCACTTCAATATACCGACAGTCAACTAGGCACCGCTGAAGTGACTGTAGCACCGCCCAAATTTCCACGGAATCAAAGGCTTTCTCATAGTCCACATACGCCAGGCAAAGTGGCAGATTGTACTCTTCGGACTTCTGTACAATTTGCCGAAGGGTATGTATGTGGTCTATGGTACTGAAGCCTTTTCGGAAACCGGCTTGTTCGGGAGGCTGGAAGTCGTCCAGTCTGCGTGCGAGACGATTCGTAATGACTCTCGAAAACAGCACGTAGACGCGGCTCAGTAGGGAAATCGGTCTGTAGTTCTTCAAGAGAGCGTTGTCGCCTTTCTTAAAGAACAAGACCACCGCGCTTCTGCTCCACGCTTCCAGAGTAGTGCCACCATGGAGGACGGAATTGAAAATCTTCTGAAGGACTTCAAGTACCGGTGTTCCACCCGCTTTCAGAAGCTCCGCTGTAATTCCATCCTCGCCCGGGGCCTTGCCTTTTTTAAGGTGGTGGAGAGCCATTCTAATCTCGCTCAGACTGACGTCCGGGATATCATCGGAATAGTGTCGGATAAGACTTGCTCTTGGATCGTTACTCACACTTGCGTGTGGCTCCAACGATGATGTGTACAGCTGCCCATAGAACCTCTCAATCTCATTCAGAATCTCAGGTGTCCCGGAAACGATGCTGCCACACTCAGTCTTGAGCCTTGACAGTTGGCTCTTTCTAGCAGACAGATCTCTGGCAAAGACTTTAATTAATTTATTTATTTATACTCTTTATTGCACACAACATATAAATTTATTATTAACATATAAATTAACATATAAATTAGGTGGCCTAATCGCTTAACAGTGATCTCTTCCAGGCAAACCTTGGTAACGTACACTACATATTATTTATTCTATGCCTTGATGGAGATCCATAAATAGAAGAGTGCATAAATAGTAGATAAATGAGCATATATGAATACATATTACAGGCTTAATAAGTACCTACTTACATGTGTTTTTAATATATTTTTAATATATTCTTGACAGCCCTAAGTAACCACGGAAAAACAGGCGTGATGTGGGAATGGGAAAAAAAAAGAAAGGGAATACGGACACTCGGGCGCAGCGATAAAGGTTTATTTAGCTTGCGTGCGAAATGTATCTTATTAATAATAATTATGTAGGTTATTAAATATCGGCAAGCAGTCAGCATCAAAAGAGTGAAACTTCTGTACGTAGTACTATTTATTTATTCTGTGGTAGTAAGCCTGTAGTATATTTTCGAGATGTTTTTGCTGTTAGTCAATGCGACTCTTACAGCTTCATCTGACTCAGGGCTTCTAGATCAAAGACAAAATTTGTCATAAAACCATCCAAATATTTTGGTTTTCTTCTAGCTCTTGCAGATGATCTAGGCACCAACTTTTCACCAACAAGTTCATCAAGAAAACCAAGGAAGTTCTCATCATCCGATAAATTCGCACTTGTGTCAGAAACAATAGCAGGTTCCTTTGTCTCTTCCTGAAAAGATTCATGGGCTTGCAGGCCGTGAGCTAATTTAAAAAAGGGAAGGGCAGTGAACGTGAGGATGATGATGATAATGGTTTAGTATTGTTACCAATCATCATGTCGCCTCGTTAGGCGTTATTGAGCTATCTAACCGCTGTCCGAGTGGGGTAGTGCGAAGCCCCGCCTCCGGCTCCGCCCGGATGGTCTGGGCGGTGAGAACCGCCCAGGAACGCGGGTGTACGGTGTGTACGCGGTGTGTGCTGGAACGCGTCGTGCCCGTCTACGGGTGCGACGCGCCCAATTCGTAATCCTATTAGTGTTTGTACCTATTTGTGTCGGTGCAATGTCATTATGTGATGTACCTGCGACGTTTGGATCGACTGGATCGAGCGGTCGCGGTGGTTCTATCAATACATTACGCGGTCTGCGGAGACGGGGCGCGACGTTTGCTGTTGGAACGTAGTTGGCTGCGTTTGTCACTAGCAGGTTAGGGTGGGTTTCGACTCTATCAAAGTAGCGTTGAGACATCTCCTTGTAGTATTCGAAGATAGAGGGTATTTCACAATCATTGTGCAAATCAGAGTTCCGTTGATATCACCGTGCTCCAGTGGCTTTCCGGATGAAAATGTTTTGGACTCTTTGAAGTTCTTGAAGGTGGATCTTATAAGTGTGGGCAAAAGCTACACTTGCGTAAGACATTATAGGTCTAACGTCTAACGCAGGTTTTGTACAGACGAAGTTTGTGTCTTAACAACAGCTTGCTCTTGCTGTTAACGAGGGTGGAGACGGCCAATAACTGTCTTTTCTCTGTTGCGTACTGCACTTAGGTATGTGTTTCGCGAAACTCATGCGGGTGTCGAACGTGACACCTAGGTATTTGGCCGATTCTTTCCCAAATACCTAGGTGTCCCGTTCGAAGGATTGGGCGGCCACATAGAGAAATGGCTTTTAGTTTTGAACGTGATGTTGAATTCCGTTAAAAGTATACTGCTACACTTTTTTCGTGATTCGCATCTATTCATTTGGCAAAAAATCTTCATAAACAAACATACAGACAGACAGACAATTATAAAAATGTATTTAATTGCTTATTTTTAGGCCCTCTGAATACCTTATTTTGTTACAAAAATATAAAATGTACAGACACATGCAATTCACACTTTTACTATAAATATATAAGCAGAGTTTGCCTAAAACCAGTGACTGTCGTACATAAATGAAGCAACGCGCCGCCTACCCGCCCAGCCGGCGCCAGCGCTGACGTCCATGCCATCCACAGCTGTGGTACAGGTTTTGTTATGAATCACCGGATAATTAGTTTATAATAAATTAAATGAAAGAAGTCGAATAAATGATCTGTCAGACATTGGCGGCATCGTGCATCTATGTCTACTATTTCGTTACACGTAGGTATATGAAAGGTTACAAGAGTAAAGTATAACAGAGAAATATAAATGTCAATTAGCAAGAAAATATTCGTGATTTGGATGAATTGTGTATGAAAGCTTCAGACTTAGAGACTGTGTGGGATAAAGTAAAGAAAGGTTTGGTGGATGGAGCAACGATGAGAGCAAGAACGACAGGGATAATAATACATTACGGTGCGGCAACAGAGAGCATTGCTAGATTTACTAGCAACTAAATCTGCTAATTCTGGCGATATGGGTGATTAGATTGAAACGAAAAAAGACAGTCTTAGCCGTCTAAATAAGAGACTAAAAGAAATAGTAGACAGGACAAAGCAAGTAGGAATGATAGAAGATTAACTAATATCATAATCAGAATAGTCTAGAATGAATGCCATACGAGACGTGAAGGGCTGTATCTACACTATCTTCAATTTATGCTGGGAACTTAGCAAGTACCGGGTGGCTGGTGCAAAGCAGTTATAGTGGGAAAACTGTTACTAACGTGTAGATTGAAGTTTGAGTTAAGTGTAAGCTGGATTTAGGAAGAGGGTGGGGTATAAGAACCAGGTCTTGCCTATGTGAATAATCGGAGAAGTTCTTGGCCAAATAAATTTTTTTGTTTAAAATCTACGCGAAAATTTGCGAGTAAAAATTATAACTTTAGCTGGTAGTAGGACTCCTCGTCATCCGACTCCTTAGCGTCCGTCCGGATGATAGATAGGTACCACTATATCATATACAGTAATCTATGGATATCACCCCTTTACCTTTTTGGGGGCAGAAGTAGGTAGTCTGAATGGTATAGATATCCAATATAATTACAGACTGTGAGGCATTTTAACAAAACTGCTGTTGAGAGTTCTGGTTAACCACGTAAAATCTAGGAACCTTATTTCTTGGGGCAAGATAAGTGGGGATGAGATCAAAGCGTATGAGTGGTGGTGTAGTTATCTCTTATCAGATTAAATTAGGACTATCTGCGCTGTAAAGGTTTTCTTGTTAGAATTTATAAGAAATTTATAGTCTTCAGACATCTGCTGTTAAAAGCCACTTACGTCATGTAGGGTATAGAGTAACATCGCGTAAACGTAAAGGCACGCCGGGCTGGAATGATGTAGTAAAATCAGCGTATGTGGATGCTAAAGTAAACTTATCAAGGCGGGGGCTCCCAGCTCGGGTTCTCTCTAAGATATGATGAAGCAAGTAAGTCTATATTTAAAGGTAGTTTAAAGTGGTGCCAGAAAAATGAAAATGAAATTTTATTGGATGGGATAAGTAACGCATGTATAGACAAAAACTTTTCTAAATTTTGGCAACATGCTTCAAAACTATGCAACATAAGGGTTGGAGTTCCGGACTGCGTGGATGGTGTAAGCGATAAAAAACAGATAGCCAATAATTTTAAGCAGAACTTTTTGTTGAGTGACTGCTATTCCAGTGGTGGCCCTTCTGCGATAGATACACTTGATGTGCCGGTTTTATCATATACTCATATTGATGGGTATGTGGTGTATAATGCCCTTAAAAAGATGCACCTTAGTGAAGCGTTGTAGTCATGACCACATTTCGGTAGAACATTTACGTTGCGGTAGACCCTGGGTTGTGGTGTTTCTCTCGGTTTTCTTAACGCGTGTTTAAAACATTCATTTTTGCCGCCTGACCTAATAAAATGCGTGGCTAGCCCTATTGTCAAAAGTAAAACCGTAAGCGATACGATTAGTTCCAATTATAGGCCTATCTCAATCGCTACAACCTGTGCGAAACTATTTGAGTCTATTATTCTGGATATTTTATTGAAATTTATTTTGATAAGTGACGCTTAGTTTGATTTTCAAAAAGATAGCTCTACTGAGTTGGCAATTTTTTTCTTGAAATAAATACGAGGGTAGATTGAAAAGTACTCCGCCTAACACAGATCCATTCAATTCTAAAAATCAAATCTACCCACATTATTTAGTTCAGTTCAGACTAGTTCATTGTGTGAAGTTCGAAACGTGTGCGATAATTAGTTGTGATTTTATAAATTTATTAACAAAGTAATCGGACATAATTTCCGCGAATGGAGCAAATCGAGCAGCGTGCCGTCATTAAGTACCTCCATAAGAAGGGGCTATCATCAAAAGCCATCCATGATGACATGGTCAGTACATTAGGCGATTGTGCTCTGTCATATTCATCCGTCAAAAAATGGATAGCAGAATTTAAGCGTGGTAGAGAGAGTGTGAAAGATGAACCCCGCTCTGGAAGGCCTTCGACGTCAACTACTGACGAAAATATTAAAAAAGTACTTGATTTAATAATGGGAGACCGCAGATTAAAAATTAGAGAGATAGCAGAGATTATAGGCATCTCTTATGAACGAACTCAAAACATCATTGTCAACGAGTTGGGTTTCCACAAGGTGTCTGCGAGGTGGGTTCTGCGACTGCTTTCAGTAGAACAAAAAAAGGACGCGATTGACTATTTCACGCGACTGTTTGGAGTTACTTGAAGCCGATGCAGATGATTTTTTGAATCGTTTTGTTACTATGGACGAAACATGGGTTCATTACTGTACACCGGAAACAAAACAACAATCAAAACAGTGGAGAAGATCTGGTTCACCACCCCCTAAAAAGGCTAAGTCGATTTTGTCGGCAAATAAGGTGATGGCTTCAGTATTCTGGGACTCGAAAGGTTTGATTATGATTGATTATCTTGAAAGGGGTCAGACTATAAACTCTGATTACTACTGCACCTTACTACGTCGTTTACGAGAGGAAATAAAAAGAAAAACGTCGAGGAATGCTCAGAAGAAAAGTCCTGTTTCATCAAGATAACGCCCGTGTTCACACGTCAGTACAGTCAATGGCTGAAATTCACAACTGTGGCTTTGAACTGTTACCGCATCCGCCGTATTCACCTGATCTGGCACCATCAGACTTCTTTCTGTTCCCTAACCTAAAAAAGCACTTGGGAGGTCAGATTTTCGACAAACGACGAGGTCAAAGCAGCTGTAGACGCATATTTTGACTCTAAGGAAGAATCATTTTTTTTTCAACGGTCTAAATGCTTGGAAGGGGAGGTGGCAAAAGTGTATTGAACTTGATGGTGATTATGTAGAAAAATAAAAATATAACTGATTTAGTATGTGTTTATTTTCTTGGTTAGGCCGAGTACTTTTCAATCCACCCTCGTAATAACGTATTACGTGTCACTAAAAACAAAAGTAAGTATACGCTTGTTTTTTGGACTTGAGTCGCGCCTTCGATAGGGCAACAACTTCAACTATAGCATCCTATGATAAGTTAAAATTGGTGGGTGCTTCTCCAGACATAATTAGAATCCTTATTAATTGGTATAATACGCAGGTTTTTTTTAATTCTTTTTTTTTACTTTAGGGACTTATGTTATTTTTAACATATCAGTCCCATTGTGCCTTATAACTAAATAACACATTACAATTTCTTAAATTATTTACACAAAATATTAACTAAATTATATACCATATGAGCAGCATTAGACAATAGTTCTGACAGAATGCTTTGATATTCCCCTAGGTTACATATTTTAATATCAGTTTTGGCAACTAATAGTTTCCTTTCATGATGATTTTTGGAACATTCCGCGAGCAAGTGTTGTACATCTTCTATTGTTTTGCATGTATCGCAATTTGGAGATTGTTTCTTTTTCATCATGAAAGCAAACTTGTTACACGGAATGTGTCCGGAACGAAGTCGCATTGCTAATACAATATATTTTCTATTCAACAGACATTGATTAAACCAAGGCACTTTCGGAGGCTGACTCTGGATGGTTTTGTACCAAATCCCTTTTTCTTGCGATCTTTTATCAAAATATTCTTTCCAAAGTGTATAACATTTCTCTTTATATAATACGCAGGTTTATGTAGTGAACCGGAACGGTCGCTTTCGGACGAGTTTGTACTGACTAATGGGGTTAGGCAGGGTGGGCTGACTTCTCTGCTGTTTAACCTTTACGTTAACGCTCTAATTGAGGAGCTCAATGAAGCGGGTATCGGCTGTCATATAGGTGAGAAATGTGTAAACAACGTTAGTTACGCAGACGATATTGTTATATCGAGCCCCTCAATCGGAGCCTTAAGTAATTTCTATTTGTGAGAAATACGCAGCAAGCTACGACTTAGTTTATAATACAGACAAATCTGTGGCAATGGTCTTTGGAGCGCACAGTAAAGATGTTTGTTTACCATTATACCTGAACGGCAAAAATTTGTGACGGAGCTTTCCATATTTAGGACATATCGTATCGAATGACTTGAGGGATGATCAGGACATGGACAGGGAAAGGAGGTCCCTTGCTGTACGTGCTAATATGATTAGCAGGAACTTTAATAAATGCGAGCGAGATGCTAAAATATTACTATTTAAAACCCATTGCCAATCGCTTTACAGACCGCATCTCTGGACTAAATTTAAAAAGGAAAACTATCGAATTTTTAAAATTCAGTATAACGATTCGTTCTGAATATTATATCGTTTTCCGAGGTACTGTAGTGCATCTACAATATTGAAAATTATTTTCTCTTTAAAATTACTACAATGTTCGCTGAGGCACGCGTGACGGTGATCGATGCTTTGACATCGTGTGGCCAGATTTAGAAGTAATCTTCTCAAGTCTGGAAACGCGATTATACCAACTTTAACGCAAAATTGTAGTGAAATATTTAAATATTGGTCTAGCATGTTAAGATGTAAGTTTTATTGTATGTATTTATTTGATGGAATTTATTATATTTATGTTTATTTTTTATGTATTTCAGTATTATATAATTTATTAAGCTATTGCATAGCTTTCATCACGGACTTTGAGCGCGGCGACCGAATCAAGAAATTCCGTAACGAAAATAAACCTAAGACCCCAAAACCTAACATCGTCTAACGTCGTTTCAGTTCGGCACACTTAGGCACGGTGTTTGTGTGCGTGCGAGCAGTGGCGTAGCTACCTTGGGGCTAGGTGGGGCAGTGCCCCGGGGCCCCTTAGCTGAATAAATAATTTTTGACTTTTAACTTTTTGGCCCCTGAACCAACAAACCTCGAACGGCTCAAACTGAAATCATAAAAATTTCTTCCACCTCCAGAACATAAACATCATTGTTAGAATAAAATCGGCTACTTCGTTTTAGTGTCTAAGTATATAATATATTACGAGTACTGACTGTTATCTACTCCGTCACTGTTTATTTTTAGCGCCTTCCACCAACATTGAAAATTATACCATGGAATCCTTTTACCGGGATGAAAGTATCCTATGTCCTACCGTGGTCGAGCTCTATCCGTGTGCAAAATTTCATAATCCAAACGAAAGTTTTGACGTGAAAGCGTAGCAAAGATTCAAACTTTCGCATTTATATTAGGTCGGGGAAAAAGTTTCTTCGCATTTTATATGTAAATTCAAGACTTTTTTTTTTCAAAGTTTAATTAAATTTAATTTTAATATATACATATGTTCCATTTTGTTCGATAACTTTTTTATAGCATTGGATGACAAACGAGCACACAGTCCACCCGATGGTAAATGGATGCTGTGGCTCATAGATATCCACATTTATCCTCAATTAAGGATCAAAATGCAAATGCGTTGTCACCCCTGAGGACTAAGATGGAATGCCTCGATTTCAGTAATAAAGGTCTCTGGTTCTCTACACTCACCATACGAAACACATCAGCATTAGGTACGCTGCTATTTTACGCTGGTAATCTGTGAGAGCTTGGTCCTGCCCCGGTCGAGCCGACCCATTCGTGCTACAACTATAACATAGCACGTAATGTTAAAATGTAAACTTGTTGCCATCTTGGGACATAATACCGTTGCTGTAGAATTTTTGGGATTTTGGTAAAAAAAATGCAACAAATAGTTTTAACAGTCCTCATTTTATATATATATATATATATATATATATATATATATATATATATATATATATATATACATACATAGATAGATTAGGAAGTACGAATTGTTGATCGAAGGTACGAATACATATTATCTGATGCGCACATACTACTTATTTGTAGGTAGCTTTGCGTAAAAAGCTTATGATGAAGTAGTTTTGCAACCTATGTATTTAGTTTAGTTCAAATAGGGCCCTAATTTAATTTTTGCCCCGGGGCCCTTGATTACGTAGCTACGCCACTGCGTGCGAGTAGACGTATGCGTGTAGAATAGTTGCATGTATTGTAAGATAATAAAAATATTTTAAACAATAATATACCTAGTTTATTTCAAGAAGCATATTCTTTGGATTTATATGAGTCGTCGTCATGCTAGGGTCGATTTCAAACCATCCGTAAAAAGTGGGTTTTTGAAATAACTCCTTTAATATTGTTGGAATATACGTTATTTCTTTATAACGCGATACTTACATAACATGTTAATATTGTACAGTTTGGAATATTAAACTAACATGTGTAACATTCCAGATAATCAAAAGAAACTATCTATTTTTTCATTTGTGTCACCGGTCATTTCCCCCGATTTTTCAACAAAACTTTAACTATGAAAAATACTACTGTGTGAAAACGTATATTTTTTTACTCTGGTTACACATTAATAACCATATACTTAAGTTATGCTAATATTTTTAAATTAATACAAAATATAATACGATTTCTCTCTGTTTTATTTTGTGACCATTTTTTTCAATCATTAGTGTCGACTTAATAAACGTTCCGTTATTAAGAACACCTGTGCATTACTGCTATCCCCACTTTTACGCACGTAAAGAAGTACCCTAGTGGCACGAGAACGGTCGGTGATAGCAGACGCGTGCATCGTTAATTCTGGTAAGAAATCGCTTTTTTATTGAATTTCTGTGCTTAGTACGAAAACTGAATCATTCGTGTTTATGGTAGTGTGATAATAAGTATTTGAACAATGGATTCTTTATCATGCACGTATATTAGCAACGAATAACGCGGATATTTTGTGGGCTCTTAATGGCGTCTAGAATATTCTACGACGCAATAAATTAGATTGTTGGTTGAAAATTTCATTCGTGTCACTTCATTAGTGTCATTTTTTTGAGTAACACTAATGAAATGCAATGCTACACGAATGAAACGGTATATCACTTGACTACGAAAAGAAGGGTTATGATTATTTTTTTGTTTTTAGCTTATGTGTCATCAAATTTGCTTTTAAACCTTACTTTTACTTGCAAACTTTAAGAGGTTTCTCTCATTTTTTTCATGTAAGTGCCATTAATTTATTTGTTAAAATTATGAGATGGATTTTCCTTATAGTATATGATAAATTGTTTAAGGTTTAAAATGGTGAAAGAAAAATGTAAGAAAAATGAAGATGAGTTGGAAAGGAGAAGGATTGCAAGAAGGGAAAAATATAAAAGAATAAAAAGCGATCCCGAAAAATATGCCGTTGAAAGGGCTAAAAAAAAGGAGGCTTACTTAAAAAGGAAAAGAGAGAAGAAAGTAAAAAATATCAACCAAATGTCTCCAAGGGCACAAAGAGCACAAAGAAAGCGTTGGAGAGAAAATTCGAAGCGATACCTGGAGAAGAAAGCACAAGAACGGAAGATACAAGAAGTAACCATTTCCCAAGTGCTCGAAGCTCACATAAAAATAAATGATAAAGAGTTCTCCGATCCTTTGTATGAGGAAAATGTAAAAAAAGAGATAAATAAAGAAAGTAAGAAAAGAACATTCCAAAGTAAAATTAAAGCCTTACAGTTAAAACATGCAATAGAAAAAAGAGAAATGACCTTATTAATTAAGAAATACCAAAAGCGCTGCAGAATTTTGACAAAGAAATTAAATAAAATAAAAGAAAATCAGGCATATACTGTTTGGGAAGAAAACATTGCATTACCTACTCAAGTTCCTATTCATACACCTAGTAGCCCTGATGCTGCCAAAGAAGCGACAACCGAACAAGGTATTTTAAAGCCTTCTGGCAATTTGAAACGTAGACCTAGTTTAGAGTTTCGTAAAAAGTGTTTTAAAGACAGATTTCAGCAGAAGATTAAGCAAGGCAATGATAGCATCCAAGAATTAATCAAAAGTTTTTATGAAGATGACATTAACAGCCGCATTGGTGCAGGAAAGAAACAATATGTAAAAAAATTTGGAATAATAAAACAAAAACGGTATCTGCTGGATTCTGTTAAAAATTTGCATAAAAAATTTCTTGAAGAGAATCCTAACATACTGATTAGTTATGTAACATTTACAAGACTACGTCCATTTTGGGTCTATTTGCCACGAGATGACAGGGAAACATGTGCATGTATGGCACATACAAATATAGATCTAATGATTTTAGCTTTAAAGAAAAATAAAATAGTTGACATAAGGAATTACCGGGATATGCTGCACGTTCTTTGTTGCGACAAATACAATAAAAAGTGCGTTGGCAGAGATTGTAAAACTTGTAAAAACAGAGTTATATCGTACAATGAATTTAATAATACGGACGAAATCGAGTACCATGAATGGTGCAGAGATAAAAAAGAAATTAAGCTCCAAAGAAATAAATATAGTGAAAAAATTTACAAGGAAAATAATGCCTAAAGACCTGATACTTAAACTTGAGCATTCCCTTCCGAAATTCTTTATTCATACTGTGAACATCCTCAATCAACATCAAGCTGTTACTCTATTGAAAGAATCCCTTAATCATGACGAAACATTACTCCACATGGACTTTTCTGAAAATTATAGTTACAAATTTGCTGAAGAGGTGCAAAGTCTACACTTTGGGGGTAGCCGGGGACAAGTATCTCTTCATACCGTTGTAGCTTATCTCAAAGAAGGAAGAGAGACTGTTAACCACTGTCTGTGCACGGTCAGCGAATGTACACGGCATGATTCCCCTGCAGTCTGGGCACACTTACAGAAGGCGTTACAATTTGTGTTCGAAAAATGTCCTTATATTACCACCGCCCACATTTTAACAGATAGTCCAACAAGCCAATACCGAAATAAACAAATATTTTACATATTGACTCAGCTCCGCGATACCTTCCCATCGTTAAAGCTAGTTACTTGGAATTACCAAGAAAGTGGTCATGGCAAAGGCGCTCCTGACGGCATTGGCGCTGTGGTTAAGCGGACAGCTGATCATCAAGTTAAATGTGGGCGTGACGTCGGGGATTTTTCAACATTCCTTGCAGTTGTTCGCGAAAATATTAAAAATGTTGAGATAAAAGTAGTAGAGGAGCATGAAATTATAGAAAAAGAACTTCTTCTTCCTAAGGATATTTCACCATTCAAGGGTACTATGTTAGTTCACCAAGTGATCTGGAATTCTGGATCAGAATTTCTTGAGTTCCGAAAACTAAGCTGTTTTTTGTGTTTGGATAAAATCTGCGAACATGAGGATAAACATATGCAATTACATAAAATTTATAAGAGTGTCGTCGAATCGGCTGTCCAAAATATAAAAGTTATTCCACCAAGCAAACGAATTACGGTATTGAGCGATGTATCCATCCAGTATTATAATCGGAACAATAATCCGTCTACTTCCGGAACACGCAAAATTATAAAATCTGTTAAAAGACTTGCAGATGTAAAATTTGATTGGACAAATCAAACGTTCATAAACACACAACAGAAGGTGTCTAATGGGCATGAAGAGGCTTTCCTCCGCTTTATTAATGAACGGTCTTTTGAGAATACGGAATAAGAAAAATGGAGAAATAGAAAGTAATGGTAACTTTAAAACATGATCAAGACTGATTACATAATTAAGTTAATACGAAAATAAATCAAAGAATTGAAATGATAAAAATAAGAAATCAACAAGATTGAATAAGAAACTAGCTATAAGATTTAACTAAGTATTAATATAATATTACCTATCCAAAATGACTGAATAAATAAATAAGTGAGGTAGAAATACTTTTATGAGAAATATATGCCTACATAATTAATTATACGTTGTTATAACCAAAAAGTTTGTTACTTATATTTTTGTAGATCACAGAAATAATTATGTTACGTAATCGTGTATTCTTAAAATTTGTTTTGTATTGTTTTTAAATGTCTTTTGATTAAAAGTTTAATAAAAGTGTTTTTGTTTTTGTTCTCACCTAAAAATGCTAACATACATATTTTCTTGTGCATTATTAAAAAAGATTAATCACAGAAAACGTAATAGTACTACGTACCCAATATTATAATAGTAAAGTATCTGATTTAGTTAGCCAATATCATTAGTGTCATGCAGACTTCATTCGTGTTATGCGAGTTTCATTCGTGTTCCCAGGTATATCATTCGTGTTACCCTGATCTTGATTTTTTGTCACTTTTGAGTAGATACGCACCGTGATTTTACATTCTGATGTATTAACTTCATAAAAGTAAACGTTATGGACCGTCAGATAACAATAAAACGGGTATTTGCACAAAGCGAAAAAAAAGTGTCAAATTAATTCGACTTGTGAAATCGACCTGCTAGCAACTTTCGTGAATTTGGAGTATTTAATAAACACAGACTTTATAAGTACTTAAATATATTTTTTATATTATTTTTGATGACACGTTTGGCGCAGATGCTGAACCACCCGAATGCAGCGTCGCGGATCACGGGTTCGATTCCCGTATGAACATTTGTGCTAACAAGAAAAAAAATACTGCATAAATAAAATAAATAAATAATGAAAATTGCATAAGTTGATAAAAATGCTATGCAATAGCTTTACCGCGGTAGTCCCCGAGTGCCACACGTATTTTTTTCAATATTTTTATTATTGTTGCTTATAAGTACCTACTTATGTTTTTACGGGCCTTTGTTGTCTGTCAATAAATGATTATCATTATTATTTCATGTTAGTGATCAGAGGTGACTACGCACCCGTAGCTTTCTTTGCTTGAGGTTGGTTGGTAGATGCCCCTGGACTGCGGTAACCATTTACCATCAGGTGGACTCTAAGTTTACATTCCGTTTTATATTTTTATACAGTTTTTGTATAATAATAATTTTGAACTTTGAATAGACTTACATGTTTCCTGGGACTTTGTTGTAAAAGCGTATCCTATATTGCCCCATAAAGGAATTACTGACTTTTCGGGGTGGAATAACTGATATTACTCGCTTTTGCTTTTAAATAGGGCTATACATTCTGTAAGTACTATTTAAATGAGTTGCACTGAGTTGATTTCTCATTACCTAATCTCAAATCCATCATTTTCACATTCTTTTATTTTATGCAAAGGACAAGACAAAAGGCAAACAACAATTTTATTATATTCATAACATTAATTCAAATTCTGTTATTAAAAAGGCCTTACCAATATCATCTGCTTTTTACCGTAACGGGACACCAACCACTTGAAAACCATTGTACAAAAAAATACAATTATGACCACAGAAATAGAATACATATGAATAAGTATGCACAAAGGTTATTACGTTAATGAATTTGAAAAGTAACTTCGGAGCCAACCACTGTTTGAGCTGCCCGAGTTTTAATGATTGAAGGTGAAATATTTTAGCAGAATACGCCGAGTTACGCACCCGAGCTGCGGACGAAACTAAGTTACTACCTGTTAATGTTAATTAACACAAATTAACGTTAATCGAAAGTATGGCAGTGTAGCGCCATTCATTATAAACTGTGTAGGAAATATTCTCAAAACGTAATCTATATAGGTGTTAAAGTGAAACTACTCATCATTTAGATATTAATATATTTTCGAATCTAAAATGTACAAAAAAATACAACTTAAACATAATGTACTTATAACGCCTGCTTTTGTCGATGAAAAAATAGTTACAATTCAAATATCTCCGGACAGCAGTGGTGTCGGCTTCCGTAATTGACAACAACTGTATTATGTGACCCGGAACCAGCTATTAGGAACGAAAACATAAGCCACACTATACATCTCTGATGTTATATTGATTTTATTTCATTATATTTGTTGATTTAATTTTGTTTCATTCGACTTTTTACCAAAAATAATAAATTCGTCTTCGCTAATATCAGGGCGGTTGTGTAAAGGCTTTCGATACGACATAGGTGTACCCATACAACTATACAAGTTCTGTTTCGTATGTTTACTTTTATTGATAAACATAACGACCTATATCAAATTAATATTTAGTCAACCATCACTTTATAACAACTTTGGTTGTGTATGCTAGTCGTAAAATATACGTATCTTAGCTATTTACAAATATATAAACATACATACATACAATGCGTAGAAATGCAGAGCAACACAAGAGGCCTTAATTAATGTTTCAAGAACTAAATAACACAGACTTAACGACCATCCGCTAAAAGGATTCAGCGAAAGCAAAGACTAGTAATCAAATGTTCAATAAGTGATCAAGTAATGTAGTCTACGCACTTAGTAATAATATACTTAGTTGTTAAAGCTGACAAATATATCCCACCCGTAACGCAGTGTCTAACACGAAGTGATAATTATGCTTCTAAAATTAAACAATAACATAAACAATGAGTTAGCGTAAATCCTTTTGGCGGTTGACCAATATCTAAAAAATCACTCGCAACGTTCTAGAAAACATAATTAGGTTCACAGTTTACAGTGTAACGTTATTTTTTTTCACTACATAAGTGTTACACCTAAAATATACAGAATTCTACATAAAACAGTCCTGGTTCACAGACGACAGGCCAAGACAAGAGGCACGATTTTATACAAAAAATAAAATCCATAACGTACGGGACCACGATTACCTCGTTGTGTTAGCGACTGTCATCTATCGTTAACTATAAATATATTTATCACACGTAATCTTCTATATAGGAATTGCAAAGAACCTTCCGATCCTAACAAATAATGTCTAAAACTATAATAATTCGATATCATACGAGTTGAAAACATTTTTTTAAAAGTTAAATAACACTAATTATGTTTTCCATTTGAAACAAAGATTCCCGTACCCATCAATGTTCCTCGACCCTATGCAAGTGATTACTAAAATTAGTCCTCTTACACACAGAGTAATTCTTAATAACGAAATGTCCTATTTAATTATTTCAATGAAATTCCAGATTGGTATCGAAAAGAATTCAAGACTATTTAATAACATAATCCAATTTATATCTCGTCCCATTGGATGGAAATTTTGGACCCTATATATATATATCTTTTCAGGTTTACTCTGTGCGAGAACCAAAACGCCTTAAAACTACAAAATTGTCTTACATAAAATTTCGAATAACAGGTAATCATATTATAACATTTCGATATATTGTAGAACAAGTATCTCTTGAATTGTATTATAGTTAATGTAAAATCTATTAAGCTTACTCATAATATACTCGACATATCCACTTAAATTTTGAAAGTTCATAAATCTTAAAACTGTACTTACAATATATAATTAGCAGCCAAATTAAAAAAAAATACAATGTTCATTTCAAGGCGGTTAAAATTAAAGAATTTCAATGTTTGATTGCCTGGCGAAAATGTCTAATTTTTGAAGATTTTACACTTGATACGATACTTTCAAAACAATCATTATTAATTTAACTACAAACTAGAATTTGATGTTTACAAATCAGATTATGATACAACACGCCAAGATGAAAATCTAGTTTTATAGATAATTATGTCACAAAATGTAAAATTATTTATATTAAGCAAATTTTAGGTTTATTTATCAAAATATGTATTTTTGAATAGCTTAGGAATACTCTTTCGTTGATGACTTTATTGACCAAATAGTTTTTATGTTCTTTGCCTAATTTTAGGCTCTACCGGTAAATTTAATGACAAATTTATATCTATGATTTTGCTTAGCCACTTAGTATTAAGTGGACCATAAAATTGATTACTTAGGTAACGATGTAAAAAAGCACTGATTTGTTGTTAAATAATTATAATTATTATGTTTTGGAAGACTTAAATCTATAAACGTAGAATTTGTTAAAGGCTTACAACATAACAACTTTTTTTTTAATCGGGTAGAGGCACGTTTTTAATAGCAAATTTCCAAAATTGCAGTATTACTGCAAAACGACAATATTATTTTTGATAATTTATAAAAATTCCCGATGTAAACCATCAACATACTCTTAAACATCGGACAAATCGATGTAGAATAATCCAATTACCCAACCAAAAAATAAGTATAAATCTAGTACAGAATTATACTTCAGTTCATCGATCGAACATTTAAAACTATTTCTTTAGTTAGTACAACTGCTAAAATCTATTTCAATTTCGTAATAAATTTATAGTATCCTGGTAAACGTGGATTTGAAAAAATACTTTCCTCTTTTAATATTCAGGCAACCCATCTATCTACATTACTGTTCAATTTATATACATTATGTGGGAAACCATGCTTAAACTCATGCAATGGACGTGTTTTTATACGAGTCTTTATAAGTAAACTAGATTATCGTAAATCTGTAAAAAATATAGCCTTTGTGTACATTTAATTCTCACCGAGACATCGAAAACTAAGTGACGGCATTTTATGCTGTTCCATCTAGCGTATTGATAAGAGGCTTTTATTTATCTGATATTTTATATGTTATGAAGAAGGCAGACTCGGCTCACTTCTATGAGTTTTACTGTCGTCATGTAGGTAGTTAAGGCCATCTCTTGTACTTTGTTTTAATCTTTATATACCGGACAACACGTTCAACAGCATGTCTCCCTATAACGAACTAAATGGAATGAAATTGTTACATTGCTACGAGTGTTGGTAATAGTAAAGCTTTATCTCACTATTATTAACGCTAAAGAACTCCAAGTATTAGTCCATATTTTTTATAAAACAACAAATTAAATTGGTCAGTAGCCTAGACATCAGAACTATTTCCAAGGGTATAAAAATATTTATATACTTCTAAGACATCATTATTTCATTTGGTTTTATGGATATTCCCTACTTATTATTTGTACGTTCATCTTTAGATAGGTAATATAATCACACATTCTCTTTCAGTGTAGAGCTACTTACTACATTCTATGGTTGGTGTTGCTAATAAAATAAGTGTGAAAGAATAGGAAAAATGCTGTATTTAGAATTCTCAAAATGTAGACATGTAATCCTTCATATTTCGTTTTAAGTACCTTTTATCCACTTAAGTAAATGCCACTTCATTATTGTGTTCTAATTAAAAGAAAATATTAAGATAAAATGTTTAAATTTCGATAAAATAAGTTTACAAATAAAGCACAAACAAAACAAATATTATGAGCGGCACGTGAGTTGCAAATTTTGATAGAATTATCGATTGCAGTCCAAGTGCAAAGTAATGTGTAGTAAATACAAAATATAGTAGACAGAAATTTTCAAAACGCTATCCTTCTTAACATTTCTTAATTGTGGTCCCAAACGCAACATTCTTACAATAAATATTTATAATCTAACGGTTCCAAATTATTTATAAAATTACAAATTTTTCATTTTTTTTTAATGTTCACCGGAAGCATTCGAATTTAATGTAGTTTATTTTATTCATTTATATGGTTAGTAATGATACAAAAGATATTGAAATTAATTTGTATCAAAAATTGGCTTAACACAGGCAGTAATGCTTAGTTTGTAAAACTCCCGCCATGTCGTGTTGGTGATATTAAACTATAATCCGAAATGTTACATTACAACATGTAAATGGCAATTAAAAAAACAAAAACATTTCCGTAATAAACAATCAGTAATACCGCAAAACTAAATTGCGATCTAATTGCCTGCACAGAAAGACAGCGTTTCGGTTTTTTAATACGAAGAGATGATCAATGAAAAAACAAAACATTCATCACACATTACATTATCATGCACTTAAATTCTATGTTAACCGATACAGATTTATGACGAATTAACTTCGTGTCTAATCATATTATGACAAAGATACAATAAGAATTCTAGGCATACAATGGTAATGCTATCTACATGCCATATTTAGTATTTACAGGACTGTAATTTAAGAAACGATATATTAAAATTTAATGATATAAATTACATCCTTATTCTTCCAAGCACTTGCAAAAACATTGAAAATGTCTCAAAGCTAAATCCAACAAAAACAATTTTATAGCTTTCTGTGTAAAGTTAAAAATCGCATTTCTTTTTTACAAACTTTTATTTAGTTTTTTGTACTTAAATTGTTTTACTTTTTGAATATTTATTTTTGTACTGTTGAAATTTTTTAACATTTTTATTTGAGCTCTAATTCATTGTTCTTTTTAACGTTATAAAAGTAGGCATAGAAACAGCACTCGGGCGCCTATTGCAATGCATTGCAAAATTATACAAATAAAAAATTTAATCTGCTGGTTTAAATCCCTTACTTTGACGTGTATTCCATAAGTTGCGTGGTATATAATTATTATAGTTATTTATATCTTGCATTATACATTTTATTTCAATGCAATAAGTATTACACATCATTTTTATGATCTTAAATAAAGTCCGTAACTATATCGATTTATTTCTTTATGTTTCTTCAGTGAGTTCTGTATTTTTGTTATGTTAAATTCTTGATTTTAATGAGAATATAAAATATACATATTTGCAAGTCTGCCGAAGTGTCCCTTATCTTTGCCATTTGTACCTATGTGCGTACATATTATTATGTTGGTAAGCTTTCGACTTGGCACAAAAATAAAAAGTAAACTACTCACATCATGAAGTAAGCTTATACACAATGGCAAAATAGCTGCCATTAACGTTTTAAATAAAACTAAATTATAATTAAAATTTAATTTAAAAGAGAAAATAAAAAAAATACAATTTAGAACACAAGATAAACTTATTAAAAATAAAATACGATTAGGTGACATTATTGTAAAGAGCATCATTTTCGGTGCGTTTTCAAAATATTCATAACCGGTAGTTAGAGAAAAGGCGAAATATTTGCAGTACATAGTTGAAATGAAACGTCAGAAGGACGGTTAACGAATAATATGAAGTGTATAAGAAAATAAGAGGCGCCACTGATAAAACTTCCAGGTAAGTCATGTTCAGGCCTTAATGTATTTTCAAGCTACGTAAAATGCATTTGATGCCTTTACGTGAACTTTGTGCTAACGTGTCGGACTACTAACCAATATATAAAATACAGTTAACAGGGGTAATGAAATGATATTATTAAATTATAAAATAATATTTGTAAAGTTATAATTAATGCTCAATAATTTTAAAAATTACAAGAAAATTAGTTCATGTAAGAAACACAATAATGATGATAACATAACAAAATATTTACAGTAAAGCAACATCTATAACTTAATAACACGGTATTTACACATAGTAATATTCTTCTCCAGTTTTAACTATCGAGCACTAGAGGAAATTAAAGTGACGAAGAAATATTCATTCAGAAAGGATTACGCCACAAACGACACTCGTAAATTCTCGGAAGGTGTAACATCGAGAGAACACTACGTAATTTATCTCATACTACAATACAGCTTACTTTGTCATAACAGGTAACATCTGACTTTCATACTTATAATACATAACGTTCACAACGCCAAAAAATATGTGTTTATTTCTATACAATATTGCACGCGGTATTATTATATTGTACACTGTGCCGGTATACTAGAGGCGTAATGTCAATCATATTGCGAATAACGTATTTTTACTCCCTTACAGGAAGATACCGTCGTACTTCTTATCATATCTTAATCTTAAACTCTATACACAGATACTAAAAGATCAATAAACAGGGTTCTCAAAGAACAAAAAAAATCGATCGAGCGACAACTTTACTAATCGAATGGGTCACTAGCACTACTAGTCTAAAAATAATTACATCAATATGGAGACATTATATAAATACGTGTACTATAATATTCTCACGTGCGTGAGGTTAACAGCCGCTGAGGTACCACGTGATGCGTAGCCGAGACCGACGAGTCCTAGGTGTGGTGCGGGGAGCGCTCGGGGCGAGGGGCCGGCGCGCGTCACTGCGACAGCAGCTTCTGCAGCAGCGACGCCCTAGCGGCCGCGCCCGCGCCGCCCCGCCCGCCCCGCCCGCCCCACCCGCCGCGCTCGCCGCCTCATCACCGCCCGCCGCCGAGCCCGCCTCCGTAGTACTCTGACATTAAACGACACACGTCAGTCATTCACTCTCAACCCTATGTGTATATAACACTATACTAATGTTAAACACTTCCGTAAGTGCGATAGAGAAGGCAAGAGGCGGCGACCTGTTTCGCGATTTTATTGCACCGCGGGCAGCGAGTGTTTAAGATTAGTATTATAAAATATGATATTTTTTTGACGCAAATAATACGCCATAACGCTAACAAACCGTAACCAAATTAATAATTCCTAATCGGCTGTAATTCGAGAAAATAATTTAATCAATTGAAAAAAGGAAGTGTACACATTATTTAATTGTAAAAGAAATTATAAATAAAACTAACGTACCTAATATAACAGGTACTCTATTCATTAGCGCCATATCTAAATACTTATTGGTATTACATCCCGATCCATTTAAATATTATATAATTATACTTATTTTTACCAGTCATAATAAAAATTACAATAATAATCTAGGCATAAAAATTGATATGCAAAGTTGCGCATGATCATTATTATAGACAAAAACATAACCTAGTCGCTTTAAAAAAACGCAAACGAATTATAAGAATATCAAAATCATCTTATTTTCATTTTATATTTTTAAATGGTAAAAATAGTAAAAAAATTAAATGAATATTTAAAACAAAATTAAGAAATGTTTATTACAGATCATACATGAAAGATAAATCTTGCCATTTCTGTTGCAAATCGTTTAATATAAAACATTGACAAAATGATTTTTAGTTTAATCTATAAAGAACTGTTAGACATAATATCTTTTTTTCATCAACCGTTGATTTTAAAATATTACATCAATACATATAATTATAGTAATGGCTAGGAAAATTGTTTGTTGTGTGAAAATATTAGAATTAAAAATAATTATAATATATTAATCTACAAAAAGTTAAGCTTTATGTACCTATAGCAACTTTATGTTGAAGTCTAGATGAACTTCTATTATTTTTAAAGTTAGAAATAGTATCACAGTTTAAAGACCTTACACGGTCGGGGGTACTGCGGGTCAGGGGGCGGGCCGAATTTGTGCTAGCGCACATCACTGAATCAGATGGACAATACACGCGTTTAGCGCGAGCGTTTTTTATATAGTACTTATTTCAGTGCCGTTTTCGAACAATATAATATCTATAATGGTGAATTACTGTATAGTTATGAGTTACTAAGCAAAATTGTATTCAAATGACGGCCACGCTTATGTTTCCCACATTTTTTGTCGATAAAATTGTTTATCTGAACGCAAATACATTACATTATTAAATTTAAAAACTGCAAACATCCATAAAAAGAAAGTCACGAAAATTTTTTGCAGTGCAACACCTGTAAATGTGTTTTTGCTTGTAGTAGTAATAAATCATCTTATTCAATAAACGTTTTTAACTTATACATAATAACATATAAATGATAATGAGTACTATAATACCAAAAATCATTTTATTTCCATTTTCGTGACAACCCCTGCCGTACACGTTGCCGCATAAATAAATACGTGGGCAGCGGCATTGCCGGACATCCAAACGTTTTACAACGGTAAGGTCTTTAAACTGTGATAATATCCAAAGAATAACTAACGGTCCTAATAAGTTGCAAGGGGCGATCAACTACATGCATTTAATATAAAATCGTATTTTTAATTAAGCGAAGCTTCCTGACAGATGCTAAAGTCACTTTGTGAAATAATGTTGCCAGGTTCATTATAATAGTGATGTGTTCAGTCAGTCAGTTAGTATACGAAGACTTGATGATTACGACTGAAACTAAATTAACCTATCTTGATTGACATTGTGAAATTTGTTGACGAATATTACATAATTGAAATAAACAGAAAAAATATTGTCAGTACGAATAATAATTTAATACTATTGTGACTCGAGGGGGCGCTGTGACTTTCGGAACGCACCCTGCGCCGGCCGTGTCGATCGCCATTTTTTGTGTCATTTGTCTTGCATTGAGCTATTATGTACTACGTACTAGAGGAGACACTGCATTCAGCTACTCTGTTCCACTCAACTGCGGTGCATGCACCGCACTTTAATCAGTAGCTCGCTAGGCGATTGTAGAGTTGTCACGTGTTGTGTGGATTTAAAAAAAATCTCTTGATAAAAATATCCCGTTTTGTGTACTTAGGTATTGCACAAATAATTCAATAAATGTCAGTAAAAACCAAGGAATTACTTTTCGTTAATAAGATACTTAATCAATAAAAAAGTATTATAAATTAATAATAAAACAAATTATTCCTAAGACGCCATCTCGTATCATGGATTATAGATTATGAAATTAATATGTTCAGATGCTACATTTCTGTGGGTACTTCAGTGGGTATAGGACGAATATATTTATTATACACATTTTTTTTGTGGAAACATATATAAGTTATTATAATTAGGCTAAATTTTTCATGTTTAAATCTGCTTATTATTCTTTTATATATTTTTAGGTTTCCACTCAAAGTCAAAGTGGAATAAATTCGTCCATTTTTAACTCTCGCGTGCCCAGCATTTATGAACGAATATTTATAGCATTTCTGATTCTAATTTAAATTAAATTATATTTGATAATATGTTTTAAATTTTGTTTTTTTTATATTTAAATTCATGTAATGGTAATACATAATATGCTTTTTTGTAAATATTATATTAAATAAACAAATATAATATACAAAATAAATGACAAAATTTAAACATTGTTCTCGATATAATTTACCTATTTAACAATACAATCTACTATTACCTACGGATCATTCTTATTCTATGATAAAAAAGAAACTAAACGCGAGGACACAGAGTAGCGCACATTTTTTGTTTGAGAGAGCTGTTCTAGTACGTAAGTACATATTACTTCAATGTTGTCTTGTCATTCATTCGGCTTCTAACCTCTGGTCTGATCGCTCGGATATTTTCTCTGCGCGCTGTTCTCCTGTTGCTTTTTTTAGTTTCTTGTTAAGTTTTTTGTTACCTTGTGTGTTGTGTTGTTTGTTATTGTGTTTCTATATTGTTTCGTACAAACGATATGGAACCTCAACCAAGCACATCGAGCCAAAGCTCTTTTTCCCCAAAAAAAAAAAGCGTTACCGAAAAGCTTATGGTACGCAATGTCTACAAATACGTATTTGAGCAGGAAACTGCTTCGGTATTACCTACTGAAGTACCGAAAAAAAAAGTGTTTCTAAGACAGCTGAAATTTTGGAACACGGTAGTGTTCAGTGTATTAAAAGAATACAAACAAAACGAGCAATTTAAGTCTTCTGAAGAACTTGGACCGAAACATAATTTCAAGAATAAATTAGACGATTTCACTTAGCGGCTATAAGGCGAAAAGTATACCAATTTTTTTATGCAAATAAGGCACCCACCATTGCAAAGCGCGCGAAAAATTTGCGCGCAGCGTTGTGTTTGCGTAAAGCTTATTAGTTATAGATATAGTGTGCGTGACGACTGTCGCTTCACTAATCACCCAAATCGAAGCTGCATATTTACACGCTCACGCACACATAGCGTTTTTTGAGGTTCTATTAGACTTTTTTCTATTGCGTAGACTTTTCACCCATAATCTCTTTAAATTACAGACTCTTAAAGTTGTTAATGATGACCCAGATTTACCGAACTTCTCTTGGAGTAACTTGAGAAAAATTTTAAAACACTTAAATTTCAAATACGCCACAAAATCAAGAAAAAGCGTGCTAATAGATAGACGCGATATTGTTTTGTGGCGCCAGCAATACCTTTCAAAAATTAAAGATTATCGCAGGGAAGGAAGGTATGTTTCAAGATGAAACCTGGATCAACGAAGGTAATTAAAATTTTCTCTGTTTTATTAATCTATTACAGTGTAGGTATTGCATGCCGCCGGTGAATTTAACGAGTAATTGGTAGTTTTCATTTTCTCGAAGTTCACACACCGAAGAAGCAATGGAGTGACCAGACTGTACAATCGTCCCGGCAGGCATTCTTAGAAGGGTTGATCACCGGCTTGAAAGGGTTTTCAGGAAAAGGCAAACAGGTAATTATTAGCCATATATAAGCGGGGAAGAAGGATTTGTAGAAGATAGCTTACTTGTGTTTGAGGCTAAAAAGGAAAAGAAGATTACCATCAAGAGATGAATGCCGAGTGTTTTGTGGGTGGTTTAGTGGGGTTTTGCCAAACTAATACATAATTCCGTAGTTGTGATAGATAATGCCCCCTATCACTCCAGAAAGTTACAATCGCTGCCTACAGTGTCTTGGAATAAACCAAGAATACAAGAGTGGATGGCGAGCAAAAATATCCCATTCGAGGCACAAATGGTAAAAGCTACTCTTATTGACATTGTACGGCGGCACAAACATGAACACTGCGGCAAGTATGCCGTGGACGAGATGGCAGCGGAGCGTGGAGTCACTGTTTTACGTTTGCCCCCTTACCATTGTCAGCTCAATCTCATTGAGCTGATTTGGGCGCAGGCCAAAGGGTATATTGCAAGAAACAACAATACCTTCAAAATGAAAGATGTAAAAAAACTTTTCGAAGAAGAACTAAATGAAGTGACCAAAAAATGGAGTAACTGCGTGGCTCACATAATAAAAGAAGAAGACAAAATGTTTAATCTCGACCACATGATCGACAGTTATATATAGACAAGTTTATAATAAATGTTACTGACAGTGACAGTGATGATATTATATCTGATGACGATGAATAAAAAAATGTGATACTTAAGCAGTTTTTTTTTTATGAAATCCCTATAATGACATACGCTACGGATAATTTTCGCATGATGATCTGACAACATGGATGTACCTTAAATAAACCTTGTAAACGTAATTTTTAAAACCTTCAGTTAAAAAACAATTATTTTTTTACCATTCAGTCGTTTTCTTTATCAGTCAATCGTTTTGTTTTCCGTTCAGTCATTTAGTCACAGCACTACTTTTGATTCATCAAAACCAGACAACCTATTAAACGTAAGCTTCGTTTTATTAAAAATACGACCATAGTGGATTTGCTAAAACTATTCTTACAAGTTTTCACAGGATTACCCCCGTCTGATTACACTGTCCTTTCCTTAATATACCCTCCTACCATTCTTCTATTGAATATATTTGATAGTCCCTCGCATTCAATTAGATTTAGAAACAACCCTTTTAGAGTTATGAAAGTAGTCATGCATCATTTCAATTTTATATTTACTGCACTCAATAAATGAAATAATTCCTATTCTATGACATTTCCAAAGCAAAATAATAAGCAAACTATTACAAAATCAAAAAACTTTTAGTAAGTTTTAGTTACACTACTATTAATCTTAAATACCTTCACCACAGTATACTATAAACGCATGCGAATATAACCCCTCTTTTTTTAAAAAGCTCATTTCAACAAATACAAATTCCTAAAAGCAAATGTATTATTCCACGTGTTCAAAGAATAAAGAAATATCTGAAAATGCGTAGTACGTAGATATTTAAAACCTTCAAGTAGGAAGTATTATTAGAAATCACATCACAAAAGCTTCTGTAAGTACTCTAGAAATGTACCAATTGAAACCGATTAAGGATGGTGTACTATAAAAGTTTAATCAATTCTACTACTAAGTAAATAGTTTCATCAATCAAAGGCAGTCGGCAGGTGTTGGCACATTTCCATGATACAGCTTCTAAGGATCAATATGATCGATTTGATAACACACGCAGCAGAGCAGACTCAATACGCAATAATTATAGGTAGGTATGTAGATCTACAAAACATAATAAAAACCGATACAGAACGTGTGGTAGTAACTAGGTGTTTTGGTCTCGCTGGCCGCGTCCCAAGCTTACCGGTGTGCTCTGTTGCGACTCCCACGAGTTTGTCGGCGCAGCAGACGCTCGGCCCCCCACCACACTGCCGCCACCTACATACGTACACACCAATACATTGGCAGTGACCATCCGCGACACTGACAACGATCGCTCAACTCCCCGTCTAACTACATTATTTTTACAAATCAGCTTTTAAAAATTACTTTTCGTACACCTTGTTCAAATATTGCTACAAGGTCCATAATAAATTTACAAGTTTTAAATTTAAATGGTTAGCATTCACAAAATTTTTAACGTTGATTAATTATAATCATTTGAAAATAAGCACAATTAATCACAAAAATTACTAAGTAATATAATTTTCAGATATGAGTTCATTCAACTCTATTTTATTATAACCCACGGGATAAAAAGATCTATGAACGGTTGTTAATTGACGGATAAGCAATATGTTAGTAACATACAGTCTAGAATTTCTTAAAAGTTATGAACTTTAAAATTAAAAAAAAAATTAAAATCAATAACCAATATTTCGAGAAAAAACTAAAATCCCGATCAGATGAATATTGTCCAACAATTTCAAACTTGATTATATGTTAACGGCAACTTAACACATTTGATCCTGTTTTTGTTAGTATGATGTGTGACCGGTAATTAGATGTTAGTTACAGCACCGCTTCCAGAACGTTCTACAATGTTATGTGATTCAGCCACAATGAATAGAAGATAATATTGACTGTCGTTCAATAACATAATATAATAATGTAATTGTTTTTTTCTTTTTTTTTTTTTTGAAGAATTGAGAATGCTACTTAGGAATTGTAAGGTATCTTCGGTTTAAAATGTACACTGTGAAATAAGTATTATCGATTAATACGTTTACAAATATCAGGTTTCATATAGCTATCGATCGGCAGTCAAGGCAACCGTGGAGTGCAGTAAGGAGCAGGGGTGGATGTGTGTGGATGCACTGACCGGGCGCGGGCATGTCGAAGGTGAGCAGCGGGTCGAGGTCGGGCGCGTGCAGCGGCGCGTGCAGGTCGGGGCGCGCCGCGCGGGCGCCCACCACAGCGCGTAGCTCGTTGCGCACGTACTCCGACGTGCCGCCGGCCGCGCACGCCGCGCCCGCCGCCCCCACGCCGCCTGACACGCCGCCAGAACCCCCACCTGTGCAATCAATCAGAGCTAATTATCTTCTGTTCACCAGATGTCGCTAGTTATAGTTAGCGAGCTGAGGTGCAATGTTTTATAATAACACACAATATCACATAATTGAGAAGTTAACGCACCTTCTCAATCACATAAAACTTTACCGGTTTCTAGCGTATTATATAAATACGTATATATATATATATATATATATATATATATATATATATATATATATATATATATATATATATATAATACATAACAATGCCACAGTAGCTTGCTTCATAATGTTTTTCACATTTTAACTTTTTTTAATTTTTCGACTTTTACAAATATCCGTAGTTTGGATTATCCATTTTTAATCTAATAAATATGAAATATAACTGATATCT
This sequence comes from Parnassius apollo, assembly GCA_907164705.1. Lineage (NCBI taxonomy): Eukaryota > Metazoa > Arthropoda > Insecta > Lepidoptera > Papilionidae > Parnassius > Parnassius apollo. The sequence continues at coordinate 5,721,355 of CAJQZP010001146.1, read as the reverse complement.
TTGAAGAAAAAAATTAATCTCTACACTTTTCTAACCTATAAAACCGTCAAATATTTCTGCTCACTCGTGGCAGGCAGAAAAAGTCGTGAATGCCCTCCCTCACTTTCCTTCTCAAATGGAACCCTCTATTAATTATGATACACGGGTGTCGTAACGGTGAAGTAGAACAGAATTAAAATACAGGCTTTATGTAGAGATATTCATAAATTTAAAAGTATGTATGTTCACTTATATCTGAAAAATAATTATGTAAGTATACAACACTGACATTAATAAACCTGTTAGTATATGGTATGGTTTCAAAAGACGAACGCCATATTTCATGATGTCAAACAAAAAAGTTGATGATGGTAAAAAAAGTTATATTTTGCTTTCTTTGACAGATTCGAATTAAACACTACACATGTTGTAATAAAATGTAGGTAATTTTATAATTCTTTAAATGTACGTAAAAGGTTTATACATGTTGTGAGAACACTTGCATAAAGTAATTGCGGAATGATTAGTGTAAAACATCAAAAGGCATTTCTGAGATTTGGTTGAGTATAGCATATTTTTATAGGAAGCATAAATTAATGCCACTATCTCTTTCCGCCAGTTTCAGACTAAGATAAATAACAGTTTCCAACATTATCTTTACCAATGCTTAAAATAACTTCGTTATCTGGTAGTCACATATTATTTTACTGGAGAGACATATATATTGAATTTTCTTGTTTATCTGTTACGTGAAAATAATTAATCTAGTAGTTAGCATTTTTCAGTTGTAAATTACACAATTAATTTAGAAGCATAGAATACTATAATACATATATAACAGAACTGGGAAGCAAATTATTTATAAAATGCTAAATTGCACACTATTTACAAATAAATATGAATTCATATTTAAACGATTTATTTTTAGTGATGATCTGGAACATTAAATAAAAGTTTAAAATGTGTAAATTTACTCAGTCTGTCAACACACCGAATCGGGTTTGTAGTAGTGATAATACGATGTAATTGCTTATATGTTGTTCCCGGCGACGCCGATCCTCGTACAAAATAAAGTTGACAGCTATTCTATATTTTATAAGTATGAACAATTGTTGTCCAACGTATTGTAATGTATTATCAATTACAAATAATACAGTGTAGATTAGATTTACCTTACTAAAAAAAACACTCCGATTAAATAACGAATACTGCATTTTATTATATAAAATATTTATTAAAGAAATTTGTTTAGGCATTAGATAATTGATTAAAGTATCAAGTTAATAATCATGCATAGCAATAGTAACAAGATCAATTAAGAAGTAAAAAATACATCTACTACAAACCATATATGGCCACATACATAATATTTTAACATCTTACCTTATTAGATTCAGTATGAGTAAGTTTGTTTACCACGATAATTTTATCAAGCAAACCTCGCATATTATGTCAAGATTCAAGAAGAATGTTATGATTTCTTTTGCCATTGTGCCCTCGTTTTAAATAATCTGCGCATGACGTACATAGGAAAATAATATAAAAGCAGTTGGTCAACTGTAACAGCGATTAAGCTATATCAGCGGCACTTGTCGCGACAGCTTCTCAAGATAAAGCTTAGTATTAAAAACATTTAATAAAGAAGGTGAAATTAAGTTACTGTTAAAATAAACTATTTATATTCATGAAACCAATTCTATAGAGGTTGTCATAATTTTCAAAAAAAAAATCTGATTTTATAAAAAAATGGAAACATGAATATTATAACTACAGAATAATTGTACTACTTAAAATTATGTCAAATTCTGTTTTAAATTTAACGTTAGTAGACTTTCTTTCAAAAACAAAATCATTATTTTAAACTTTTATTGGTTACTATTTAACTATGTACTAATTCTTCTTGTTGTTAAGAGCGTAGTCGGTCTGCGCGGGAATTGAGAAATAGGTATTTGAAGAAACTTTTGCCGTCGCGTTCCGCCCGAGCAACTGAGGTATCAATGTGTGAGTGAATAGTCTGAATCCGTATTGTTTACGGACTTGATTCTCTGCTTCACTGTTCTGACTCGGCTTATGTGTCGGATTTGAATACCTTTTTGTTTCAACGACTGGATAAAAATCGTGAGTATTATTTTATTTGTAAATAAAATAATTTTATCCTTAATCTGGTTACCCCCTTGAAATCGACAAAAGAAATTCAATAATTTAACAAAACACTACTTGTAAAGTACAAGTAGTGTTTTGTTAAATTATTGAATTTTGTTTGATATAATGTCAATTTACAAATATAATCATACCATAATTATTTTTGTTTCAGGAAAACTCTTTTTCACAAATAATGGGTCGAAGAAAAGGGAACAAAATGAGTCTATTCTTGAGTGCTAAGAGAGAAAAAACATCATTTACGTATAAAACGGAAGATTCATTTTGCACCGTGTACAGTATTCAATTTTCATATCTACTATGGTCAAAGGGGCGCGAGATGGTTAATTTGGAATAGCAAGGCTGGATTCTATTTCAGATGGTCCTTGTCATTGCAGATCTTCTGCATCTTGGATTGCAGAGGCCTGTCCGGCTACGTTGAATGTATGTGGTGCAATGAATGATACAATGGATGAAGTATGCCATATGCTGTATGATAAAGGAATAAATGTGTTATGTGTAAATGAGACGAAACGGATGGGGAAGGACGTCACTACGCATGGCATGTATACTGCGTACTGGTCTGGTGTAGACGAGATCGAGCGGGCATGCCAGGGAGTAGGTATCATCCTTTCAAAAAGAATGGGCCAATGTGTGAAAGAGTGTGAATGTGTAAGCCCAAGACTGCTATGGATACGAATGAAAGTGGGCTTAAAGAAGCTTTTTGTCTAGGGGTCTACGCCCCAGACAGGTCTAAGCCCACTTATATCCGAGAGCAGTTTTGGGAAATGGTAAGGATGATAATAATAACAGCTTTCGGTGCCTAGAAGATTGCAATGCAGTGGACGATATGAATGACATTCTCGTGGAAACTGTCCATGCGGTCTAAGCAGGTCGGAGCTAAGTTCTGCAAGACCCGCCGCAGAAGAACACAAAAACTCTCCGATCACACTCTTAATCTCATGACTGTTAGACGGGAGACGAGGCTGCAATCGTCAACAGATTTGACAGCAAACAGGCAACTGAACAGACAGATCTCCAAGTGTGAGTAACGATCCAAGAGCAAGTCTTATCCCACACTATTTCGATGATATCCCAGACGTCAGTCTGAGCGAGATTAGAATGGCTCTTCAGCACCTTAAAACGGCAGGGCCACCAGGCGAGGATGGAATTACAGCGGAGCTTCTGAAAGCGGGTGGAACCGGTACTTGAAGTCCTTCAGAAGCTTTCAATTCCTTCCTCCATGGTGGCACTACTCCGGAGGCGTGGAGCAGAAGTGCGGTGGTCTTGTTCTTTAAGAAAGGCGACAACGCTCTCTTGAAGAACTACAGAACGATTTCCCTTCTGAGCCGCGTCTACGTGTGTTTTCGAGAGTCATTACGAATCGTCTGGCACGCAGACTCGACGACTTCCAGCCTCCCGAACAAGCCGATTTCCGAAAAGGCTTCAGTATCATAGACCACAACATACATACCTTGCGGCAGATTGTACAGATGCCCGAAGAGTACAATCTGCCACTTTGCCTGGCGTATGTGGACTATGAGAAAACCTTTGATTCCGTCGAAATTTGGGCGGTGCTACAGTCCATTCAGCAGTGCCAAGTTGACTGTCGGTATATCGAAGTGCTGAAGTGTTTGTACAGTAGGGCTACGATGGCTATCCGAGTACAGAACCAGAGTTCGAAACCTATCCAACTGCAGAGAGGTGTAAGACAGGGTGACGTTATATCCCCGAAACTCTTCACCGTTGCGTTGAAAGACGTTTTCAAGCTACTGAACTGGAAAGGATACGGTATTAACATCAATGGCGAGTACATCACTCACCTTCGATTTGCCGATGATATAGTCCTTAAGGCAGAATCGCTGGAGGACCTTAGCACTATGCTTAATGACCTCAATGGTGTCTCCCAACGGATAGGTCTTAAGTTGAACATGGACAAAACAAAGAACATGTTTAATGTCCATGTCACACCTATGCCGGTAGTTGTTGGGAGCACTATGCTCGAAGTTGTTGATGAGTACGTTTACCTGGGACAAATAGTCCGACCTAGGTAAGTTCTACTTCGACCGAGAGGTCACTCGACGGATTCAACTCGGCTGGGCAGCGTTCGGGAAATTACGACACATCTTCTCGTCAGGTATACCTCAATCTCTGAAAACTAAAGTTACAACCAGTGCGTGTTGCCAGTGATGATTTACGGATCTGAGACGTGTTCCTCTGCTGGCCGTATGAGGACGCTCAAGGTCGCTCAGCGAGCTATGGAGAGGGCTATGCTCGGAGTTTCTCTGCGTGATACTCAGAAATGAGGATATCCGCAGTAAAACCAGAGTGACCGACATAGCCCAACGGATTAGTAAGCTGAAGTGGCAATGGGTCGGCCATATAGCTCGAAGAACCGATAACCGATGGGGAAGAAAAGTTCTCGAGTAACAGCCTCGTACCGGTAGGCGTAGTGTAGGGCGACGCCCCACTAGATGGAGTGACGACCTGGTAAGACATGCAGGAAGTCGATGGATGCAGGTGGCTCAGGACCGTGCTTTGTGGCATTACTTGGGGGAGGCCTATGTTCAGCAGTGGAGTTGTGAAGGGCTGTAGTGATGATGATGATGAAGGATGATGTTAATGAAATGTAAGGGAAATGAAAATATTATTATGCTAGGAGATTTTAATGGAAGGGTTGGGGTGAGGAGGCTTAGTTATGAAAGGATATTGGGAACGTTTGGTGATGAAAGTATAAATGAGAATGGTGAAAGCCTCCTCACCGTATGTATGGAAAAGAATCTTTTTGTGACGAACACTTTCTTGCGCCACAAGAGGATTCACATGTATACTTGGGAAAGGAGTGATGATAGAAGCGTGATAGATTTCATAAATGTGGATGAAAGAATGAGGGGCGCAGTGGTAGATACAAGGGTTTACCGGGGGTCTAATAAAGGAACGGATCATTATTTGGTTTTATGCCGAATTAATGGTCTATTCAGGCGCTGACGCCATCGGTCATCTGTTTCTACCACAGCGTTACAGCATATTAGAACAGAAAGGTTACAAGATGAAGGTGAGAAAAACAAGTACAAATGTAGACTGAAGGAAAATATGTGGTTTGGATGAATTATGTATGAATGAGTGAGACTTGGAAAATGGATGGCATAATGTTAAAAAAGGTTTAGTGGATGCAGCTACCAATGTGTGGTGCTAGTAAGAGGAAGAATGAAAGGAAAAATAATACGTTATGGTGGGATGATGTGATACATATGGAAGTTGAAGCAAAGAAGAGCATGGCTAGATTTACTAGCAACAAAGGCTTGTAATTCTAGTGGTACAAATGATATTGAAAGAAAAAAAGCAATCTTTAGACATCTTAATAACAGAGTAAAAGAAGTAGTTGAAAGGAAAAAGCAAGAAAGAACGGATAAGAATGATAGAAGAATATTGGATAACTTCCAGGCAAATATTAAAATGTTCTGGAAACTCGTAAGAACTACCAGGGGGCATTCAAAAAAACCTAGGTTTTTTTGAATGCTTTCAGAGACGAGAATGGCTATATTCTGAATGATGAAGTTTTGAGTTTAAAGAGATGGAAGGAATATTTTAAAAGCGTGTTTATAAGTGAGGAGATGACGTATGAACTAAATGAAATAGAAACTCTGAAAGAAGAGGAAAGCGGTAGCGAGATAAGTATAAATAAAATAATGAAAGCAATGAAAAGCATGACAGCAGCTAAGGCTGCCGTTTTATAAATTTGCTTGTGCGAGACACAAGTGTGGTTTCATTTTTGTGATGGAAAATACAATGTAAACTATATTTAAAAGACATAGTATTTTTTGTGTTATGGAGCTTACATAGAAAAGGGACTTCGTTGGAATTAGTTTTAAAGTTGGTTTACGAATGATGTTCCATAAGTAGTCTATTTAAGATTTAGAAGGGAACTTTTGACAGATACATGAAATGCAATCAACATTACTTGTAAACAAAGGTTGTAACTGTAAGAGAAAGGATGGAAATGACGACAGAATAAATGTACATATTAATTATTATATAACTTTTGTATTATTTAAAATACCCACAAGCACCTCTTTTGCCACATAAATATTAAAAATTTACTTGATCAGAGCAATCATTATTTTACAAACTCCCCAGTAAAGCTAGCAAATCAAGTAAGCACAATTATCACAACAAACAGTTGAGTGCAAACATTAGTTACTTCTTATTTCATTTCAAATAATAGTCAACTAAACTCTTTAATTATCATTGAATTGTTACTTCGTTGTTTCTTGAAAAATACAAAATGAGCATCTAACTTCACTCTTCTGTACCGCGTGTAAATCAGCAATAAGATAAACGTCGATATCGACTGACATCACTATGATATCGATAAAAAATGGTGTACATATTAGCATAGAATCAATAATAGTACTATATATAATATACTATATTATACGTAGTATTAGTCTAACCCTCCCTCACCTCTGGTCTCCCCCTGTAGAGTGCGATAGGGACAACTGCAGCATAGAACGATTTTACCTATAAAAATCATGACCGATCGATGTTTCGTATTCTCCTGTTTTCTCCACGAAAACTAAGCCGATTAAATTATTTTTGTTATCAAAATTTAAACGAAGAATAGATCTATGCTCCTATTATTTGCTTTTGTCTTAAAAACCTTTGAATTTATTTTGGTAGTCGTCTCATTATGGAGGCAAAAACGGGGCATTTTTTTTTTGGATTTTGGAATGTCATATTTATTTTAGTAATATTTTTTTGGAAAAAAGTAAATGACAGGGGCATGCCTTTAATAGACCTAGATTTTAATAAACAAAAACGAATACTCTAGAGACATTGTCCAGGAAGACAATAGGGGAATACATTTGTATGGAAAATATACAGCCCATCTACGCTCTTAATTCTCAATATACGTTCACATTATACCGCGTTGCATTTGTGGTCACATTTATCATCACCGATTATCATTTTCAATTTTGACGTCGTTGCTATTAATATATAGACTATAAAAGTTAGCTCATTGCTATATAAATAAAGTAATGCTCAGTGACAAAAGAGACACGAACAGTTAGTAGTACTGCTAGGCTTCGGTGTCGGTAGGACGTACTTACAAGACATCGGTTGGTCGTGCGCCGCCGGGTGCGGCGGATGCGGGGTGTGCGGCGGGTGAACCGGGTGCGGGGGGTGCGGCTGCTGCGCGCCGTGCGCCCGCCGCCCGTATTCCCCGCAGTAGCCGCTGGCGCTCGCCTCTCTCTCCTCATAGTAGCCGCCCACTGCCACACACGCCGCGTTATCAAAGTACGCGAACACGTGCCGAGCCTACACGAACACCTACCTAAACCGTTGCGCTTCACTCGCCCGGAATTGGCAAACGAAATACGTTGGACGTATGCGCCGTTCGCACGAGACTCGCGTCAAACTTCCATACCATCGAACTACGGGTAAACGAGCTGGGAAACTTACACTGTCGGCGATGAGAATAACGCATACCGAAGTTACACATGCGTCTATATAAATTTTAACCTATTGAAACTTCTAACTAATATCGGTCACTTAATAAAAATACTACTAAGGTAAAGCTATAATCATGCAATTAGTAGTACTTTTAAATTAGATTGGGCAGCACTGGAAAGGAGATAAAAGTATATAGTCTATCTAATATTCTACTATAATAGGCATGCTGAAGAATCGAAACCGGTTTATAGCAGATCATGCTTCCATTTTAAAAATAATTAATTGTTCAAGTATCAGATCTACCTTCAAAAATTAATGGTATCTTAATGCAGAAGCGAATTATACAAATATATAAAATCTGTACTTAGTCAGTTATTAGATAAAGGTTAAATGATTTGTAAAGAAAAATTTCAAATTTACTTGTAGATAAAATTGTGCCTACGAAAACATATAAAAATTTAACGCGAATATATAAATTAAATAAAATTAAGGGGAAAAACTGTTAACAATAGACAAACAACAGTGTTGTCGAAAATGTGTAATAATACTAGTACAGGCGGAGGAGGAAGGCGAGCGCGTCGCCTGTCGTGTGGCGTCGGGCGCAAGGCACGCGATGACGCGACTCACCGAGGTGCGGGCGCGGCGCGCGGTGGTAGGGCTGGTGCGACACCGGCGTGTGCAGCGCCGCCGCCGCCGCCGCCGCCGCGTGCGCGTACCCGCCCGCGCCCCCTCCCGACCCGGCGCCAGCATTCTGCAACATAACCCCCAAATACTAAAAATAACACGAAATCACGAACGACGATCAACGTAAGCCTTACATAACGTTTCCTTACGACCTCCCAAAATGTTAAATTCCTTTAATGTTCACTTTTTTCCATTTTGAACAAACTTGACCTCTATAAGACGAAAAAACACAGTAAGGTTCAAGTCCCTAAAAAGCATTTCCCAAAGAAAAAAGGATTAGTTTACGACAAAAATCGAATAGCGGAATGAAAGTACATTGACTATTAATGATTTCTTAAATTTACGCGAACACTACACATTGAATAAAACTAAATTTACGGATTTTATCGCGTTTATTTCACTACTTTTACTTATTTTTTTTTAATTCCCGACGTTTCGGGTGCTTTACAGCAACCATGGTCACGGGGGGGGACTGAGATGTTTGACGTCCCAATGTCATAGTTAGTCCGGCAAAAATTTACCTTCAAAAACTGAAGGTAAGTTTTTGAAAATTAATTTTTGGTCCGATTTACGCAAAACGAGCTTATAGTATCATGAAGTCTTGCAGTGGTATGCTTAGGTTTGGGTTTAATTTTGTTAATTATAGGATCCCAAGCAGGTGGCAGCACCCATCCATCTTCTCTATTGAAATTTGGATGTTTTTTTAATTTCAATAGCCTCGCGTATCATCCTTGGTAGGAATCGGTGTTCTTTTGCGAGAATTTGTGGTTTATCAAAACGAATGTAATGGTGGGGAAGATCTTGAACATGTTCGCAGACTGCAGACTTCCCGGAGCGTCGGTGCTTCATAAATAGCTGAATCATAATATGCGTGAAGCACCGACGCTCCGGGAAGTCTGCAGTCTGCGAACATGTTCAAGATCGTCCCCACCATTACATTCGTTTTGATAAACCACAAATTCTCGCAAAAGAACACCGATTCCTACCAAGGATGATACGCGAGGCTATTGAAATTAAAAAACATCCAAATTTCAATAGAGAAGATGGATGGGTGCTGCCACCTGCTTGGGATCCTATAATTAACAAAATTAAACCCAAACCTAAGCATACCACTGCAAGACTTCATGATACTATAAGCTCGTTTTGCGTAAATCGGACCAAAAATTAATATTCAAAAACTGAAGGTAGCCGGACTATGACATTGGGACGTCAAACATCTCAGTCCCCCCGTGACCATGGTTGCTGTAAAGCACCCGAAACGTCGGGAATTAAAAAAAAATAAGTAAAAGTAGTGAAATAAACGCGATAAAATCCATAAATTTAGTTTTATTCAATACATTGACTATTTTTTGGATTCGCAATATCTACTTGTTTTTCACAAATCTTGAAAATCTAACGTTAGTAATTCCAACATTTTGGAAACTTGAAATTATACCGGGGTTTTTCCAAAATGATCTTTCCAAATTATAAGTTAGGCATAGGATTAATGGAAAAAGTAATTTGTCAATAAGAGCAAAATTTTTGTTTTGTCTATGCAGGTGAAGCATTAACGAAAATGACCACCCCTATGAAATGGAAGTGTGTGGATTGATGGATAGGGGCCAAATCTGCCACCCAGGTTGTCGTTAAAAGGGTTTTGGACGACATTCAAAGTTCGCTGATTGGTCGTAGTGGACGCATTACCTCGTCCCAAAGATCTCCCTCCGGACACCAGACTTTTCTTTTGGGTTTGTGTAGGATATGGCCTCAGTGCGAAACCTGCAGGAACTGCGAGCACACGTAGGCACAGCACTTGAACACGTCACGAAAGACATGCTAGGTCGAAAGCAGGCGGAGCTGGAATATCATCGGTAGATTTTCTGCGTGCTACATATGACGCACACATTAAACTTTTTTAAACGGCTACTACAACTTTACGGTGCGTGTAAACATTATGCCTCAAACCGCACATTACTCTATATCACGTGAATTCAATATATTGTAAAGTTGATGAAAGGGCCAAAATCACTGACCTCTATATATACAAGTACGCTGGACTGGCTATTCCATACGAAATGGCTGTGCCAATTTGAAGCGCCGCTAAAGGATGTCTTGAAAAATAAAATTGACATAATATGCCAAAGTATGTTGTCTTATTCATATTGTCATTTAATAAGTCTGTATTTTGCACTTTTAAACTAAAAAACGAAAGTATTTTATGTTATTTGATTGTGTTTAATATTAGTTGCATAATAAGAATTATTTTTATTAATAATGAGAGGGTGAGTAATCTGTAAAATTCGTTACCAAAAGGGAAGTGGTGTAACATTTCACAAGTAAGTGAATTTGCAGTAAATATTAAACAAATTGAAACTATTTGATAATATAAGTACTTAGAAATTTGTTACTAATCTTAATATCATATATAAAAACATGTTTGGCTCTATATTACTGAGTTTTGATAAACAATAAAATTCAATAGGGTTGTCGAGTTCCGTGTCTATAATACTTATCGATGTTCTTTCCTTATCCATATATACCCATATCTGTTAACAAACAAAGTCACCAACAACAAATGATTATCAAATGTTTATTAATTAAAAGGTTTCCAACTGAACCTAGACTAAAATTATGGCTTAAAATCATAAATATTGTGAATTGGCGTCCGAAACAAAATGATCATATTTGTTCCAAACATTTCACAGACGACTGTTTTATTAGACATGAGAACTGTGAACTGATGAACACTTTGAAAAAGTGCAGTATACCGACATTATTTTCTGGTAGTACCAGCACCAAGCACTACCAGCTACCAAGTACGAAGTATTAGATTCTTATTTCGAATGTTTTTTTATTTCTTTTTTCTCTATTTTCCACCAAACTCAAGGGCCATAGCCAAGTGTCGAAAGGTTGCCTGATGATGTCGAGCCACGTTGCATGTGTTAGTGGGCTGCGGCTAGAGGAGATTCCTCTCCCTAAACCGCTGGAAGTTGTGTTGCGATGCGCCACTCAACTGTTTTTCGCAACTTTGGTGAGGCTGCACCACTTGATGCTTCCAAGTGCTCGTTTTTCCTTGGCTCCATTCACATATCGGGCTCGGTAATTGTTAATTTCAGTTATTTTTTTTTAATATTGTAATTTTAATTTCGAAAATGACGTTGTAAATAACTGATAACTATGTAATTCAAAGTTTATATTTTTTTATATTATCTTGCTAGCTCATACCCGGCGCATTGCTGTCACAGAAGAAATAATTGTGGAAATATTGTTAAAAATGTGGAACAGTTATATTGTATAATTAGGAATGATAATACAATCAATTGAAATAGAATGATATATAACTTTCTATAACTTTCAAATAAACAGTCAGTATAATACGCACGCCACCTAGTGTCAGTTAATTGTACCATGCGTATAACCTTCGCACAAGTGCAACCAATAAGTTGACTAACTTTTACCGTAATCTGATGAACGGTATGGCATCGTAGAAAGTACGAACAAACGTAAATTTTTATATAGTAGAAAATATCTTACTGTCAATAGACAGACTTGTAGTTGATTAGAATAGGCGTTATTATAGCAGCTGATTTGTTTTTTATAATACAAAAACAAAATGAACGGTTGACAATAAATTATTCTAGAAATTGTTTTTATTTTTATTTTGTGTACTTATGTTGAGCGCTATGATGGATATCCGAGTACATAACCAGAGTACAAAACTAATCCAACTGTAGAGATGTGTAAGACAGGGTGACGTAATATCCCCGAAATACTTTACCGCTGCATTGGAAAACGTTTTCAACCTACTGGACTGGAAAGGATACGGTATTAACGTCAATGTCGTGTACGTCACTCACCTTCGATTTGCCGACAATATAGTCCTTATGGCACAATCGCTGCAGGACCTACGCACTATGTTCAATGACCTCAATAGTGTCTCCCAACAGATAGGTCTTAAGATGAACATGGACAAAACAAAAGTCATGTGTAATGTCCATGACACACCTATGCCGGTGGTTTTTGGGAGCACTTAGCTGAAGTTGTTGATGAGTATTTTTATTAGGACAAATAGTCCGACTAGGTAGGTCCGTCGATTGACCTGTCGGTCGAAGTTGAACTTGAAGGTCAATCGACGGATCCAACTCGGCTGGGCAGCGTTCGGGAGATTACAACACATCTTCTCGTCAGGAATACCTCAAAACTAGATTGTACAACCAATGCGTGTTGCCAGTGATGAAATATGGATCTGAGACGAGGTCTTTCACTGCTGGCCGTATGAGGATTGAGGAAGCTCGAAGTCGCTCAACGAGCTATGAAGAGGGCTATGCTCAGGGGTTCAACCTTAGGAATGAGGATATCTGCAGCAGAACCTGAGTGACCGACATCGCCCAATGGATTATTAAGCTGAAGTGGCAATTGACCGGTCATATAGCTCGAAGAACCGAATACCGATGGGGAAAAAAGGTTCTCGAGTGGCAGCCTCGTACTGGCAGGTGAAGTGTAGGACGTTCCCCCACTAGATGGAGTCAAAACCTGGTAAGACATGCAGGAAGTTGGTGGATGCAGGTAGCTCAGGACCGTGCTTTGTGGCATTCCTTGGGGGAGGCCTATGTTCAGCAGTGGATTTGTGAAGGGTTTTAATGATGATGAATGATAATGGCGTTATATTAATATGATACATAAATAGAATGGATGTTACGGGTAGAGTCCATCTATCCATAGAGTCCATTCTATTTATTTAGGTATTGGTAGGGTATAGAATTTTTATCGATATAATTTGGTACACTGTTTTATCCCTATTATTAGTTCTGTGGACGTGCACTTCTGCTGTCAGCGCCATAATGGTGCAAATCAAATCACTTCAGCATGTCACGGTGTATAGCCAGTCCAGCGTACTTGTATATATAGAGGTCAGTGGCCAAAATGGAATACAAGGTGGCTGGCATCAACTAAATGCGTAAAACCAAAACTTAAGCTTAGTTCCGCACCTCATCAGCTCTACATCTACTTCCAACAGTGAACTACAGCTTCGAATGCTGATGACGTTTATTCACGAAGAATTATCTCACTAAAAATATACCGAGATACAGAGAATGCCATATTGACATTTTTTTAAATTCACAAGGAAGTGCTTAATTACGTTACGATCCTACTTGTTTGTAAGTGGTGATTACGTCGTGTCAATCACATTATTACTGGTTTCAAGCCTCATCTTTAATTCTCTAAGAATTCCGAGACCGTTAGTTGAGCATTTTTGGACTCTGTTGAGATTTTTTTATTTTTTTTATTTATTTTAAAAAACCAACAGCGATTTAACAATTTTAAGGACTTAAAGTATACAGCTTAAATGTAAGGCCTATTAAAGGTTTTTTCAGTTATATAAACAAAATATATTATGGACGGTACAATTTAACTATTCTTTGGATTTATTATAATACATATGTATGTACTAATCCAATTATATATATATATATATATATATATATATATATATATATATATATATATATATATGTTCACAGATATGTAACTAAATGTTTATACTAATTACACTTTTATATACGTGTATGTAGAAGTACTATTTGTTTTATTTATTTCTCTGCAAAACTTTTATATGCAGCCAGTGCAGAACATTCTTTTATGTAATTTAATTTAATGAAATATGAAATATCACACCTGTATATTTATTTATTTTTTTTAAACCGTTACACTTATGTCAGATTTACACTCAACAATCAAGTAAGAAATGATTATACTAAATGATGCAAAGTATGAATTCATTTTCATATTATAATAGAGTTGATTTATGTTCATTACTATTTATTTATTTTTGTGTAGGGAGTCCTACTAGATGGAGTAACGACCTGGTAAGACATATAGGAAGTCGACGGACGCATGCGGCTCAGAATCGTGCCTTGTGGCATTCCCTGGGGGAGGTCCACGTTCAGCAGTGGACTTATGAAGGGATGTAATGATGATCATCATGATTAAGCAAATCCAAATGATTTACTCGTTTTGCACCTCATTTAGAATTTTAAGAGCTTTAGCTTTAAAGGCTGGTTTACTAAAAACAAAGAGATCTATATCACTAAAGATCTCATTGTATGTCCTGAGCATTCGGTTTATAGGCGCATTACGTGCATAATTGGTGCCAGCAAACGGCACATGCAATAAAGGGTGCGGCCGACGGCGGACACGACGCGACGGTACTTTGTATGTTATGCTCGCCACCAACTCAGGGCAGTCTACCTGTCCACGGACAATATCATACAAAAAACATACGTCCATTAATTTACGTCTGTTTTCGAGTGTCAATAAATTATAAGATTGACAAGTATTTTCATAGGTTACAAGTGGTGATTTGAAAAAACGATAATTTAGATAATTGATGAATTTTTCCTGTATGCGTTCTATACGATTTTTATAAGTAGCGTATTGGGGAGACCAAATTGGACTGGCATATTCTAATATACTGCGAACATAAGCATTATACATAATTTTAAGGGTATTAATATCTTTAATTTAGTAGCAAGAAACCGGAAAGCAAATATTATAATGTTCTATTTGTCTAGCACAAATATATAGATATTATATATTTTATATTAGAAAACATATACAACTCATTTTAGCAAGCCCCTTACAATAGGACTAATAAAAAAGAAAATAACAACGTCCATTAATGGAGGGTTAGAACAGACTTCATATATCGTTGTTATAAAATGAATTTGTTTATACAAAAAAAAAACAACTCCGCAACTGTACTCGTATATTACAGATTAACGACGAGAAAGATAAGTAATTATATGAAACTAAACTAATTAATCACACGCTGGATGTATTTATAAAGGATATATTGGCGAATAAAGTACGCGCAAAACTTAATTGCATCTCCGAAGTACATCCACATCGCTACGCAAACCACCATTTTAAAAGGTAGGATGAGGTGCAGGCGGCATATCCGAGCCATTCATAATCGTTTTCCTTCTTGCTCGCTCACTGTGTCACATGCGCTCCCGTACAGTTGCGTATTATTACTGCGTATGCTTAAAAACGGCAAAGTCCCAGACAGGATGGAATTACAACGGAGCTTCTGAAAGCGGGTGGAAAACGGGCACCTGAAATTCTTCAGAAACTCTCTAATTTCGTCTCCCACGGTGGCACTATTTCGGAGGCGTGAAGCAAAAGCGCGGTGGTCCTGTTCTTCAAGAAAGCCAACAACACTCTCTTTTAGAACTACAGACCGATTTACATTCTGAGCCGCATCTACGTGCTGTTTTCGAAAGTCATAACGAATCGTCTCGTACGCAGACTCAACGACTTCCAGCCCCCTCAACAAGCTGGTTTCCGAAAACTTTGGTACTATAAACCACATACATACCCTTCGGTAAATTGTATAGAATATCGAAGAGTAAAATCTGCCACTTTGCCTTGCGTATGTGGACTATGAGAAAACCTTCAATTCCGTCGAAATTTGGACGGTGCTACAGTCACATCAGCAGGGGCAAGTTGACTGTCGGTATATCGAAGTGTTCAAGTGTTTGTACAGTAGGGCAACGACGGCTATCCCAATGCAGAATCAGAGTACGAAACCTGATTCTGAACTGCAGAGAGATGTAAGACAAGGTGACGTTATATCCCCGAAACCTTTCACTGCTGCATTAAAAGACGTTTTCAAGCTACTGGACTGGAAAATATACGGTATTAACATCAGTGGCGAGTACATCATCCACTTTCGATTCGTCGACGATATAGTTTATAGACACTCGCGCCACTATCACTCAAAAAACGTGCCTCAAATATCTGGGAGCACTCGCAGGACACGCGCATAACATGAACATGAGCGTAACTCATTGTACGTGCCTGCGACAGCACGTGAGAGCTAATGCGGATTTCGTTTATTACGCTATAGGTTTTATAAGCTGCCACTCGCACGCGCCGCCTGATGACAATTGCGAGCACGAGCACGTGCGGCGGGCCTAAGAAAATTAATTTTTTTGCACGCCTACGAAAGTGACAGTTGACGTTCCTATTCTTATCCCATTTGAATCATTTGATTGAATTAAATTGAATTTAAATTGAATCGCATTGTAACTCAATTTATTCTCGTAAGAGATTCATTTAAATTTTTCGGGTATTTTCAATAACTAAGACGAAAAAGTGCACAATGTTGTATACTAAATACTAATAATAACTACTGATGAAAAATGAAACTTACACACAGCTGTCGACTGAGCATTGGGTTCTGTTGAGGAGTTGTGATTTTATTTGTACCATAATTTGAACCCATTTGATCTGTAACGAAAATAAATGAATATCTTGTAAATGTGATATAGAATTTTCAGTATAACAAAATACACAAGGATTGGTGGTCCGCCCAGCTAGAAGAAAATATTAAAAATATTAACTTTAAGAAGAAGTAAAAGCCGACTTTAAAAAACTAAGAAGGATGAGATAATTTCACATTCAGAAGTCGGTCGGTAAGATAAATTATTTTATTATATTTATAGATATTTAAAAGTATTTTTTTACAGCTTTGAGTCGATTTAGGAATATCACAATTTCAATATCATAATGTGACGATATTAAGTTTTTGTAGTCGGCTTAACATTACGTCCCGTTGGCATTGGCAATAATGTTTCATATTATGATACTTTTTTATGTATGTTAATGAACGACTACCAGCTAATCGCGGACGCATTATACCTATGTGTGCTTGTCATGAAATGTAGTGATATTTATTCTAGTACTGAATTATTGCATTGTCGACTTTTCAATCTTAATAGTTCATTTCAAAAGTTTGACACATGGATTATGAGTTCCGTGGCTGGGACATAGCCTAGGCACAAATCTATGAAAGTATGTGCATACTACTAAAAGATAACTCAATACAATGATCATTTACTATCAAAGTGATTTGTGTGCTGTTATACACTATGTGTTATAAAAATTTAATGAAATCATACTCACTAGTCTGGTGATATAAATGATGAAAATCAGTCCGCGTGAGGGCTACGTTTGGAGGCGTGGCAGACACGAGTGCATTTATTGTGGAACCCAAATCAGCCTGAGGCTGCTCTGCGGCCTGTGTATCAACAACCATCCAATGAAAAAAATGTGATTTTAAAAATATAACAGTAATTCATTATTATAAATCATAATTATTTGAATACAATAATACAATTATTCAACACTTAAAAGCTCTAATAAAACAAGTTAGAGATATGTCCTTCTCGTTCTAAACAAAATGTCAGAGAGACACTTTGATGAGTTGCTATACAAATCTGGCTAGAGTAGAATTCATTTATTTTTATTTAAATATTGTAGAAAATGACACAAAAGTGAAAAACAGAACAAAACAAGCAAAAAAACAGTAGCCAGCATGACGTTTTGCTCAGCACGCTCAATAATAAAACAAACTTTTATTTACATAAGTTAATTTTTTTGACTTTTTGAGTGGACTAAGGAATATCTTAAGTTCAAGGTAAAGTTTATGTCGTATCGTCACTTCGTCAAATAGCAAAGATGAATCCTAATGCTCTCAAAGTACAAAAGGAATCTGGATGATTATCAAGAATGTCTGCAGTATTGGACTAAATAATTCTGATCTGTTACTTCATATTAATATGAAGCCATGATTAAAACTACTTTTACGGATTTTATCGCGTTTATTTTACTATTATTTTTAATTCCCGACGTTTCGGGCGCTTTCCAGCACCCATGGTTACGGGGGACTGAGATGACTGACGTCCCGATGTCATTGTTAAACCCAGAGTACCTTCAGCTTTTTTAATTATTGTTTATGGTCAGATATATGCAAAATGAACTGACTATGTCCTGAGGTCTTGCAGTGGTATGCTTGGGTTTTTTAGTTTTAATTTTATTGATTATAGGATCCCAAGAGGTGGTAGTATCCAACCTCCTTCTCTATTGAAATTAGGATGTTTTTTAATTTCAGTAGCCTCACGTATCATCCTTGGTAGGAATCGGTGTTCTTAAGCGAGGATTTGTGGTCTATCAAATCTGATGTAATGGTTGGGGCCGTCTAGGATATGCAGTTTGCGATCATATCCTAGACGGCCCCAACCATTCCTCCTCCTCCATCCTCGCGAAAGAACCGATTCCTACCAAGGATGATATGTGAGGCTATTGAAGTTGATGATTGATTTCAATAGAGAAGGAGGCTGGGTACTACCACCTGCTTGGGATCCTATAATCAATAAAATTGAAACTAAACCCAAGCATACCACTGCAAGACCTCAGGACATAGTCAGTTCATTTTGCATAGATCGGACCATAAACAATAATTAAAAAAAGCTGAAGGTACTCCGGGTTTAACAATGACATCGGGACGTCAGGCATCTCAGTCCCCCGTGACCATGGGTGCTGGAAAGCGCCCGAAATGTCGGGAATTAAAAATAATAGTAAAATAAACGCGATAAAATCCGTAAAAGTAGTTTTAATCAATGTGTAGTGTTCGCGTAAATATAAGAAATCATTATGAAGCCATGAATTAAACTCATGTTTTTCGTTAGATATTCGTTGATTCGCTCTTAATAACCTGCAGCTGCCAGTGTATTGTACAGCCAAAATGACTTTCTACCTGTTTTCTAGAGGTCATATGAAATGAATGTAGGTAGGAACAATACAGTTACCTCAGGAGAGACAAGCATCTGTTGGGAACGCTGTAATTGCAGAAGACGAGCGCGGTGTTGCTCTACCAGTGAACGCGAGTCCTCGCCACGCGGTGCCATGCCATACATTGAACTGCTCCCACTTCCCATGTTACATGATCCCTGTTCAAATAACATAAAAATATATTCTGTTTAATTTTATGACTTCCATAAGCAGTGTTCGTTTACGTATTACTTTCGTTCTGAAACAAGGTATCAAAACCTTTAAAAAACTTAATTCAACTCTAATGAAGCTGAACAGATAGTAGTATTAAATCGGTTCATTCTTTTAATATAAGCGTGTGATCTTAACATGAAACACGTTATAATAAAGCAAATAAAAAATTAGCATAAAAAATGTTAATGATTTAAAACATTTGACATACCGGACTTTGTACAGGATACACTGGAGGGGCACCAGGACTTGAGGAGACTGGATTTTTAGACGCAGTTTCACATTGCATGAGACTTTGTGTAATAGCATTTATGACCGCATTCTTTTCTTTCATACCCTATAACAAATAATAAATAATGTTCCTAAATATTATAAAAGTATTTATTTTAAGGTTTCATTTTGTTAAAACATACAATTAGGTCCTTCGTACATCATGATATTAGTAAGATACAACACTTTGATCAGATACCAGACGAGTACTTGTTCGTTACTCAAGATGTGTGCGTTACACTACTTAAATAAAATTTCTTAATTTCATAAGTCAAGCTGCAGAATTAAAGATGTTTTTTATCCTGTTAACATGTCAAGTGAGCCTAGTAATGAAAACGCTCTTGCTGTTTTTTTATGTGCAACATCTGTCCTCTAGCTTCTTTTTTCTTTTTCTTAATGTCCTATATGTATTGATATAAAAACCAGCCAGATACAAAAAGTACAACCAAAGTGGTTTTTCTTCAATTTAATACGAACAAAATACGAAGAAACTTTTCCTATAGGGCTGTTCCATAGATCGCCACCTTGAGAGGATATGTGCCGTAGTTACCATGTTTGGTAACAATAGCTGAATTGCAAAAAATATTCGTAATAAACCTTTCTCATGAATAGTTAAGTTTATATTGAATCAAGCTGCGCGCACCAATAATAATAATAATAAACTTTATATGGCGTTAAGTGACAAAACAGCTACGTCAACGCAGTCAGTCAGCGCCTTGCGAGAGGTGTGAGCGCCGTGCCTCAGCAGAATTTAGGGTGCAAAGGCCCGTTTGTGCTTATGGTCGTACACAATACGGTGCCGGGCCTGGGCGTCTCCCGTTAATGGATGCCCAAACCATGGATGATGGAAAAAAGATAGAGCGCAAAGGGCCGCTGCCTGGAGGTCGCTAGGGCGCGCCTGGAGCTGGCGCTGGACGCGACAGCATGCGAGTCGCCAGCCGAGCGCGGGATGCTGCAAGACCACCTAGCAGCCCCCCGCATCCATCATCCCCACCAGAAGGCTTGGTGTCGGCTAGGTCTTCTCGGACTCAGCAAGCGGCACCCGCCGCTGGTGGAGCACGTCGCATGTCTTGGTCACAATTAATCAACGCAAACGCACTGCGGGCGTACTTTAGGGCAAAAGGGGAAGAAACTGGATGTTTGGCGTATCGGGCTCGGATGCATCGCTTTTTTGCAGAGCTCGAGCCATCTCTATCCGTCACTGAGCAAAACCTGGCAGACCGAGTTCGGTACATCTTGCGCTCCAACATATTTGGTGACGCCGAACTCGAACGACTACGACGTGAGGCTGTTCCCTCATCGAATGGAAATGCTACGGCTGGGAATGCGGCGCCACAAGATGCGCAGCAAACTGCATAAGTGGATGCTGCCGCCAATATTCCATTTGTGGTTAATTCAGACGATGATGGAATAGTCTCCCACGAACTAGAGAAAATGAGGAGCATATTGAAAGAGTCGATGCTGGAAACGCGCAGCATGCCTCTCGAAAATCAACCGCGACTTCCTCGCATACCCCTTAGCAAGCGAAATCGGGCTGTCGTACGGGCTCTTAACCCAATGCTGGTGACCTATTTGGAAGCCAGCCGGGACCTTTGCGAGACGGACTCAATTCTTTTTGGCGCCGCACTGGCAGTATGCCGTATTATTGGCGCCAAACTTCCCATGGCTGGACGTGCTACTCTACAAAGTAGCGCCATCCCAGCCTGGAGAAAAAGAATCGAGGACCGTATCGCAAAGACAAGGGCCCTTATCGGCAGACTAACAAGCTTCAGGTCGGGTAATAATAGACCGAGAGTTGTGCGCACCGTTAGAATGGCGTTTGCTGGGACCAATATCAGTTTATCCCAGCCGGATATCACGCAGAAACTAACGGAGCGCATAGATGACCTGAAGCAAAAAATCGCTGCTTGGGGGAAGCGGATTCGACTATTTAGCGAGAGGTCAAGGCGGTTCAACCAGAATCGTCTCTTCCAGAGTGATCAGAAGAGGCTCTGTAAAGCATTGGAGCGACCAGAGGTATGTGGAGCGGGCCCAGGAACGGATCAGGCTGACACTGTCGCATTTTGGCGTGGCCTGTGGTCAGAGCCCGTAAACCACAGCGAGTGCCCTTGGATGGAAGTTGTGGCGAGCCAGAATGCAAGTGTTACGCCTATGGACCCCGTCACCATAACGCCTTAAGACGTGGCCGAGGCGGTCCGTAGGGCCCCGAACTGGAAAAGTCCGGGGCTCGACGGGCTGCATCATTACTGGCTGAAGGGGTTCGTAGTGTGTCACGCTGTGCTCGCCCGACAGTTTCAAGAGGCTCTCGATCAGAAGTCGCTCCCGAGCCTCTTCACTACTGGGATCACTCACTTGGTTCCTAAAGATCAGAATACCACAGACCCGAGCAAATACCGCCCCATCACGTGTCTACCCACTATATATAAGACACTGACATCCATTTTGAGCACGAGAATCACTCGTCACCTGGAGCTAAATCAGGTGATGTCACGCGCTCAAAATGGATGTCGGGGCGGTGGTCGTGGAACAAAGGAACCACTCCTCGTTGACGCGGTCGCAAAGTGGTGAAACGCAACCGTTGAAACTTCTCCGCCGCCTGGATAGACTACAGAAAGGCATTCGACTCGGTGCCCCATACATGGCTAAAGAGAGTCCTCCAGCTGTACAAGATTAACTGTACAGTTGGAGACTTGGAGACAGGCAGTGTATGGAGCAGTGGAGTACGATCCTTTGCTATCTGGGCGAGCGGATTGGGGGGAACACAAAAGAAGGGGTATCTTCCAGGGCGATTGTCTGAGTCCAATCTGGTTTTGCCTCTCTCTGAACCCTCTCAGTACTTTACTAGAGGGCTCCGGGAGGGGATTTCAGCTTGGGAAACGAGGTACAAAAGTGACCCACCTTTTCTATATCGATAACCTCAAGTTATTCGCCTCCAGTCGCTCCCATCTTATGGAATTGCTAAACTTGTGAATTTAGCAATTCTATTGGAATAGAGCTGGGGACGGATAAGTGTGCGGTCCTCCATGTTGAAAGGGGAAGGGTTGCTAACTCGGAGGGCATAGACTTATCTATGCCCATCAACTTAAGGACCCTTTCCGAGGCTGAAACATACCGATACCTGGGTATGTCACAGAACATCGGTATCGATGAGGCTGGTATGAAACAGTCAGTTTGCAACCTGTTTTATGCACGCTTAACCAAAGTGCTTAACAGCCTTTTTTCCGGTGTGAACACACGCATATAACGGCTGGGTCATGCCTCTTCTCATGTATACCTTTGGCATACTCAGGTGGACTCAGACTGAACTTTACGCCCTGGATAGAAAAGTCCGCACTACAATGACGTCCCATAGGATGCATCATCCGAGATCGTCGGTAATGAGTCTGTACTTGGTGAGCGTGGCTTTCTGAGCGCGCTCACCATGCATAATCGCGAAGTGTGCAGCCTCCGTGATTACTTCCTGGCGAGATCGGATGATCCATTCTATAATGACGTCATTTCTAGTGATAAAGGGCTTACCCCTCTATCCTTAGCCAACGAGCAATGGCAGGACCCAGCAGTGCTTAGCATTTCCGACCGGGAGACCGTATGGAAGGAGGAGCTCCACGGGAGGTACTACAGGGCTCTACATGAGCCCTTAGTAGATACAGTCGCCTCCCTCAACTGGCTACGTTTCAGTGACCTCTTCGGGAAAACCGAGCGTTTTGTATGTGCAATACAGGATCAGGTTATTAAGACCAACAACTATCGGAGGATACATCCTAAAGGATTGCACCATCGACATTTGTCGAGCTTGTCGCCATCCCGGTGAGTCACTTAGGCATGTCATCTCCGGTTGTTTGGCGCTTTCTAACTCTGAGTACTTGCACAGGCACAACCTAGTAGCCAGAATTCTTCACTAGGAGCTCGCTCTGAAATACGGTCTCGTGGATCGGAAATTGCCCGTATTACAAGTACTTGCCGGAAGCCGTGCTCGAAAATGATTGCGCCAGGCTCTATTGGGACCGGGCCATCATCACAGACAGGACTATTCTTGCGAATAAGCCTGATATTGTGCTGATGGATCGGGCACAGTCAAGGATATTTTTGGTCGACATTACCATTCCGTATGACGAGAACCTCGTGAAAGCCGAAACAGATAAGCTATCAAAATATCTGGACCTGGCTCACGAGGTGACCGACATGTGGGGTGGTCTGCCGACCGAAATTATTCCTGTAGTCGTGTCTGCAAACGGGTTAATCCCAGCCAGCCTCTCGGGCCATCTGAGGCGACTGGAACTCCGTGACGGACCGCTCCGGGCTCAAATGCAGAAGGCGGTGCTCCTCGATACCGCCCGCATCGTCCGCCGGTTTCTTTCCCTTTCCCCCTAACCCTCGGCCGTTTGGTCTCCCCTGCCAAAGGCTTCCATCTGGTTGGGCTTTTATTTATTTATGTATTATTTATTTATTTATGTTAGTATAGTAAATATGTATTTAATTATATTTATTTTTTCCTTTTATGTATTTATCCAGCCCAACCAGATGTGATTACTCTGTCAATAACCCAAAATAAACTTTATTATCATAATTACATTCTTTTCCTTTACAATAAGCTTTTTACAATATGTTTAAAATAAGCTATGCACAAATTTTTTTTTAAGTTGCTTACTTCGGTTACTGCCGGCTGTACTAGGCCGAGCCTGTATCACAGACGGCAAACCAATTATCGTGTTTTAATATATTTTAGGATTCTTACTACATTTGACATTATCAAAAGTGATAAAATCTAGTAGTAGTCTAGTAGTAGTGTTAAATTTTTAATAGTTAACAAATTCTGAACAAATGAAAAATGTACTCGTCTTTTTTCGAAATATTATATTGAAGTATTTTACACAAAAATATTCCTAAATATAAACTAGCTCAGCATATTCAAATTTGCAGTTAAATTTGATTCTCTAAAATCTTATTATTTACAAGAGTTTTCACTCACCGCGAAGTCTGATCTTAGCTGCCGATTCTCTAAATTCATGAGAACATTGACATCTGGTGCAGGTCTTTCCGCATAGGGCATATTTTCGATAACCTCGTCCAATATGTAGGAAAGCATCAAATCACTGGGTGCATCACTGTCGCCTCCACCACCGGAACTGCCTTGACTTCGAGAATTGTCATTCCTAAAATAATTTATGTAAATCCAATGAGAACACAAAATTTGACATTATGGAAAGCATAAGTATACATACAAGTTGTATTTTATATGTGGTGGAGCCACGCTGCAGCTATATTATGGCTGTAGCACGAATGGGTTGGCGGCTCGATCGGGGTAGGATCACACTTTCACAGAATACTAGCGTAAAATAGCAGCTTCGAATTAGTCCAAGAGCTAGTGAACCCTCCGAGTAAAGGTCTTCCTGTAAGGTTGGAAATTTGTACAGTTAGCATTTATAGCATGCTAAGGACAATAGCCATGACCTTGCAGGCGTCAGCCCTGCACGTCATCAGCCCCTTTATTTTTTAAATTGTAAAATAAATAGAGTATATAAACTTGTTTCTCTAAGCTTAAAAATTTTATAGGATGTAGTTTATTTGTTGTAAATCTTGAAAAAAAAATTGACAGGCGATTGCAATGAGGAAAAGTAAGTGACAGGTGGATTGAAAGGAGCATAGTTGATGAGGTAAAAAATAAACTTTTTCCTGTATAGTTAAAATTTGGATATGTTTCTGAGTAAACGTTATAAAATAAATATGTAAAATGACAGGCGGTTTTGAATAGCGTAAGACCTTGACAGGCGAGGGGAAAGCTGCTAAGGGTGTGTGCGTAAGAGGTGTTACGTGAACGCCTATGGCGCGAGTGAGACCGTTTATATAATAGGAAGGGACGTATACCTACTCTCTTTCAACAAACCCCTGAAAATAACGGTTGAAACTTGATTACTCATTATACTCATTACGATTTCAATTGGTTTGAAGGCAATAAGGTTCTTTATTCGATATATGATATACTTTTACGAGAACCTGCTGATACTGCCGAAGCACAATCAACTGAAACTGAGGAGTATATTTCAGGTTACATACAATTATTTTATTCAATTTGATTTAATATACAGTCCTATGTAATTGAGCTTGATATTCAATTCTTAATGAACTTATTGATTTATTAAAAAAAATTCTATTTTCTGAAGA
Organism: Parnassius apollo; assembly: GCA_907164705.1. Classification (NCBI taxonomy): domain Eukaryota; kingdom Metazoa; phylum Arthropoda; class Insecta; order Lepidoptera; family Papilionidae; genus Parnassius; species Parnassius apollo. The sequence goes on along the minus strand of CAJQZP010001146.1, from coordinate 5,695,843 downwards.
GGAAAACATTATCGAAGAGTCAGATAATGACGAAAACAGTAGTAGTGAAGTGTCGGATAATGATGAAGAAAATTAATGTAAAAACTAATGTCGATTACACCAAAACCAATAAAATGTATTGTATTTATCATTTATGTTTTTATTTTATATCACTCGCACTATATGTGTTCACGTAACACCTCTTACGCGCACGCCCTTAGCAGCTTTCCCCTCGCCTGTCAAGGTCTTATGCTACTCAAAACCGCCTCTCATTTAACATATCTATTTTATAACGTTTACTCAAAAACATATCCAAATTTCAACTATACAGGAAAAAGTTTATTTTTTACCTCATTAACTATGCTCCTTTCAATTCAACTGTCACTTACTTTTGCTCATTGAAATCGCCTGTAATTTTTTCTTTCAAGATTTACAATAAATAAAATACATCCTATAAAATTTTTAAGCTTACAGAAACAAGTTTATATACTCTATTTATTTTACAATTTAAAAAATAAAGGGGCTGATGACGTGCAGGGCTGACGCCTGCCAGGTCATGGCTATTGCCCTTAGCATGCTATAAATGCTAAGTGTACAAATTTCCAGCCTTACAGGAAGACCGTTACTCGGAGGGTTCACTAGCTCTCCAGCTAAAGTCAGCGTAGAGAACCGGAGACGCTTTTTACTGGAAACGAGGCATCCCCTCATAGTCATGGATGACAATGCATCTGCATTTTGATTTTTAATCAAAGATAAATGTAAATGTCTATGGACCACAGCATCCCACTTATCATCAGGTGAACTGTATGCTCGTTTGTCACCCTTATTCTATAAAAGTAAATATTTTTCGATAACAGAGTAACGAATGTACGAAAAATTCACTATGTCTTGTACATACTTATAGAGAAAGCACATAGAAATATATTTTTATAATTAGATAAGTAACCTACTTATCTAATTTGGTCATAGTTTTAGCACAATGTTTAGGTAGTGTACATATTATAGACAGAAACACAATATATGTAAAGCGAAACACCACAATGACTTACTGACTCCAATATCTCTTAAACTATACACTCGATTGACTTGCTCATTTCGCAACGTAGATGCTCACTAAGAACGTATTTTACGCTAGTCCCTATATATCTACGTTATTATCGTCTATTATCGTGCGCCCAGTGAAGTTTTCATACATATGAGGGCGGGTCAAAAAGTTCGTGGAATTAAGGGGGTTAGAGTGGGCAGGATTTTTTTAACTGTCACTACTTGGTGACTCAATACTCTATAAATATCAAGTTTTAGCCAGTTTGATTCATTAAGCTTCGAGATATCCCAGCATAAACAAGTCAGTGGGGAAATGAACACCAACTATGGAGAATATTGAGTTTCTTTCCATGATTAAGTTCCTCACTAAACAAGGAAAATCTCCACATATCATTATGGAAGAGATGTCATCTGTTTACGGTAATTATTATTTTAAAAACGATAATTTTTAAGTGGCAAAGCTTTTTCAAGCAAAGCAGAGACTTTTAGAGCATACATAAGTATGATTTAGAGCGCGCGCTAGCGAGTATTACAGCAAGCACGGGTATGAACATTGTCGAAATTACAAGAGCGACGCTATTAGTCATGAAAGGACATCGCGCCGATATTTGCTTGAATTTTAAGTTACAATGGTAAAATGTGCAGTAACAAGTTCTAAAAACGATTTACGGAAAAATACAGAATATTAATGTAGTTTTTTTCATCGGTAAGTAATATTTATATTTTGTTAAGAAAACACAGATTTTAACAAAATTTATCAGGGTATCAAAGGGTTTTGCGGGAGGCGCGCGGCCGGACCAACTCAGCACGTGTTGATGCACCCCTTTCATGCTTTCCTCGAATTAGAGCTGTACACGGATATTTCATAATAACATAATTTCTTTCGTAATGATAATATAATCACAGTATAAAAAATTAAGAACCTTTTTATTGAAAATCCATTTTGTTTTATAGATACATAATAAAGGTAGATACGATTTAAATACTTTTCTGACACTTATTTTTAAGTGATTAAAAAAACCTAGCTTTGGTACTTATTTATGTAGGTGCCTATCTACGTAATTATGTGTGTATGTTTACGATTTTTTCAAAACTAATGAATGTCATTCAAAAATATGTTGACATTAGATTTAAATATATTGTACGTAAAACTGCGATCAAGTAATCAAAACGACAATACTATAGTATAGTAAGTTAACCATTTTATGGGCAGTAATTTAATTAGTTTTTAGTGTTTGAATAATTAACGTCGTTTTATAAATTCGAAACTATATTTTTTTTGATCTGCTTAAACCTACCTTATAGTTATCGCCCACTTAATATTTACTAAACACTTACCTAATTAAATTAATGACGTAAGTATAATAATGCACAGGAGTATCCTGGTACATCACTTTTCAACTGCTCTATGTATCAGTCTCTATCTATAGAACATCTGCCAAGTGTAGGCATAATGGACAATGTGCGATACGCGCGATCTATAAGATTACTTATATATACTCTAAGATTCGATTATAAAGATAAAGGTGTCAATATCACGGGACAGTATTACGATTTGCTACTAGAAAAATTAAAAGATGGGATTAAAGATAAAAGAAGGAGAAAGAGATGAGAAGATGCTAAATCAAACAATTATTGGCTATAATCTTAAATTAGCCATTAATAAGCGAACGCGTAATGTAAGTGGATCTTGTTTAGATAACTTTATACACAATATTAGAGGAAGTAAATATAATATTTTTGAATTCGCTCTGTCTGATCACTCAAGCCAAATGTTAACTTGTAAAGTCAAAGAAACTTGTTCTCTCTCACATTCGTTAATAAAATGTAGAGATTACAGTAAAGAAAACATGAAAAAATCAATGAATGCTTAAAATCACTTACTTTACAGTAAATTTACAATACAACTGATCCAAATTATGCATTTGATTATTTTCATGAATTATTCATATTATTTTATAATTTATGTTTTACATTTATATTAATAAAAAGAACACCTCGGAAAAAACCTTCCTGGATATCGAATATGTGCAAAACAAAAAAGAAAATTACTTTGGCAATATAGAAAACACCCGACTAATCACAATAGAAATTCGTTCAAATGTTACACAAAACGTTTAAACAAAATAATAAAGTTAACACAAAGGGCACAGAATGACTATAAAATCAAAACAGCTTCAAACAAATCTAAAGCTACTTGGTCAATCATCAATTATAGTAACAATAATGTGATTAAAGAGGAAATCAGGCATATTAATAATAATGGGACGATAATTGATGACCTCAATGATATCGCAGAGTTATTTAACAATTATTTCATAAGTGGAAATGACAGTAATCTAAGAACAATTAATGTTAACAGCAAAGTACCGAATACTTATAACTAATTTTTTATGAACCCAACGACTACTTTTGAAATTAATAATATAATTAATTCATTAAAGAATACAAATAGCACAGGTTATGATGACGTTAGCACAAAGGTATTAAAAAGTGTATCAACCATCATCTCACCCGTTTTATCCTACATCGTAAATTTAAGTATAGCCTATGGAATATTCCCACATAAATAAAAAAACGGTGGTTCAAGCTGTATTTAAGAAAAATTATAAGAGTGATGTTGAAAATTATAGACCCATAGCACTCATACCGACATTCTCTAAAATTTTTGAAAAGGTAATAAGTCAAAACCTTAATGATTTCTTTGAAAAATATAAAATCTTCACAGAGAAACAAGTCGGATTTCGAAAAAATAAAAGTATAAATTTAGCTGTCTTTCAATTTCTACATACTGTAATGTCAAGCCTTAATAATAAGCACTTAGTATCTGCTCTATACATGGATTTAACTAAAGCTTTTGACTATGTTAATCACAGTATCCTCTTAAGTAAATTAGAAGCGTACGGGATCCGAGGAAATATCCTCAATCTCCTAAAAACTTACCTAATAAATCGAAAACAATGTACAAAAATTACGCGCATTTGCTCAAAAACGTACAGACAAATAGTACATTCATCGTCATATCGTGAAGTGACTCAAGGAGTACCCCAGGGAAGTATTCCTAGTCCATTATTATTCCTTGTTTATAAATCAAGATATGGTACTATATTCAGACGATAGCACAGTGATGTTTACAAGCACAAGCAAAAATAAAAAGATATCTGACATAAATCAAACACTGGACATAATAATTCAATGGTTATCAAATAATAATTGATTAATGAATCTAAATAAAACAAATTTAATGACATTCAGAAATATAAAAAATAATTTAATTAATCTTAATATATGCTACAACGGACAAAAAATTAATGTAGTCGAAAATGCAAAATTTTTAGACCTCAAACTCGATTCAAACTTAAAATGGAAATCTTAAGCAGAAGATATTTGTACTAAACTAAACCAGTCCTCTTATGCACTGCATAGACTTGGAACAATTGTGAATCAATCTGCTGTCATCACTGCTTACCACGGTTATGTAGAATCAGTGTTAAGGTATGGTGTCATCTTTTGGGGTAACTCTGTAGACAATGATAAGATATTTAGAGCCCAAAAGAGATGCGTAAGGGCCATTGTGAAGTTAAAACAGACGGATAGTTGTAAACCATTTTTTATTAGTCTGAAACTGTTAACACTTCCATGTCTTTATATATATGAGGTAGCCGTCTTTGTTATAACGCATATTTCTTTATTTGAGTGCCTACACAGTAAAGGTAATAATTATAAAATATGTTTTCCATCAAACAAAACAGCTCAATTTAACAACAGCATATTTTGTATGGCCCCTCGAATTTATAACCATTTACCATTACACATTTTGAGATGTTCCAACATAGATAATTTTAAAATACTATTGAAGCAATTTCTCGTTAATAGGGCATACTACAGTGTGAAAGAATATCTCGAAGATAAATATGAAATTCAATAATTGACTAATACATGACTCAGTATAACTAAATTGATTTGACTTATATAATATTATCTAAATTGACATATCTCTATTAATTTTGATTTTGAACTCCAATTATAAACATTATTTTTATTAAAAAATTATTAAAAATTATAAACTAAAGCATGATTAAATAATTTAATATAAAACTAATAAAATGTGATGAATATTGCATGCCAAATGGCGGAATATAGCTGTACTAAGTGTATGTTCTCTAAGTGATAAACTATGGCAATACCATCTGTATCAACCTATATTCGCAATAAACGATTTGAATTTGAATTTCAAGACAACTCACCCGCGTTCACAAGTCATGTTGCGATTTCTTCCTTACTCAAGTGCGGTTTAGAAACTTTAACCCTACTGTCCAGATTTGGTCCCTTCAAATAATAAATTGTTCCCAAATATCAAAAAAGAGCTTCGGGGAAAGAAATTTATAAATGATGACGAAGTGGAAGTCGGCAAAAAATTCTATTTGGAGGGCTTTGACAAAACATTTACTGGTAGAAAATTATTACTGGTATTTTAATTCTACACTCCTCAAAAAAGAATAACACAGCAACATGTGAGTATAAAAAACAAGTCTCCTAGAGCCAAAAGTACTAAGAAACATTGCACTAAAAAAATGGATTTTTATCTAAGCAAATACTATGTCCAGCACGCCAAAGTCGTCTATGTTTGACCGCTAGTGTTGTAATACCTTAGGCATGGATTTATTGAAAACTATTCAAAATTAAACGCAAACGTGTTATTTTTTAAAATTATTATTGATATTTGAATAAAACAAAAGGTAATAAACATAAAAATATCACCAGCTACATAAATAAAGGAAAATTTCATCAAATCAACTTCGCATAATAAATCTAATATCTCAACTCTGGCGCATCCTTAGCGCGTCATCGATTATCAGTTCATTGGGCGCCGTGGTCAAGGATATACGACACCCTGATGACGTCATAAACGAATTGCGGAAAAAGTAGTGCAGTGCAACATGAACGATTCCTCAGAACTCATTCGCATTTTGGAAAGCGTCGATGATGATAATTTTTTTTATTTTAATAACATAAAATTACGAATAATAAATGTTAATTTTTTTTCTTAAGATATGAAGAACAATTTTATATTTTGTGTTGTGCGATTTTATTTCTCAATCTAGGGTATTGACTGAAACCTCTATTATATTTGCTGATGAAATTTCCATTCTTATTCCGCATACAAAAGAGCAGAATTTAAATAATAAATTGAATCAAGTATTGAACCAGGTTACAAATTGGTACACATCAACACATCACAACCTAGAGATTAATTTTAATAAAACTAAAATTATGCAATTCCGACCACTTCAAAAATCACCACTAAATATCGCTTTTACTTATAATAATATACCTATAGGAACTGTTGAAAACTTCAACTTGTTAGGCCTGGAAATCGACTGCCATATAAACTGGAAAGCCCATATAAATAAAGTAAAAAATAGGCTATCAAAATTCACTTACGTATTACGAGAAATAAAGCAAACCACAGATGTCCCCAGCGCTCTGTCAGCATATTACGCATACACATCTTAGTGGCTGTCATAAGGTGTCATGTTGTGGGGAAATAGTAAAAATGCACAGCAATTATTTATAATGCAAAAAAAATATAAGTATATAAGCCCCACTTCAAAAAGTTTAAAATTTTGACTTTGACGTCACTCGACGTCGTCGACGACTATTTATATTTGGGAAACATGCAAATTTGTAAAAGAACCACCCAGAAAGAACTATTTACCAAATTAAGTGAAACAAATTACAAATACTCAATTAGACCAAATAAAAATAGGCTACTATTGCTGAAATCTACTCTTGCTTTGCATAGCTCTAGTCCCTACTGTATGGCAGTTAAAATTTTTAATAACCTTCTAAATGAAATAAAAAAATTTTACGAGTACTACATTATTTTTATCCAAGTTAAAGTTATATTTAATTGAAAAATGTTTCTATAATTTAAATGAATATTTTGATACAAATATTATTTAATTTGTGTGGACAACTTCGGCCTGTGCCTATCTAATTTAATTTTTTTTTATTCAATTATTATTTTTTACTTAATTTTATTTTTATTTATAATAATAATAATAATAATTTTTTTACTTGACATTGTGATTAATTTAATTAAATTTACATAATTTTATAATAATATAATCTAATAATGTAATTTATTAATGAAATCTAATATTGTAGTTTAAAAACAAAATTTAATATTTTTATAATTGCTACGCCCAAACTGCGTTCAAATAATGTGGACTATTTTTTTAAAACATCACATCTGTTGTTACCATTAGTAGTTAGTTAGTACCAGTTCTGGCTCACTGAGTCAGAAGTGGTACAAGTACGACGTTCGTCGACTCACGATCCTAAAAAAAAAGGTTTTGCCTTGCATGCTCTGATCACAAATCTGCGTTTTTGCGTAGGATGCACGGTTCCGGAGATGTGCAGATCAATTAACTCTTATCTAATTGATATCCGGTGAGGGCCTCCACCGTCATTAGCGCCCCATTGTTATTTATCTATTGCTCATTGAATACCGTCATTGTCTATTCGTGCGTCGGATTATCAGTGCTATTATATTATACTCCTTTGTTCCTAACTGCAACGGTAATCTGACTCATCAATAAAACACATTACCTAATTTTGTTAAAATTTTTATTTACAAAATACAAAATCTTATTACTTATTATCTATAAAATAGGAGCGAAACATCTCATCCACTAAAATAACATTGTACAATGTGTTCCCTGTAAATATACTCGTAAAACTATGCATTGAACATCACTGAAACTTATATAGCAAATACATTAAGCAATATTCGCCACAAATTGAAGTCCATTCATTCTGAATCCTATCAACATTCCAGTTCCATCTTTTACAATTCCTTTTTAAAAACTCTAGATGATATCGTACAGGTGCTCGTCCGTATGAATCAAAATATTGACCGACGTCATTCGTATCGATATATAAAGCTACCCAATGTGACCCTGGTTTATCATCTGTATCCAAATTGCATATTACATTGTTTACACCAACACTTTCATTTTTTATTTCACCCCTTAGAACTTTAGACGTGTGTAATGTTTCACTTTATACATCCGTTTACTGCTATTGTAGCAGGACCAAGTGGATGTGGGAAGTCAAATTTTGTAACAAATTTCATAAAATCAGTTACAGAAATATGTAATTGTGATTTTAATCAGATCACATGGTGCTTTGCTGAAATGCAACCCTTATATAATTTACCAAATGTTAACTATCATCAAGGAATTCCAAATCTTAATATGTTTGATGGTGAAAACCCACATCTTGTTATTATTGATGATCTAATGAGAGAGTCCGATGGAAGAATTGTAGATATATATTTACAACAAGCTTATCTCACATTTTGTTGCTTATCTCAACATTACTTCGTGTCGCGTCTTGTTCAGTGTACTAATGACTCAAATACGTTTTGTATAATACAAAATAATGCAATTTAATATTTAGAAATCACTATAATTGATCATTCCTATGTTAGTCATTGAGTAGAATTGTACTGTAATAATCTACTAATAGCAGTAATATCATGGATACACTAGATGTACGACAGCATCTGAAAAAGATTCACCCCAGTCTAGAAAATAATGTTTATGCTGACAATAGACTGAGCATGTACACCCACGTGCCAACGTATATAATATGCAATTTGGATACAGATGATAAACCGGGGTCACATTGGGTAGCTTTATATATCGATACGAATGACGTCGGTCAATATTTTGATTCATATGGACGGGCACCTGTACGATATCATCTAGAGTTTTTAAAAAGGAATTGTAAAAGATGGAACTGGAATGTTGATAGGATTCAGAATGAGTGGACTTCAGTTTGTGGCGAATATTGCTTAATGTATTTGCTATATAAGTTTCAGGGATGTTCAATGCATAGTTTTACGAGTATATTAACAGGCAACACATTGTACAACGATATGTTAGTGGATGAGATGTTTCGCTCCTATTTTATAGATAATAAGTAATAAGATTTTGTATTTCGTAAATAAAAATTGTAACAAAATTAGGTAATGTATTTTATTGATGATTCACATTACCGTTGCAGTTAGGAACAAAGGAGTATAATAATATAACAGCACTGATAATCCGACGCACGAATAGACAATGACGGTATTCAATGAACAATAGATAAATAACAATGGGGCGCTAATGACGGTGGAGGCCCTCACCGGATATCAATTACATAAGAGTTAATTGATGGACCGGGACCTGCAAAAACGGACCGCAGATTCGTGATCAAAGCATGATTATGTTTATCTCAAAATCATCTGGTAGCATCAGCATCATATCAAACCCCCATTGTCATAACCCTTTCGCACCTGAGATTTTTGTTCCTTTGATTTGAAATGAAAACTATAATATTTTGGCAAAGAAGTGGTAATATTAATGTAAAAAATAGTAAAAAAAATCCAGCGTACACCAGAACTCGGGAAAGTCGATAGCACGATAGTGAGCTCTAGGGCTGACTTCTACCAACTCACGATCGTGCGTTTTTAAGTTTTGATGAGATTTTAATGCATTGATGGTGTCAGCTTACTTCAAAAAATATTTATAATGAAATAAAACGCATCTGGTTATTAGAAAAGACTTATTTAATTATTGCCAACATTACAGTTTAGGTACAAAATTTCAGTCTGTTGTTTTCATTGTAATAAAAATGCTCTTTCAGCAGACAACTTAGAAATTAAAAGAAAGGAAACAAAAATATTTTTACGAAATAAACAATGAGATAAACTCATGCTTCTTAGGAAACAAAAACTTAACAAAAAACATAAAACTTAATAAATCAACTCAAAAGCCTTTCTGGCTGTACAAAAATAACATAAAACTTAATACTTAGATAATCTTTTGAAATATCTTTCTAAATCACAGTCTTTACATAGGAAACGTTATCAAATAAGACTAGTTTCTTTGGTGATACAAAAAAAGCAGTCTTTATCACGACTCAAGCATAAGTAAATATCACATTTACGGCACCTAATTTTAGAGCGACATGAACAAATCTCTGAGCGACATTTGCGAGGAGCCTTCAAGTCGTTAAAAATAGGAAAGTGTTCGTAACCATCAAACCTCTTTCCCACAGACGGATGATTAGCGGGTTTGTATCTGCCCGAAGTTTGTGCCTGCGTTTCAAGTAATGAGGATGAATCGCGCCGATCTCTGTCAGGAGTGCAGATGTGTGTCTCAGCAACTTCAAATCTGAATGAAAGGAGATCTAATATTCGAATTTTAGGAATGCCTTTAGCCAATGAGTCAGATCTGTAGGGCCGCCAAGAATTTACCATTGCTAGGTCTATAAAGTGTAGTATGACCTTGAGAGTCCATTTACGGGTCTTCATGAATGTACGGGAGTATTCCATAGATTGGTCCAAAACATCCACCCCGCCCATGAAAGAGTCGTAGGATGTTACAATTTTGGAGCACCAACATCGACGTAGCATTTTTCTGTTATATTGTACCGCTTTACTATGTCGGTTGCCGTGCCCCCAGTACAATTTGATGCTGTCAATACCGCCTTGCTGTCCTTCCATTTTACCAAAACTACGTCGTTGATACCCTTTGTTCAATTTCTCCTCGTGTCATTTTTTTTGTCATCTTTAAACTTAAGCAGCTGTCGATCTAGTACCCGGTTAAGCATAATTGTCCCTGTGCCATGATAGTCGATTTTCGTTAATTCTTCCAACAGGGGAATCGTTTTAAAATATCGGTCAAAAAAAATGCAGCTCCCGCGTGGAACACTTTGACTCAAGCGAAGAACTATAGCCGGGCCAAGCCCCAAAGGATGCGAAAGAGCGGGATTATTGCCATAATAAATTTCAAAATCCACCATTAGCCCTTCACTAGTAGTAACCACGAAATTCTTAAGACCCACTGGGCGAGGCTTGTTCTTTACAAGCTGGCGAAGATGACACCTGCCAGTGAAAGGTATCATTTGTTCGTCAATCGAATACCTGCCCGGGGTCCTTAGAATTTTATTGCAGCCTTCTCTCACAATGTCGATCATCGGCTGAACCTTCCAGAGAGGATTATTTGCTTCCGAGACGGGTGGAGAGTCGGAATCCACTACGTGCAAACTGCTTCTTAAAGTTGTCAGTCTATCTCTTGTCATTGCAGAAACAATCATGTCAACTTTAATATTTCTTCGCCAGTACATTGCGATCCTGGGATGGGATGGGATGGGATGATAGTATACCCATCAGTAGATGGATACCAATCAGTTTTTTATTTCCGGTTTGGTTGTATTTAAAACTCGCCCAGTTTTTCTTAAATAGTATAAGTTTGTACACAATGCCATGCGCTCGTAAAAATTATCATTATAATAATCATTATAATATTCCACCGGCGATCTTATTTCATTTGGTTGTGGATGACGTGAGTAGTTATGTGATTTATCGATGTAATCAGTTTTCTTCCATAACCTTTTACGAGCAGGCAATTTCACTATAACAGCCTTTGATTTTTGTGTTACTTTTGAACAAGATGTTTGTTTTGACTTTTTAGAACAAGATGGGCCTGCTTCACTCTCATTCATGTTATCAGATGTAGACTTCCTTTTAGACACTTTACCTTTAATATTTTCCGATTTCACAGCTGCCGCAGATAAGCGAGGCGGAGAGGATAGCCCAACTTCACCTTCATCATTTTCCAGCTGCAGAGGAATAAACTCTTCATCGTCGTTGTCGAAGTCCAACTCGGAACAGTTACCATCCTTGAGGATGCCCAAGACGAGGTCATTGTTCAATGGCATGGCTGTAGTTAAAGAAATAAATCAAAAAATAACTTAAAAATGAATGAACTCACGATCATGCGTTGGTACAATTGCAACCCAGATATCACGACAGTGAGCTGACAATTTTGTCGTAAATTAAGTTAGTTATTACCAAAAAATATAGAAGAAAGTTATAGTCATTCAAATGAATCATATACTTAATGATGTAATACAATCATAATATCAATGATTTCTTACGAAATTTGCAAAAAAATAAATATAACTTACGGCGTCCAGTGACGGGGTCAAGAAACGCAGCCATCTTGTCGGTGCGCTCGCGGGTACTGATCGCGCTAGACGCCAAAAAAGGTTTCCTATTGGATAGATTGATGAGCGCACGACCATGCGATGTCGGTTTAACGCGGAGAAACGGATTTGGCGCGAACTTATAATTTTTCAAAGAAGAAACTCACGATCGTTTCATTCGGGTGCGAAAGGGATAAGAGGTAAGACTTTTCTTCTGTGCTTCACTTGAAATATTTTGCACACATAAAATATTTTGAATCAATCTCTGTATATTTTGGTTAGATCGATTTTGAAATCGATACACAACGTGCGACACGGCTACATCTCTAAGAAAGTTTCAAAAAGGAAGGTCAGCTACGCCGTTGTCGTCCAGTGGTGACAGTGACGTCATCACGATGAAGAGTAGTGTTGTGGTTTACTATTATTTTATTGTTATTGTTTGTTTTTATTTATGTACAAAGTACATATATAAAAAGAGTGGAAGGCAGCACAAGATTAAATAGAACATACCAGATTATAAAGAGTCATTTATTGCATAAAAAACCAACAAAATCAAGTTATTTTATCGATATATCAACTCTTGGCAACACTATTTTTTTGTAGGTATTTTTGTTCAATTTTCGCTTTGGCGTACAGGACACGGTAATGCGTTTTTGGCGTGGCGCTCAAAAGGTTAATAGAGAATATATCGAAAATGAAATAGGGCGTCTCCCTACTAGATTGTGTGACAACCTGGTAAGACATGCATACCTAGGGTATGTTCCAAAATACAACCCAGTACACTGGCAAATGCTAATGACGTCATTAATTGACGCCGTATTCCACCATATTCGATACAACGAATCACCAATATGGCGTCGATTTATGACGTCATTTGCATTGGCCAATGTACTGGGTTGTATTTAGTAACATACCCATTATAACAAAACCTGAAATGAGACTGGGCGCACTGGGTGCCATGACAGGTCACGATTTATTTAACAAGCCTCTCTCTGCTTTAGGTGTGCAAGCCTGCATGGGGCAATCAGCAACCCACATTTTATATGATCTACAGAACTAAGTACTTCAGATCGTTGAGGTCGCTCCTCGAGATCGTTGGTAATGTAAAAGAAATAATTAAGATTTCTCGAGGAGGTTAAGTGGCTTGAATAATATTTAATTCCTGCCCACACGGAAAATTCGGGCGTAGACGTGGATTAAATTATTTGATCGATTATGCCGGACTGGTGTCCCAGCCCGGCATAATCGAGTAATTAATTTAGTTTTAATTAAATTTTTTAGAAGAATATTAACAATGCTATAAACATTACTAATATTCCCCTTAACCACTCGTGGTAAGCTTAAATTGCTTGTGTTACGAGTGGTTCACGCCAGTAATCGAATGGCGGATTTGAACCCACGACCTTTTTGAGTTCGCAGTCCGCGCCCTGCCATTAGGCTAACAGTAGCCTGTCGCTTCAATCAATCAATGAAAGATTTCAATTTGGAAAGTTATAGGTAGGTATGGTGATAAGATAACGACGGGCTGTTTTCTGCAACTCCACGTGTAAGCGCGTGTTTTGCGTATGGACAGGAATAATGCAATAGGTACGGTGATAAGGATCGATAGAAACTTACGTAGGTTGAGTGTTGTATAAGTGGTGCGGCGGCGTGTTGGCGTAGTGCGCGGGCGCGGGCGAGTGCGGGTAGGCGGCGCGCGCGCTGCTCTGCAGGACCATCTGCAGGTGGCTGGGCGCGCTCAGGCTGGCGCTGGAGCACGCCACGCTCGCCGCGCCGCCCACCGCGCCCGCGGCGCTCGTCGCCGTCGGACCCGCCCCGCCGCCATTCACGTTACTGGCTCGACTACTGCAACCAAACATTTTTATTCATTATTGATACAAAAAAAATGTAAAGGAGCTCACATACTAAAAATTAACCTAGTACGACTTAACCTCAGGATTATCCAGTTCCACTTCTACTTAACCCATAGCACACGAGAAAAAGGTACACGACCCAGCCTCAACTACCTAAGACTCTCAAGATGAGCCTAACTGTAATATTTTTCAATGAAAGAATAATAATGTAAATTTATCATTTGTTTGGTTTAAAACTGGAACAATATAAATTATATATATTATTAACGTTGTTATAGGTATATTATCAGATTACTTATCTTTATTAGCCAAGAATATCCCCCACAAATTGTCTCATAGCTATATAGCTATGTAATAGCTCATAGCTATTTGTGATAGTTTGCCATGCTTGGTAAGCGAAGCTGGTTGGCAACCGAATTTTTTTTTAGATTTATTATCTTTTGATTTGTTTCCCTCTGTGGCCGACGACACCCACAGAACAATATGGGATAGTAGTTATTTTTACACCGACACGACATGGCACGCCAAAAACAATAAACAATAAAGTTTTTTTTTTAACTGTTGTGGTAATGCAACTTAAGATTTAACTTAAGTTTTAAGCCTATTCACTCTTGCTTTGTGAAAAGACTGCTAAATGCTATACCAAATTATTCTACTCCTTATTTTACTTTCTTCGAAACCGCATATCAGTAGCTGCGTTCAGAGTCTATGGAAACTATCTACACAAGACACAATTATAATGCATAAATACCGAAAGCACAGGTAGGTGCACGTTCCCTTACTCACATAATCCAATGGAATAGATATCTACTTTTACATTTTTTGCACAGGAGTAAACATCAACACCTCGGTCAGAAAATGTTGGATTGCTTCTAGGAATTTCTTGATAAAAAAAAAACAAATAAATGATGACAGTCAAAAAGTTTATAAATACCAAAGCGATCTAGACAGTTTGTTGCACCGCGCAACCAGTTCCTGAGATTAACTAACTGGACACTGTTGTCTTAAAAAGCACATGTCCATCCTGGGACTAAGCAACTCAAGGATGTGTCGGTTCTGTTCCATAACGGAAGAAACACCTCTACACATCCTAACCGATTGCGGACCCTTAATGCACAAACGTAACACTCATCTGGGAAACTATCTACTCCGCCCAGAAGAAGTGAAATTGCTCACGGCTAAGCAACTCCTTCTATTTATTGACGACATAGGGCTTAGCCGTGAACTATAGCCATACATAGCAGCTATCACAATAGATCTTTTAGGTCGCAGTGATACTGGTCTCTTTCCCTATACCTGCATAGCTGCTCGCACATAATAAAAAAAAATACACCGCGCAACGAGTTCCTAAGATTACGAACATGAATATTGATGTTGCATTATTCTATTTTAACATGCACTATTGTATACTACGTATGTATAATGTTAAAGTTAAGTTAATTATCTCTTAAACCTTATCCAATTGGAGACACTTTTAAGGTTATTTAGCTAAGGTCCTTTAACAACTTCACCATAATGACTATATTGTCGGTAGGTTATTCGCCATTGACGTTAGCTCGCTTAGCGACATTGAGCTTCCTTATATGACCAGCAGTAAAGGACCATGTCTTAGATTCCTATGTTATCACTTGCAAAATGCACTGATTATATCCTCGTGTTTTCCATGATGAACCTTGCCGAGCCGAGTTGGATACGTCGAATGACCTCTCGGTTCGAAGTTGGACTTACCTACTTAGTCAATTTGTATTAAGTAAACATACTTTTAAGTAACTTAGTACTTCCGACAACTACCGGCATATTTGTGACATGGAAATTACACGTTATCTTGCTCCTGTTCATGTTCGTTTTGAGCAGATCCGTAGTATAGAATAACATAATTTTTATTCAATATAGATATTACGTAATTCACTTTTTATTTACCACTGGTTCGGAAAATACCTCTGTCCTGTCCAGCGAGACTTTTCTCCTTTTTTTTAAACATATTTCACTTTACAATAATTTTGTTTGTACAAATTTTAAATGAGTTTTAATAGAACCAGCATAGTGGTCACCACCTCATTTCCAGGGGTATTTTTTATTTACGTATTTTTTGATATTATAATAATCATTTTTGTTCAATTTTTCTTTAATAAAACGTTTAAACTTGTTTATTAACAAATTTTGTACATTTCCAGGGATTTTGAAGTAAAAGCGTACTCCTTGCCCCATAAATGAATTACTAATTCTGTGAAGTCTAATAACTGGTACTACAAGCTTATGTTGTTCCTATTATTTAAAATATGAACATCTTTATTCTTATCAAAGCTATTTGTGGTTTTATGTAGATACATTTTCATAAATATATTTCGAAGCCAAAGTTAATATGTTTATTTCTTTAAATTTTTCTCTATGGGACACATTAAAATTTAAGTTATAAATCACCATCGTACGGCTCTTTTTTGCAAAACAAATATGGCGTCGAGGTCAGTCGTATTACCCATAACAAAATTCCATAAGACATTATGCTATGAAAATAACTAAATTAAATTAATCTTGCTGTCTCAACATTGGTGGGAATTGTAATCTTTCCTACAGCATATGCTGCAGAACTAAGTCTGCCTGCTAATTTAGACACATGGGAGCCCCATAGAAGCTTCGCGTCAATCGTAATACCAAGAAAAACAGTGGTATTCACAAGACTCAACTCTTCCCCATATAAGAGCACATTGGTATTTGTATGTTTAACATTAAGTATTGATAATTAATACATTTTGTATTATTGCCGTTTAAGAGGAGTATTACAAAAAAACGCGAAATTACAAGATCTCTTCATTGAAATTATATGTTTTCTGTTCGTTGCTTGAAATAACAATTACTTGGTAAAAATAGTTCGTTTTCTCTACTACAATAAGCTCAAGACAAATTTTAGATAACTTATTTAATTATTTAGTAATAATCATTTCCCGATGCATGTTTAGGCCGAAACTCTGAGAGACATGATTTGAGAGCTCTAATTTGTAATTTCTATTGAACATCGACAATCAAAAAAATATTTTTATCTCACAAATATCCTATACTTTAATAATGATAAAATACATTTTCATCATTATTAAATATATGCCTTTCACGTAAGGAAAAATAAATCGATATCGATAATTCAATTAACGACCGAAAAAGCTTCGATACAAGCCCCAATATCTCCGAAGTTCTACATCATTTTGACGTAAAATTTATACCACAATAATCATTAACATTCGCTTAAACTATAATAATACCTATGATTTTTATTTTCTTAAATCGTTACTATAATTTTTAATTAATTAAATGAAAGTACCATATATTTCGCTGCGCCGGACATCTGAATTCAATACCGCGCGAGCGCTTGTCGAGGATGGCCCCGCGTCACATTATAGTAGTGTGCGTCGATTACCGTTATAGGCGCTGCTATTTTGGCCTGTGTTCCGAAATAGAACTCAACTACGATCGCAGTTTTTAATCGTCAGAAGTATTTACTTTCGTACAGTATATTTCAATTAGTATAAAGGTCGCACATTATTATTGTACCAGACTCATTATAGTTATTTTGATTCTATTTGAGTTTTCTTACCAGTTGGGATCGTGAAAAAAATTGATACTTGTATTTAACAAGTATCAATAAAATTGTTAATTGATAGTTTTAGTGCTGACTTGTTAGGCATCCATTGTTGGACATAGAATTGGAAGTTTTTAAACCTATTATTAAAATATTATTATAATAATCAGATTTTGTAGCATATCTGATGAATCCACCATAAAAATATAAATAAAAGTCAGCTTAATCTCCTACTTTTTAAATCTGGTAATTAAACTTTACTTGTGAAATTGATACTAATAACAATTGTTTAAGTATAATGTAAAAATATAGGCGTTTTTAACTTTTACTTTACTTACTGTGGTGTCAGCATGTTTGATAATGTGGAATGATGATGCTGCTGTATTTGCGGTAACCTAGGGCGAGGCACCGGTTCGTAGCCACGAAGATTTGGTGTAGGGAAGGGCGTGGCTTGCTCTAGAAGTGCTACTAGTATTTGATTCTTCTGACGAAGTGGACGCATATTACTACTACTGGTGGCGGGACTAGCAGCCGTCGACGAAGGAGCCGAAGATGCTACTGGCACAGCACTAGAAGTGACCTAATGGAAGCGAAATTTATTAACATTATTTGATGTTGATAATGAAAACCGTGGTATGGAACATAAACAAATCAAGTTAAGTACCTGTTGATTTTCAGGTGTAGCTCTTTTCACATTAGTATTATGTGTCTTACTTTCCTCATACTTTCGCTTTATACCAATCCTTTCGAGGTAGTTATCACTGGCATCCTGAGAGCGACCATTGCCGGAAGGCCCATTGCTGGGAGAAAGCAACTGAGAGAGCAATGCACTTGGTTGCGAAGTACCACGAGTGCTATCGGAAGCATTTCTTCTATTTTCTTCATTATCTTCATCAGATTTTTCGTTTAGTATCTAGAATATACAAAAAAATATTGAAAATTATTACTCAGAGCAGACAATGTAAGCAGTAAATGTAAAGTATGGATTTTTTGGTAGAAAAATAAAATACTCAGAATAAATATAAGAATCCGTCTAAAAATTCATTTTGGATCCAGATTGCATAGACTTGACAGCTCTGTAGCGCATGGCTTAGCAATGTTACAGCGCGGCCATTAGGCCGCGGGTTCGAATCCTGCACGGAACAAGTATTTGTATGTCCTACAAGCAAATGTCCTTGTAAAATGTATGTTTGTAAACTGCCCCCATGATACAGGAGAAAATCCTAGTGAGGTAACGTTTTATAAGAGAAAGAAAAAAAAGAAAAAGAAAAGACTGGTGATGAAAAGCAGTGTCACAGAAAGGGTATCAATCTGCTCCACTTTGTATACCTCAGCAAAACATGCATAAAAGCTAGCGCATTCTTGGACAGATCCTTATCCAGCAGTAAACTTCTTTCTAAATGTTGATGATGATCATCATCATAATGATATTAACACAATATTATACAAAAACTGTCACAGTAATGATTTTATTAAGTAAAATTTTGATATAAAATACTTACCCTTAGTAATACCTCCGAATTATTATGATGCGTTTGCTGCATGTTGTGGGACGTAGTCTGGTGCTGGGGATGCTGGGCGTGCGACGTGTGCGATGTGTGCGACGTGAGCTGCACGTGCGAGGCGTGCGTAGTGTGTGTGGCGTGCGTGGCATGCGCCTGCAGCGGCGGCGGTCGCGCGTGCGCCTGCGCCGTGTGCAGCGGCGACAGCGCGGCGCCTGGCGTGTGCGGGGTGTGCGGCGTGTGCGGCGTGTGAGGCGTGTGCGGCGTGTGCGGTGCCGACGTCTCGCTGCTCGTCGCCTCCTCGTCGTCTTGATTTAACAGGTCCTTCAGGATACGATTGTTCGAATTTGTCACGGCGTCGGATACACTGACGGTCTTCTTACTGAGTAACGAGCGCAGACGATTGGGCTCCTCGGCTGGTGCTGACGAATGTGACCCTTCGTTGGATACCGAGGGCGTACGTGGTGTCAATGGAGTACCTGGATCTTCAATCGTTCCCTCTTTGTGCTCTTTCGAGTCTTCGCTGGACATTTCTCCCTTTGAAAATTCGGCACCCAGGGTTCGAGGTCGAAATAGTTGATAGAAAACTGCGCTTCAGTGGGACTAATAGAAGAGCGGTACCGGATTTCACAGCCGGAAGATTCCCCGTTAGCAACGGATGTCATCAGAGGGCCACCGACGGTCGGTCGCGTTCCAGGAACTTCTAGGAGGTCAACTTCGTCGTCACCGAGGATCGTATGCGTCGACATAATAAAGTCGGGTTCTCCAGGCTTTGCCGCAAAAAGACGCGATTGAGCACTGACTCTAAACCAAGGCTTGTTGGCCGCGATACGTAATCTAAAAGACTCACTCACTACTGGTGGGCCAGGGCGACACACGGCCTCTTGCAAATGTGCAGCTATACGAATACGATCACAATTTTCAACAAGTTCCAAATAACAAGTACCCACAAGAGACACGGGAGAGTTTAAACAGTTTTCCACTCCACTTAAATCGCAAGCTGCAATTGTAAAAAATAATAATATTAAGTCATATTTTAGTAGATTTGCACTAAAATAAATTAAAAGAAAAGTCAAACCACACATAAAATTGTATAGTTGCAGTCTAGAAATTGTAAACCAAAATATGAAATGGTATTTTAGTAGTTTTTGCAGTAAAATAAATTAAAGGAAATGTGAAAACGTACATAAAATAGTATAGTTGCAGTCTAATCTGAAGACAATGTTTTCGGAGTGTTTGGAAGTGATGGCGGGCGGGCCGCCGTCGACTGGAAGAAGTGCGGCCGACGCGTCCTCGCAGCGCCGGATGACGCACATGACGGAGCCGGCCTCCTCAGAGGACGAGCCGCGTACCGGCGCAGCGTGGATCACAGCATCCACCAGCCTGCCCATCACAACAGGAACACCATCACAATCACACTAATTATTATTACATTGTTTTTAATTTGCACTATAGCACTTCACATAGTTGTAGAATAAGAAGAAATAAAAATGAGAAAAAGCGATATCTAAAATGTATTAATTATTTAAATTTCTCAAAATTTTAAAATAGTAAAGAAAACAGCAATATAAATAATCGTTATAGTTATATTTTTACTAAAGGTGTTTGTTTTTTTGTTATATTCTAAATGCGACAATAACCATTTCATTAAAAAAAATACATCAATTATAACTATATGTATATACTCGGTGATTTTTTTTACTTATTTTTAATAGTACATATTTATTTATAGATCAATTTCATATTATGTCAACGTAAAAGAAAAAAATGTAAAATATAAGTGCCATAGACTTCTCTCCCGTTCACCCGTTTGTGTTTTGTACACCCTATTTTTTCCAGACATTAAAAAACCCACCAGTATATTATACATATTTTTTCAAAAATCAATTCTCATATTTTGACATCCTATATGGACAATGGACAATAAATCTTTTTGAGTATTAATAAAAAATCCTCAAATAAAACTGTTAATGCACCCCTGAAAGTTATTTTACATGCTTTATCTCATCTTGATGGCATTACTATAGATATATACAATATGTAACGTAATTAACGCACACCCTCAGACACCCCAATTAGTATATTATATTATAATCAAAATACATACACTGAATTTTTAGTTAAACATTTTTATGCACTGATTTTTTATCAAATTAGTTATACTAATTTCAGAAAAATGTTGTGGTCACAGTACAAATCCACGAATGCAAAGACTTTAACGTGCTTGAAATAAAGTTCATTTTTCTTTATTTTTATTGAATGACAGAATTAGTAATAGTACAAATAAAACTGCACTCTTAAAAGTCTTATTGCCTTAAGTTAAGGTCCATTTCATTTTGTTTTGACTGTACAGATTTAGTGTGAATATTCTAGAAATATTCAGAATATGCAGGAGGAGTTTTTAGCTTGCACGTGCTAAATCGACATAACAATACAAAATTACAATTACAAATTCAATTGTACCGATGGGAATCAAAAAGTTTATGCACTACGTACGAGTATATATAAAGTGTGTGTATATATATATATATATATATATATATATATATTAAATTCTGAATTATGACATGTTTCAGAATTTTTTTTTGATTAAAACTACTTTTACGGATTTTACCGCGTTTTATTTATATTAATTTTAATACACAACGTTTCGGGTGCTTTCCAGCACCCATGGTCACAGGGGACTGAGGTGACTGACGTCCCGATGTCAAAGTTAACCCGGAGTACCTTCAGCTTTTTAATTATTGTTTTTGGTCTGATCTACGCAGAATGAACTAACTGTATTTTGAAGTTGTGTTGGTTTTTATATAGCCCTGTATACAGTGTTTTTTAATTTCAATAGCAATAGGAATCGACCACAAATCCTCGCGAAAGAACATCGATTCCTACCAAGGATGATACGTGAGGCTATTGAAATTAAAAAACATCCTAATTTCAATAGAGAAGGAGGCTGGGTACTACCACCTGCTTGAGATCCTATAATTAATAAAATTAAAACTAAACCCAAGCATACCACTGCAAGACTTCAAAATACAGTTAGTTCATTCTGCGTAGATCGGACCAAAAACAATAATTAAAAAGCTGAAGGTGCTCTAGGTTAACTTTGACATTGGGACGACAGTCACCTCAGTCCCCGTGACCATGGGTGCTGGAAAGCACCCGAAAACGTCGGGTATTAAAATTAATATAAATAAAACGCGATAAAATCCGTAAAACTAGTTTTAATCAATGTATAGTGTTCGCGTAAATATAAGAATTCATTATAATTTTTTTTTAAATTCTGACCTGTAAGCTAAAGAAAGGGGTCTAAATGTATTTGTATCAGAAGAAAATGAATCAACTGAAAAGGTGAGTTGGATACATAGTGATCGATTATTTATAATGATAATTTAAGGTTTGCTTTTCTTTTAAATATTATTTGTGTCAATAATAAATAAAAAATACCCACCCAGCACCGTCACTACCATTAGGATTCTTGATAAGCAGACGAACTTGTACGGCCTGAAACTTATCGATGTCCCCTGAGCTCCAGGAAAAAGCTTGCGCATTCCTTATTATAGGTTTCAATTTTGCGTGATCACTGGTATGCAAAAATGAAAAGATTGATTTCTTGTACAGCTCTGTTCTATCGACAAGAATGAGGTCTTTTATGTTTTCTGTTACACACTCAATTTCACCTTTGGAATTTATTTCCAACAGAACCCAGCCCAGACTACTTGTGTAATGTTTGAGGGCCTGAAAATAAATAATTATGTATGTATATTTTACAAACAGCTGTCATAATTAATTTTATAGCTCACTTTTAAAAAACATAATTCCACAATTCCTTATTGTATTATTAACCAAACCTCAATGAGTGAAGTGAGCGCAGAAAACTGGAAACCAGCGGTCGGTGGCTGTGGTTGTGTGGAGCTGACTTCCCCAGCTTGTACCGGCGAGAAGCATTGAACTAAACGCAGGGGACATTCGCCGGGACAGTCGCGCCGCCGTTTCAGAATATCCTGGATTCGACGAGTGGCCTCTCGAACAATGCCGTTTTTGTCTGGCTGCTTTACCTCAGCTAGACAAGTCCCCAAAAGCTCTTCGAGCTGATTTATGGTCTCGTTTTCCAACTCCCGCCGCTTTTTTTCGTTGTGACACTTGTTTCTGGAAAGTAAGATAAAATTCATCAATAAGGTTAGATCGGTGCTATTTCTATTAAAGTATTGTATTCCTAAACTTAACAATCTCAATTAAATCCCAATAGTACAGGCCTCTCATTATACTAACTATTGCAACCACTGCGCAACCCATTTAATTGTACAACATAGTACCGAGGTGAGAATTTATAAATAAAAGTCGGGCTGGATTTCTTGCTGGTTCTTCCCAGGGGACGAAGGTTGCTGAACCGAATTTATTTTATGAAATTATTATTAATTTCCTAGTTATGCAGTTTTCTATTCGATATTTTCCTATATCACTGAGCATATCGTAAATTTATTTTAAAATTAGCACTTATAACTGTAGTTAAAAACCAAATTAAACACAATTCTCGCGTACTACGAAACTAACGCGAGACTTATATATCGACAGCTCCTGTTGTAATCCTAAAATGAAGTTATTATTATAGAAATATAATAATAAATATAATATATTATATAAGAAATTAAGTTATTATTATATTATATAATTATATATATCCCAATGGGCAGGCAGGTTGGCGAGAGCAGAGCCGTGTAAATGCGCTCCCCCTTATAACTTGTACATGATGAGGCTTTGGCTTTAATTGGCGTTATTACTCCATCTCAGGAATGAGAGGAAGCCTGTGACTAGCTGTGAGACGTACATACGCTGTAACTTTAATTAGCAGGAAAGACTGCGTGCAGGTAAAGTGCGCAGATATGTATAGAAGAATTGTTACATCCTCCTTTCACTTTCACTGTCCGATTTTCAGACACAATTGTAAAACTATAGCAATGAACTATATAATATAGTACACGGGACAGTGAATGGGTATACAGGATATTTGTTTAGAATAAGTTTATATATAAATAACGTATATGTAAGATTTCAAAACAAAAATAGGTATGATAAAAATATATCGAACAATTGTGTGTGAGGCTTACTTTTGCAATTTGTACCCGTCTTAATAATTGATCGCATTAGAATTGTGCAATCCTGATCAATTATACATGAAAAAGTGTATACTTAGATATCTTTTGAATTTATAGTTTAATCATTTTACTTTTATAATTAATTTTATATTGTTCTTACAATACCTCGTCGATTGCCAACAACTATATCAAAATCGGTTGATCCGTTCGAAAAGTATCGTAATCAAAAACTTTCAAAGGGGTTTTTTTTAATTACTTCGAAACTTCTGCTCGGATCTTTTATGATGCAATGAATTAACTATTAGTTCATAAAAATATTTGTCGAGCGATATGAGATCGAACAAAGCGGAAAGTTCGATGAAAGAAGTGGTACACTGTTCTAATTTATTAAACATAAATGTATGATTTTACGAATAAACTAAACTACGTAGTACTATTATTTATTCTGTGACTAAACACAAATAAAATTTCACATTTCAAATACCAAGCTACAGCAATATTATTAATTTGTCATTAGCTCCAATTAATTTTTACATAACGTACATATCGTTTTGTTCTCCTTGGTTAGAAAAAGTTAATGTTATTTATCGAGAAATCGCAACACTCGCCTATCTTGCCTAGTAAAATCGATTTTTCATTTGATATTTGATATTTATTCGAAGATAGTTGGCATATACTATAATATGGAAACACGTAATGAAGGCGTCGTTGAAAATTCCAGCTTAGGTTGGTAATTTTGTATTTATACTAATATCACTATATCGATCTTACACTTTTTCTAGCGACATGACGAGCGTCAATTTAAATTTAATTGAAGCAGAATAACAGCCGTAGGGTTGGTTACAAAATGTTAGGCAACATCGTCTTACTCGTAGATTAGATAAGGAAAACGGAGAGGACAATATTTTTTATAGCGGCTCAAACTTGTCAGAGAACATCATAAAGGCATCATTGCGTAAATCGGTTTTTTTATTGAGGCGGAGCGCGACGTAACCCTTTTCTTTTCTCCATGAATTCATACACATTAAGATTTTCATATAAACACAAAATTTTATGTATATGTAAACAAATACACAAGTGTCATCTAAATCCTAAATGGTATAACACTTGGCATAATTTTTATTCGTACGTTTTGTTTTTACGCATGTTACGCGATATCTTCGCCGATTGTGAACAGATTTAAAGATTCTTTTATTTTTATTAAACTAAGTATAATCAGTATAGTATAGTTGGAGACTGCGTGAACCGTTTAAACGCCCTGGGATGTCACAACAGGGTCGTTTTAAGATGGGTTCCGGGTCACGAGGGTATTGTAGGCAACGAATTTGCAGACAAACTTGCACGGAAGGGCTCAAAGTGCACACAATTTGGACCTGAGCCATTTTGTGGAATCTCAAGAAGCCTAACCCGATTGACCATTGAAACTCTTTATCACAATAAATTACTTAAGATCTGGGCTGACACACCAGGCTTAAAACATTCTAAAACCTTAATCCGGGCTTTTGATCGTAAATTCGCTTCAGAAGCCAAGCCCTAACTGGACACTGTTGTCGTAAAAAGCACATGTCCGACCTGGGACTAAGCAACTCAAGGATTTTCGGTTCTGTTCCATAACGGAAGAAACACCTCTACACATTCTAACCGATTGCGGACCCTTAATGCGCAAACGTAACACTCATCTGGGAAACTATGTACTCCGCCCAGAAGAAGTGAAATTGCTCACGGCTAAGCAACTCCTTCTATTCATTGAAGACATAGGGCTTAACCGTAAACTATAGCCATAGCAGCGATCACAATAGATCTTATAGGTCGCAGTGATACTGGTATCTTTACCAGGACCTGCATAGCTGCTCGCATATAATAAAAAAAAATTGATACAAATGATGATATGGAGAAAAAACTGCACCCCTAAGGATGACAAATTAATTAAGTAAAATTAAGTAACGATTGAACATTCTAATGAAAAGTTGAGTTCGGAATATGAAATTATTTCATTTTTTAGTTTTTTGAAACCAAAATAATATAAACTTAGGTTAATATAATCACACGATTGGCATAATATGATTCCTAGTTACAGTGTAAACTGTGTAAACGAATTATTAGTTAAGATAATCTTAATATATATAAATTAGGTGTCACGTTGTTTGTCCGCGATGGACTCACTAAACTACTTAACCGATTTTAATCAAATTTGCACACCGTCTGCAGTTTGGTCCAACTTGAGAAATAGGATAGTTTTTTGCCCATGAGTGACCCACAATTTTTTTGCGAATTCAAGGATTTTTAATAGGACATGACAAAGGGTGGTCGAAAAGGGCAGAACAACGTCTGCCGGGCAAGCTAGTCTAATATATAAAAAATAATATTTGTTTGATCGTATTTTATGCGCTGTCATACCGTTCATCAGATTGCGGTAAACTTTGTCAACATATTGCTTGCACTTTCATGAAGGTAATAATATGGTTAGATGGATTAGGCAAGTGGCGCTGTTGTAGAATCCAGATATCACCGTGCGAAGCCGGGGCAAATCGCTAGTTCAACATAAAATACATCTTTACCTTGACAGATTCAAGAAATAAAAAGGAACAAGACTAGTTAACTTTTAATATAAAGAACTACCTATCTAAATTACCAGAATTTTTTTTTTTTTCAAAAGAATACTATGAAAACTACTTATAATCCCTTTTGTTTTATTTCAGGAGTAGTTCTAGTCAGATAGCGAACCGAATTTACTACTTTTTAGTGTCGACGCCCGTAATCTTAATTCAAAACCAATAAGGTTACTGTTGCTTTTTTATTGATATCATTATTAATCACAAGATATGAAATTACCAACCAAAAAATGGTCGATAAGGGGTAATCTATACTTAATATTATAAACAGCAAAAATTTGTTTGTATGTAGGGGGTAATCTCAGGCACTACCGAAATGATTCTGAAAATTATTTTAATAATAAAAGGGTACATTATCCTTAACTAACAAAGACTATACCTAATTTAATATGATAAAATTACGTTTTCAGTTCGAACTCTCAATATTTTTTATTAATTCGGTAGAAAAAGTACTGATTGGCTGCTTTAGCATTCCAACTATTTATTCAACGCATGCTTTTTAGCATGCGCTGAATAACTAGTTGCAATGTAGCGCTAAATATGAGAATAACACTTAATAAAAAATCAACAAAAAACCCTAAAAGAATCAAATATTTTTTAAATAACAGCTTCTAAATCATCTACTTTCTGTGATGATAGTGATATTAGTCTAGTTGGCTTTTGCAGCTTCATCGGACTCATGCCTTTCAGGCCGCGAGCTATAAGAGTGGCTGATTATGATGAATGTACAACTTAGAGGCTGTATAAAAATTATCGATGGGCGCGTGCGCAAAGGCTACGGTAGCGTAGGACCATGATAGGACTCTTACGGCACGTTTTGTAAAAATAGAGCTGGATTTACCCTTGTTGTTTTAAGTAGCCGATGGAGGCAGCTGGAAACTTTTTGGAATTTAGATTGGATGTGGATATTGTGAATGAGTTTTGCGAAGGTCATACCGTGGTCGAATGTGACCCCTAGGTATTAGGCCGTCGTTTTCCAGGGGATCATACGGCTGAATAGGGTGATCGTACCTAACGATTTTTTTTGAAATTAGGCCCCGACGATTGAGAGGGGGTTCCTTTGAAAGTATATTACTACACTTTTCTCAGGATTCACTTCGATTCCCCATAAGCAAAACCAATCGCCTAAGCAATCGGCGGCTCTTTGGAGCATCTTAGAAAAAAAATTCTTATTGTAATAGTGGGCGACAAAGAGTGCCGTGTCGTCGACGAAAAGAGCAGTAGTGACTAATGGTTCTTTCGGGATGTCACTCATGTAGTGAGTGAAGAGGAGTGCGAAAAGGACGGATCCCTGTGGGTTTCCAGTCCTAGAGATTCTTCGAAGAGCAAGTTCCCTCTACTCGATAACTAGATCGAGAGAAGAGCGTTAAAAATCCCTACTAGGAAGTAAGCAAGGGGCGCAGGGTGATTTCAGCACAGTGACACTGTAGGTCAGCGGATTGGGATGGGATGCGGGCTTTTTTGCATCCTACCCACGGGAGCGGATTTGCTTCTCGCTGGATGATCCCAACATCGTTGCTGAGTCTGTCGCCATTGTGGTGCTTCAGGGGATGGAACTCATCTGTATCAACTCATCCGTAAATCCTATCAGCGGCAGATCCCGTCCGCGTCCCGGGGTGCAAACACTCATCATCAACCGCACTCATAAAGAAGTTCAACTCTGCATCCAGGCCCTTTTAAAGAGTTATCTATAGGGCAAAATCAGAGCACATTGAGAGAATTGGCCAGAAACTAGTTCGTATTCCTTCCGGGAACTCGTGCATTCTGGTATCTCGCCAAGGCTCCCCAAAGAAATTTCTGTAAGCCATCATTAACATCTCTGCACAGGAAGCATGACTCGCTGGTTTACGCCGCAAAGGAGAAAGCCGATCTTTTAGGTTCTCTCTTTTGCGTCCAACTTGACTCTCGACCACAAGGAAAATCTACTGCCGACCATCCTCCAGTCTGAAGGTTTCAAGTTGTATGAGTACTCAGTATGTAAAACACTACTTTCCCCGGACGTCATAAGTCGACTGGGCCTCTGATGGAATCCCCAAATTGTGCTGGAGACATGTGTTCTAGAGTTAGAACCGGTTCTTACGCATCTTTACCGGTTCTCTTACTCGTAAGACGTCGTTTCAAGTTTATGGAAGACTGCCTTAGTGCACCCGATCCCTAAAAAAGGTGACCGCTCGGACCCGTTCAACTACACACACGCTTTTTGCTATCACCTCCTTGTTCTCCAAAATAATGAAATCCATTTTTAACTGACAGATCACGAGGTACCTTGAAGAGCATCAGCTGATTAGTGACCGTCAATACGGTTTCCATCGAGGCCGTTCAGCTGGTGATCTTCTCGTCTACCTGACTCACCGATGAGTGAAGGCAACCAAGATCAAGCGGAAGGACCTGGGGGTTAATATTTGGACATAGCTAAGGCCTTTAATCGAATTTGGGACAAAGCACTTCTTTCAAAACTTGTCTCATATGGGCTTCCCGAGAAATTTCGCAACAAATTACGCTACAAAACAATTACGTCACTAGTTTTCTTACAGATGGGAGTATAAAAGGTCGTATAAAGGACTCAACAAGGCTGCGTTCTATCGCCTACCCAGTACCTTCTGCATTTCAACAATATGTTGCATATTAGTAACATTCACTGTTATGCAGACGACAGCACTGGCGTTGCCCTATACACCGACCGTGTAAATATTTCTTGGGAACACGTCGTCAAGTGCCGGCACTTGTATGAAGTTGAGTATGAAGTTGAGTCTTTCTAAATCTAGTAGTAGTATAGATGTAGAACGAATGGGTCGGCTTGACCTGGAAAGGATCACGCTCTCACAGAATACCAGCGTAAAATAGTAGCTCAACGCTGCTGTTTCGTATGGTGAGTGTAGAAGACCGGTGAACTTTTTACTGGAAAGAAGGTATTCAATCTTAGTCCTCACGGGTGACAACGCATTTGCATTTTATTTCGTAATCGAGGATAGATGTAGATATCTATGGGTCACAAGTAACCTTTTTATATACGTATAATACGAGGGCTGCACTAAAAGTATCGAGAATGGAGTATTTCCACTGTTCCTGTCATATTAAAATCTTTTTAATTGAAAACTCCTTAGTTTTAAAAATCTAATACCATTTATTTATTTAAAAAAAAAGATTCTCGGTCTTGTCACAAGGTTTTGTCAAACATGTTTAGTCGTTGAGAAAATGGAATTGACTCGGAGAAAATTCAAGAGCGATGATTTATTATGATTTTCGAAGTGGTTTAACACAAAAACAGTGTGTTGACCGGATGATTTCTGCATTTGGTGATGAAGCCCCATCCAAAACCACAATTTATCGCTGGTTTGCTGAATTTCAACGTGGACGTGTCAAGCTCAGTGATGATCCCCGTCAAGGTCGTTCAAAAACTGCAGTCACCTAAGAAAACGTTGATGCTGTGCGTAAGCTGATTGAGGAAGATCGACATGTGACATACCGCGAAATTCAGGCAATTTTAGACATTAGCATGAGTCAAATACAAATAATCTTGCATGAACAATTAGGTGTAAAAAAGTTGTTTTCCCGATGGTTTTACCGCATTCGCTCTGTGAAGAGCAAAAAGCGGCTCGCGTTACTTGGTGCGTAAGAACTCTCGAAAGATTCCACGCAGGATCCTTAAATGCTGTATACAACATCGTATAAGGTGACGAATCCTGGATATACGTGTACGAACCCGAAACAAAAAACCAGTCACGAGTTTGGGTGTTCGAAAATGAGTTAAAGCCAACAAAAATTGTTCGTTCACGGAGTGTTGCAAAAAAAATGGTGGCCACGTTTGTCTCCAAAACCGGCCATGTTACGACTATTCCTCTTGAGGGACAAAGAACAGTTAATCCAGAATGGTATGCTAGCATTTGTTTGCCACAGGTCGTTTCTGAACTCTGTAAAGAGAACTGCAACCGCCGCATCCCCCTCCATCACGACAATGCGAGTTCTCACACCGCACATAGAACAAAAGAGTTTTTAGAGCAAGAAAACATAGAATTATTAGACCATCCGCCGTACAGCCCCGACCTAAGCCCTAATGATTTCTATACTTTCCCTAAAATAAAGAATAAATTGCGTGGACAGAGATTTTCATCACCTGAAGAAGCTGTGGACGCCTACAAAACGGCCATTTTGGAGACATCGCGGAGAATACTTCGAAAAGCAATAAATACATTTTTAAATAGTAAAGTTGTGTCACTTCCTTGATTCCCGAAATTTTCAGTGCCGCCCTCGTATATACACGTATATACACATACATATATTAATTTTCTACAAATATTTATATTTATTATCAGCTTCCTTCCATAATTTGTTATTATTCGCCCGAAAATGTACAAAACATGAACTTTAAAATTAATTTTTATTGTATTCACTTTAAACGTATTGAACAAAATATTAATTCATAAAATTGTTCAAAATGAATTAAAATTACGAAAAATAACTGGCTATGAGAGAAAGAGAGAAAGAAAATGTGCGCACGCTCTGCACTGCTCTCTCTTGCTATAAGCAAGAGATGTTACGACTATTCCTCTTGAGGGACAAAGAACGGTTAATGCAGAATGGTATGCTAGCATTTGTTTGCCACAGGTCGCTTCTGAACTCCGTAAAGAGAACTGCAACCGCCGCATCATCCTCCATCACGACAATGCGAATTCTCACACCGCACACAGAGCAAAAGAGTTTTTAGAACAAGAAAACATAGAATTACTAGACCATCCGCCGTAAAGCCCCGACCTAAGCCCTAATGATTTCTATACTTTCCCTAAAATAAGGAATAAATTTTCATCTCCTGAAGAAGCTGTGGATGCCTACAAAATGGCCATTTTGGAGACATCGCGGAGAATACTTCGAAAAGCAATAAATACATTTTTAAATAGTAATGTTGTGTCACTTCCTTGATTCCCGAAATTTTCTATGCCGGCCTCGTATATGCGGTTAAAGATGCAATAGAGATGTAACGTCTCTTTTGCAGGCCTTCAAGCCGATCGTAAAAAATTTGATCGTCGGCGGTTTGGGCTGCTCTCTGTTGAATGCGGTCAAGTGGAAGGAGATAATTCTGGGGTGCCCTGGCACAGAGATGAGAACGGTATTCCATATGAGACCGAACAGCCTGCGTTTCGTAAAGCTGCAAGAAAGCGGTGGGCGGGCATGAAATATACCGTTTCGAACTACTGAGCACACCACGCTTTTTTGATGCCAGTTAGCTTTCCCTTCCAAGTAACTACGGGATTGTATATCTCTCGAAATGTTGACGCAAAGATTCCGAAGCTTGCTGAGGCAACGCGAAGAGTACCCTGAAATTCAGGAGTTACGACAAAGAGGTTTTTTGAAGTAAAACTTCTTTACGCACGCTTGTCTTGGGGAGTAAGCTGGCCAATGCGTGACGAAAGCGTTACGAAAAGTGTGATCGGGCGAGGCGGTATAAGAAAGAGAGAGCAGTGCAGAGGGTGCGCACATTTTCTTTCTCTCTTTCTCTCATAGCCAATTATTTTTCGTAATTTTAATTCATTTTGAACAATTTTATGAATTAATATTTTGTTCAATACGTTTAAAGTGAATACAATAGAAATTAATTTTAAAGTTCATGTTTTGTACATTTTCGGGCGAATAATAACAAATTATGGAAGGAAGCTGATAATAAATATAAATATTTGTAGAAAATAATATATGTATGTGTATATACGTGTATATACGAAGGTGGCACTGAAATTTTCGGGAATCAAGGAAGTGACACAACATTACTATTTAAAAATGTATTTATTGCTTCTCGAAGTATTCTCCTCGATGTCTCCAAAATGGCCGTTTTGTAGGCGTCCACAGCTTCTTCAGGTGATGAAAATATCTGTCCACGCAATTTATTCTTTATTTTAGGGAAAGTATAGAAATCATTAGGGCTTAGGTCGGGGCTGTACGGCGGATGGTCTAATAATTCTATGTTTTCTTGCTCTAAAAACTCTTTTGTTCTATGTGCGGTATGAGAACTCGCATTGTCGTGATGGAGGAGGATGCGGCGGTTGCAGTTCTCTTTACAGAGTTCAGAAGCGACCTGTGGCAAACAAATGCTAGCATACCATTCTGCATTAACCGTTCTTTGTCCCTCAAGAGGAATAGTCGTAACATCTCTTGCTTATAGCAAGAGAGAGCAGTGCAGAGCGTGCGCACATTTTCTTTCTCTCTTTCTCTCATAGCCAGTTATTTTTCGTAATTTTAATTCATTTTGTACAATTTTATGAATTAATACTTTGTTCAATACGTTTAAAGTGAATACAATAGAAATTAATTTTAAAGTTCATGTTTTGTACATTTTCGGGCGAATAATAACAAATTATGGAAGGAAGCTGATAATAAATATAAATATTTGTAGAAAATAATATATGTATGTGTATATACGTGTATATACGAAGGTGGCACTGAAATTTTCGGGAATCAAGGAAGTGACACAACATTACTATTTAAAAATGTATTTATTGCTTTTCGAAGTATTCTCCTCGATGTCTCCAAAATGGCCGTTTTGTAGGCGTCCACAGCTTCTTCAGGTGATGAAAATCTCTGTCCACGCAATTTATTCTTTATTTTAGGGAAAGTATAGAAATCATTAGGGCTTAGGTCGGGGCTGTACGGCGGATGGTCTAATAATTCTATGTTTTCTTGCTCTAAAAACTCTTTTGTTCTATGTGCGGTATGAGAACTCGCATTGTCGTGATGGAGGGGCATGCGGCGGTTGCAGTTCTCTTTACAGAGTTCAGAAGCGACCTGTGGCAAACAAATGCTAGCATACCATTCTGCATTAACCGTTCTTTGTCCCTCAAGAGGAATAGTCGTAACATCTCTTGCTTATAGCAAGAGAGAGCAGTGCAGAGCGTGCGCACATTTTCTTTCTCTCTTTCTCTCATAGCCAGTTATTTTTCGTAATTTTAATTCATTTTGTACAATTTTATGAATTAATATTTTGTTCAATACGTTTAAAGTGAATACAATAGAAATTAATTTTAAAGTTCCATGTTTTGTACATTTTCGGGCGAATAATAACAAATTATGGAAGGAAGCTGATAATAAATAGAAATATTTGTAGAAAATTAATATATGTATGTGTATATACGTGTATATACGAAGGTGGCACTGAAAATTTCGGGAATCAAGGAAGTGACACAACATTACTATTTAAAAATGTATTTATTGCTTTTCGAAGTATTCTCCGCGATGTCTCCAAAATGGCCGTTTTGTAGGCGTCCACAGCTTCTTCAGGTGATGAAAATCTCTGTCCACGCAATTTATTCTTTATTTTAGGAAAAGTATAGAAATCATTAGGGGTTAGGTCGGGGCTGTACGGCGAATGGTCTAATAATTCTATGTTTTCTTGCTCTAAAAACTCTTTTGTTCTATGTGCGGTGTGAGAACTCGCATTGTCGTGATGGAGGGGGATGCGGCGGTTGCAGTTCTCTTTACTGAGTTCAGAAACGACCTGTGGCAAACAAATGCTAGCATACCATTCTGGATTAACCGTTCTTTGTCCCTCAAGAGGAATAGTCGTAACATGGCCGGTTTTGGAGACAAGCGTGGCCACCATTTTTTTTGCAACACTCCGTGAACGAACAATTTTTGTTGGCTTTAACTCATTTTCGAACACCCAAACTCGCGACTGGTTTTTTGTTTCGGGTTCGTACACGTATATCCAGGATTCGTCACCTGATACGATGTTGTATACAGCATTTAAGGATCCTGCGTGGAATCTTTCGAGAGTTCTTACGCACCAAGTAACGCGAGCCGCTTTTTGCTCTTCACAGAGCGAATGCGGTAAAACCAACCTTTTTTACACCTAATTGTTCATGCAAGATTATTTGTATTTGACTCATGCTAATGTCTAAAATTGCCTGAATTTCGCGGTATGTCACATGTCGATCTTCCTCAATTAGCTTACGCACAGCATCAACGTTTTCTTAGGTGACAGCAGTTTTTGGACGACATTGACGGGGATCATCACTGAGCTTGACACGTCCACGTTGAAATTCAGCAAACCAGCGATAAATTGTGGTTTTGGATGGGGCTTCATCACCAAATGCAGAAATCATCCGGTCAACATACTGTTTTTGTGTTAAACCACTTCGAAAGTCATAATAAATCATCGCTATTGAATTTTATTTTTTTTTATTTATTTATTTAAGCTTTATTTGCACACATAAAAGAAATGTACAAAACGGCGGACTTAATGCCTAAAGGCATTCTCTACCAGTCTAACTTTGGTTTGTGCAGAGAATCTAGTGATGGGTGCAAAACTCATAATTAAAAAAAATTAAAGGTTTAAGGAAAAAATACAAAATTATAATATAATGATAATAAACAATACACATACATATACATTTACATTACTACTTACATGCATACAATATTATTTTATATATATACACAAATACCCACAATAAATACATACACAATAAATAAATATGATATTTTTATACTATACATACTTGAGAATATAACAGTTTCTGAAGTTTTTAAATTTTTTATTATAATCCGAAATTTTGAATTTTCTCGAGTCAATTCCATTTTCTCAACGACTAAACAAGTTTGACAAAACCTTGTGACAAGACCGAGAACCTTTTTTTTAAATAAATAAATGGTATTAGATTTTTAAAACCAAGGAGTTTTCAATTAAAAAGATTTTAATATGACAGGAACAGTTGAAATATTCCATTCCCGATACTTTTAGTGCAGCCCTCGTACCACGGGGAGTGCTCAGAGGAATAGTTTGGCTTAATCCTAGCTGCAGAATTCCAATACATCTCACATTGCGACAGAACTCGAAATTCCATCCTCATCATCTCGATGGCTGGCGGTCCATTACTGTGCAATTTACGCGAATTTCCTGTCTTGCACGAACAGAATATGGAATTTATTGTCGCTAGCGGTTTTTCCGGACCGGTACGATTTAGGGACCTTCAAAAAAGCGTCTACTCGTTTCTAAAATGCTGACACGCACCTGCGATTCCCGTGGTGATCACTTACCATCAGGTAAATCCCACCTAATTCTTTTTCGTTTAAAAACTTCGCGGCGCGCCCCTTTGTAACCTTATGTCCATACCTAGTTGCACGTACCTAGTTTGCCTAGTGGATAAGCTGCCACGGCCCACAGCAGTACTCCCATGCACGACTGGACTATATGTAGGGTAGGGTACACCTTTTTTAAGACACAGTTTCCTAGCGGCTGCATTAAGCTTGTACGCAATGAACAACCCAAAGTTGGGGTTCTAAGAAATCTCACTTTCACAATTGATGCTTATGATAAAATTAAAGAGATGTTCTTAACTTTGAATTTAAAGTATGCTTTGTTTTTGATCCTATTTAGAACAACCAAAGACTTCTATGTGGTACACTTTTTTTTTTTTTTTATAGGATAGGGTGACAAACGAGCACACAGTCCACCTGATGGTAAGTGGTTGCTGCGGCCCATAGACATCTACATCTATCTTCCATTACAAATCAAAATGCAGATGCATTGTCACCCGTGAGGACTGAGATGGAATGCCTCATTTCCAGTAAAAAGGGTCTCCGGTTCTCTACACTCACCATACGAAATACAGCAGCATTAAGCTACTATTTCACGCTGGTATTCTGTGAGAGCGTGGTCCTTCCCCGGTTGAGCCGACCCATTCGTGCTACAACTATACTACTAATATAATTGCAGCATGGCTCTACCACTGAACACTTGTAGGGAGGTTTTGCTTTAATCGTCTCGCTTTGCAGACGGAAAGACGATCACAACTAACGTCTCGCACCTTTAACGCACTATCACCGATCTTGGGTATTTTACATATTCGATATTTAAATGGTTATATCGAAATCTATCGAAAGCCTTAAGATTTATCTGGGTTTCCCATAATCGCTTCTTACGACAACCACGGGACGAAATGGGGTGATCGATTCTCTTACATTAAGAGGTTAGAGTAAGTCAGCTCAAATTCTAATTTCGCCCCCACTTCCCCGCGCGTCGTATGCTATGTACCGAAATATTTGTAATCACTAATACTGTAAGTAGAAAGGTCGTTAGACACTTATTTCATTAGGTTTATCATATTTATGCCTGTTTCTTAAAGCCAAGCCAGCCGCTTCTTATTTTTATCACGGTTATTTCCCATTTTAATTTTACGTCGTACTGTTGCGTAATGTATATTCTGATCGTAAGCGACACAACTTCTCCCTTCAAAAGCCTAAGCTATACTAACGGAACGACAGGAATCAAGCTCAAGACGCCGATAGTTTAGGTAATTTCTTTTTTACAGTGAAAATAATGGTATTTTAAAAAAAGTAAATAACATAAGCACTGCTTTATAGTTAGTTCAGTTAGTATGCAAAGTTTCATGATCTTATTTAAAGTATTTTATGAAACAGCGGTTTATTGTTTATTTTGGAGGTAACTTTGGATTTTTTTTCTATCGAGAAAATTTTACGAAATCGTGTTTTCGTCTAACATAATCACTAACTATAATCCTCAACTTTACCATATATTTATTTCAAAATTAATGCTGCAATATTTTCGGCATAACGAAGGATCTTGCTAAGCCATTTGACATTATATTTCCCCTTAATGTTTCACTTATTGTTTCCAGGGTGCACGAAAGGCGCCTACCTTAATGTCGTACTAAACTACTAATCGCTTATATACATATGGCGCCGCCCATACATATAATCTGTAAGTTTATTTTATTATTTACTAAACAGCATACAGAATGTATAGACGAACTTAATGCCTGCGGCATTCTCTAATGGTAAACCTATGGCTGAGGTAAAGATAAAAATATAAGGTAGGTGTGTGAAAAAATAAAGAAAGTGAAAGATAGAAATATAAATGAGTATATAAATATAAAACAAAATAATATAATACGTTTTTACCTATGAAATTGCCTTTCTGCAGGACTGGCAATTTCAAATCAAAATCATTTTTGTTTGACTAAGAATTCTAATTTTAAATTAATTTTATTTTAACAAAGCTTCTTAAAAACATAAGTAGAATTCTTTTTTCAAAATTAGTTATTTGTTTATAGATTAGCTTAATGTCTTCATCTCATTTGAATCTATTTCATCATCATGGATATACGTTAGAAATTCGAGTAATTATGGAATATGTTTACAATCGTGGCAGCATTGCGGCGCAAGCGACAAGCAACATTAACGACTTTTGCGGCACGAATACTACATATGAATGCATCAACTTGTTATTGGTTTGCCCGCTTCCGTTCTGTATATATCGACCTGAAAAATGAACCCCGTGGTCGTCCGAAAACAGGTCGACAATGACAAATTAATGGCGATTCTGGAAGCTGATAATACTCAATCTACGGCTGAATTAGCAGCAGTTTTCATCGTTAGCATCAAAACAATATTGGTCCATTTGCATCAAATTGGCAAGGTAACAAAGCTTGGCAAATGAGTGCTCTAGGAATTCAATGATCGCCAGTGCGAAGTATGCGTTCAGATGTGCCTTACACTGCTCAACACACACAAACAAAGGAATTTTGAACCGCATTGTTACATTTCGCATTGAAAAATGAATTCTGTTTGACAATCGAAAAACGAACGAAAACCTACGCCTAGACAAGTGATGGTCACTATTTGGTGGTCTAGAGCCGGTGTGATTCATCACAGCTTTTTGCCAAACGGGCAGATCATTACTACATATATTTCCAAACGCAGCTCTTCTTATTTGCGCTCTCCGTCATCCGCCGTCCTCACCAGACCTTGCGCCTACAGACTTCTACTTTTTTCAGAATTTGGTTAACTTTTTGGTGGCAAAAAAATCCAATACCCGAGAGGCAGTACAAAATACTTTTGAAGAATTTGTTGCCCCCCCCCCGTTCAGCTGATTTCTTCAAGAAGAGCATCAACAAACTTCGAAAGCATCGATTGCATGAGTGATTACTTTGATTAATAGAAATCAAAAATAAAGAAAACAATAACGTATATTTCATAAGAAACGGCAATTTCATAGGTAAAGAGTAAAGACTATACACATACATAAACTTACATATAAAAAAATATTTGTACATGTATGGTATTATATAATGGATGATTTTTTTACCGTCTGGAAAAAAAGGGTGTAACAAACAGGTAAACGGAAATAAAAGCCTTATAGCATTTATATTTTACATTTTTTTTTCATTTTACATTAACGTATTATGATACTGAACTATCAATAAATCTTTGGAATAACAAAGGAACAATAAAGGTATTAGCGAAGGGAATTAACTTCGCATTAACACCGCGAAAAATCCCGTACGAAGAAATTATCTGCAGTGTTGAGGATTGTCTGTTTAAGAATAATATCAGTAAGGAAGATTTGGAGGCCATACGTCAAGATATTTCGTCTTTGTTACGTCGTAGTGCAGCGCCGAAACCAAACTTTCCTAAAGACGAATTTACAGCGTTGATTAACTTACGGAACAGACCAGAGCTAACGATTCTCCGCACGGATAAAGGAAACGCTACGGTAATAATGGACTCGTCAGAGTATAGTTTTAAAATACTACAGCTTTTATCGGACGAAAGTACATACAAAAAGGTCAAAACAGACCCCACAACTAACACGCTTAAAGCAACTAGCGATTTAATAAAGAAATACTCCGAAAAATTATATCTCGACGTGAATTCGCTAATACCATCATGTACCAAACCACCGAGGTTGTATGGGTTACCGAAGATACACAAACCAAACGCTCCACTACGTCCTATAGTGAGCCAGATCGATTCACCAACTTATAAGCTGGAAAAACACTTGGCAAAAATACTGTCACCACTGAGAGGACATACCAGAGCACACACAAAGGATTCATACCATTTTGTTAGTGGAGATAAAAGACCTACATCTCGCTGACAATGAAACTATGGTCAGTTTTGATGTTCAGTCACTATTCACATGCCTACCTATTGAAGACTGCATCTCAATTGTAACTAGGAAGCTAGAAGATAACAACATGCCTGCTGAATATACAGTATTACTCCAACATTACCTCACATCTGGCTATCTATTGTGGAAGGAAGAGTTCTACAAGCAAGTAGATGGTGTGGCGATGGGCTCACCTGTACCTCCCATAGTCGCCGACATATTCATGGGAGTACTTCGAGGAGAAAGCCCTTCTTACTGCTCCTGTAAATCCAAGATTCTACAAGCGGTACGTAGACGACACTTTCACAATTTTACCATCTGACAAAGTAACTGCATTTTTAGACCACCTTAACTCTATAAACTCTAAAATACAATTCACAATGGAGTTAGAGGCAAATAATTCTTTAGCTTTCCTAGATGTTTTAGTCATTCGAAATCCTGATAACTGGAATTAAAAATAAGTAAAATGAGTTAAATAAACGCGATAGAATCCGTAAATTTAGTTTTATTCAATGTGTAAATCTATGGAAGTAAAAAAATAAAAACAAACATTTTGAACTAAATAAATAAATCTTAAAAACTATCGAAATTAAAATAATACGCACACAATTAGTAGTATTTATTGATAGATCAATTACATAATATGTTAATATGAAAAAATATTATAAAATATCAGTGACGTAGGCTACTATTCCATTCACCTGTTACGCCCTATTTTTTTTCCAGACGGTTAAAATCACCGAGTATAAAATTATGTACACATACATTAAAAAATTACATACAATACGTCATATTATTATATATTTATATAAATACATAAATAAAAACTATCAACGAAATTATTCTGCGCTCCAGGGGAGAACAGACTGTACAGTGAAGGGAGAATGCAGAAAGTCAGATTTATGAAAGAGACACTTTAGCAAAAGGTTATTCAAAGAACGAGGGTTTCTGACATGGCTACTGAAAGTGAGTTAAATTCGATCACAGATTGACTTATTCTCCCACCACGATATCGAATCTTAGCGAAACACTAAGATTCGATATCGTACAAACTCACAAAACTCGCACTCTATCTCTATCTCTATATTATTAGTATATACGAAAAAGATTTTAAGTATTATTTGTATTAAAGATACCAGTAAATGGTCTAAACCTAAACCAAAGATACCACTAAAAATGTGCAGATAGTGTAGGGCTCACACTGGCGCATTTAGGATTTTTATATTTGTCGCAATGTGCGTTGGTGGAATTTGGCGGCTGGAATATAATCCTAAAATTCTTTTGAGCCGCGCAG
Source organism: Parnassius apollo (assembly GCA_907164705.1). Lineage (NCBI taxonomy): Eukaryota > Metazoa > Arthropoda > Insecta > Lepidoptera > Papilionidae > Parnassius > Parnassius apollo. Next base: position 5,654,954 of record CAJQZP010001146.1, on the reverse strand, counting down.
AAAAAAACAGCTTAGGAGATAGCACGCAGCCTTGTAGAACACTAGCATTAATAGGCTTGTAGTCGGAGCATGCACCACCTACTACAACCTTGATACGCCAATCTGCAAAAAATTGTTGATCCAATTGAGCAATTTCTTGGGAAGCCCATTAGAAGGAAGTTTTATAATAAGCGCTTTGTGCAAAACCCGATTGTAGGCCTTAGTTATGTCCAAGCTAACGGATATGGCCTCCCTTTTGGACTCTTCTACCTCCACCCATCTATGAGTCAGGTAAACTAGAAGATTACCAGCTGAGCGACCCAGACAAAATCCGTATTGGCGGTCACCAATCAGCTAGTGGTTCTCATGGGACCTCGTGAGCTGGAAATTCATAATGGTTTCAATTATTTTGGAGAACAGGGAGATGATGACGATAGGCCTTCTGTCATCAGCTACAGTAGCTGGAGGGGTAGCCTTTTTTAGGGATTGGATGCACGAAAGCTGTCTTCCATGAGTTCGTAACTATGCCTAGAGTAAGAATACCCCGGAAAAGACGCGTTAAAACGGGTGACAACTCCGGAGCACAATAGAAGGAACTCCATTAGGCCCACTCGATTTGTTGACGCCCAGGAAGAGGAGTGCTTAGCGCACTGGGTGCTTTGTAAACCGCACATTCAGCGTGGAGCACTCACATTGCGGAATGGTAGGCGGTGTGTTCCTTCCGTCATCGAGACTCGAGTTAAACGCATTAATAGTCCAATAAGTCGTTATTCCTGTGCTGAGATGGAAGAAATGGCTGACACAAGTTCCCTTAGATATGCACATTGGACATTCATATTAACATGCAGTTATATTTTGCTTGTGATAGATAACGACCGCTGTAAATTAACAAAGATACTAAAGACATAGTAGTTATTGTATGGAAAAGAAGATATTTATTTCTATACAATAAGTACACATAATAGAGTAGGCAGTTAGTAAGTAGGTATCAACTTTCACGAAAATAATTAAGTTACTTTATAATTATGTAATTCATAAATTATAATTATAGATAATGTAAGCACCGGACATTCAACGTCATCATCATAACAGCCCGTGACTAGTCGACTGCTTAAATTAGGCCTCCCACAAGTAATGCCTTAGGATTTCGGATATCCTTAATTTCTAAGCCTATTGCGCAGAGAAACTCCGAGCATAGCTCTCTTCAATCTTCATAATTCGCTGAGCGACCTTGAGCATCTTCTTTATACAGTCAGCAGTAAGACGTTTTACGCACAGCTTTACACATCGTCGTTAAAGCCACACGCAAGAGCGAGTAATTGATACGAAATAATATTTAAATTTTCGCGCGCATATGTTTGTGTAATATTATCTGTAACATTTATAGACTAAGACTAATGTCATGAAGTCAATTATGCATCAATAACGCATAAACGCAAAGAACGGAACTACTAATAGAAGTACTCAGTCATCTCGCTTTCACTTGTTGGCTTCTTATCGGGCTTCGCAAACGCCATAATTATATCTGAACCATTCTAATATATGAAAACATTTTACCAAATAATCACTTTGGTTGCGCTTATACGTTTATGGTATAGAAATGCGAAGCCTGTTATCTATAAAAAATACTGTAACGATGCAAAGTAAAACGGGCTATGCAAAAACCTGGTACCGCCTCTGGAGCAATGTAAACTATAAATTAATTGTTTATTTGTTGTGTTTAATTGATTATTTACCAAAGTGAATCGGGTGTTTAATTTATGTGAAATTTTAGCAATTTTTCGTGTTTGAATAATGAACACCAATCAGTCAGGTTTTAAATTTTAATCAACAAGCGAAACGGGGGAGTGACAACAGTATCCTGAGGACGGTGGCAGATGATCCACGTGCACCTATAATAAGGCGGTACCTCGACCAAAACCTTGCAAAAGTGCGTTTTTCAGAGACTATTATCTCATTAGTTATGAGAAATAAGCTACATCTAACAGCACTTTATTAATGTTCGATATCCTATCATCACATTCCACGTGCTTATTTTCTAATGTGTTATAAATACATTTAAAATCTACTTTTAAAAAATGACTAAAATTACTGATTACATGCATCTGTTGCTAAAGGCAACACTCTAATCATTTGAGGATAGATAATTTAAAAATCTATTTTATCCACGTTTTATTTAATTTCTTAAGTTCGCTTTTCTTTTTTAATTGAAATTATTCCAAAAATTCGGGCGTACTTTTACACGATATAATATTGTAGCGAGAGCGCGTGGATTGGATAGGACCGAACGCTCAAGGTTGTTCGCTAGGGGAAACGTCTTATGGAGCTATGTGCGGACAATGTCCGAATTCGTAAACTATTAAAATTAAGCTATTATTATAATTATAGTACTACTAACCCCCTTACTGTTAGAATTAATTACTAACCCTTATAGATCTATGTTGTCTGAAAATAAAGTGATTTGATTTGAAATAACTTTTTTTTTAATTTTATGTAGAAATAATTAACGGTTACTTCGTTATAAAGTCCACAAGCGGTAGAAGTGAAACCTTTAAATGAAATGAAATATAAAATAAAAATATTTCACGGCAAATGATTTATTTAATTTAATATGATCATTATCAACAAGTGCGGCATAAAATGTAAGATGAAAGCTAAATTTTATAACAAATAAATGTTACAAACTTTATTTTTAGCCTTAATTTTAGTGTAATAAATGAAAAGAATATGTATTTTCTTTCGAGTAAAATTATTTTGTAATAGACGCCATCTACTTCATTCTATAGATAAAGTCATTTTATCGAACAAAAATTGATTGACTTACAAGGCGGTAAGTGGATATTACAGATATTAAGATAATTTAATTTATTTAATTAATATGTTAATTAGTCAAATAAAATGATATTTTTTAAGAGGGTAGTCGAATGACGGATTCGAACCAACAAACTTTTGAATTCGCGGTATACACTGTTCTTAAGAATGCCAGATAGGAAGACCAAAATATCTGGACAAATTTTGAAAATGTCGGTATTTTGGGGTTGGTGTCGGGAGAAAGAAATATTATAAATAAAAATATAAAATAAAAAGTTTTTTTTTTAATGTAAGTGTAGGCTACAAAAAGACAACATTGTTGACACAACTTATTTAAGAACACTTAATGTGTAGGTTCCCACGTGTATTTGGCATTGCACTTTACTGAGTCCACCAATTTTGATCCTTTATTAGTATTCAGAAAAGACTTTAAAATTAAAAAAAATTTACTTCAAAGTTCAGTTTAATTACTAACTCAGACCTACATTGAATCAAAAGCAGCTGTGATGTGAAGAGAAGCTGCTTGTCGGGAGATTTTGAGTTTTGCCAGGAGTCTGGAGATCATTTAAAATCTCGGGAGAATCCAGATGTATCCTGACCATCTGAAAACCTTAGTTCCATATAATTCTCTCGCAGGCTAAATCCTATAGATGTTGCATTTTTAGTGTCGCTTTTTCATTTCATTGAGTTTTAAATGACAACTGTTCTGAAGTTTTCACTTTAGGATCTGCGTAGTAACATAAAATGATGTGTCTTTCCTAGTTTGAAAATGACCTCCCGCCCTCCTTCAATTGCCCGTACTATTCCCGTCACCACTAATCCCAGCAACACCACTACACTAGGAAAGGCACACCACCGTCGATAATACGACACGTGTTTCGCCTCTACACGAGGCATCCTCAGGTGGAGTAGACTGCGGTGGCTGACCGCGGGCGGGAGGTGTCCTTCAAACTAGGTAAGACAACATCATTTTATTTTGTTACGCCGATCTAAGCAACATTTTTTAAATCGTCAATTTAATGAATTTGCTCAAAGTAACGCCTGATTCAATTAATTTATTTAGTTACCCTTAGTTAGACACGGCGGATACCGCGCGGACGCAAACCGCGCGGGTCAACCGCGCGGATCTTATTATAATGGCATAGTACTAGAACGTTCATACTACACCGCGCGGACCATGCAACCGCGCGGTAGCCGCAACTCGACCGCAAGAAAATGAATTCGCGCGTTCGCCGCGCGGACGTAATTCTATGACAATCCCTGGGCGTGTTCAGTTGCTCCGTGGAATCCGCGCGTATCGCACGTATGACAATGGAGCGCTTTGACACCGAACTATTCATTGACGAAGTTGAAAAAAGACCAGCAATATGGGACATCCAGTGTGAAGATTATTCTAATAAAATTGCCAAAAATAAGGCTTGGCAGGACCTGGTAGAGATTTTTGGTATAAACGAGGATTCATTGGAAAAGAAAAAACTTTTTGGTTAGTAGGTACTTTATTTAAACATTTCTCCTAGTAGTTACTTTACATTGTTTGTGATTGTGTTTACATAATATAGATACCTACCAATGTAATATACATATTTATAAGTTTATATTTTAGTATCTTGCCATTCTACACGACCCTCATTCACAAAGTAATTAGCATATCTATCTCTAATGTTCAAAGATGAAGGTGTACCTCTTCCTGCATGTAATTTATTAAGACTACTCATTGGCGCAGTGTACAAAGTGTCTTTATACCGTACACCATCTCTTGTCCTAACAAAATTGTGTAACACGCAACATGCCTTTATTATGTCTTCGGCAAAGTCTATGTTAACGTTTATAGGCCTATGAAAAATACGCCACTTGTTTGCTAAAATACCAAAGCTGCATTCAATATTACGTCGAGCCCTAGATAACCTATAGTTAAAAATCCTTTTTTCGTATGATAACCCTTTACCCGCATAGGGTCGCATTAAGTTTTCCGATAAACCAAACGCTTCATCGCCAACTATAACGTATGGTAATGGTAAAGGATCTGCGTTAGATATTGGTTTAGGTTTTGGTATGTGTAATGATTTTTCTATTAATCTTTTATAAAATATTGAATTTTTAAATATTGCAGAATCACTACTTTTTCCATATGATCCAATGTCAACAAAAGTAAAACAGTAATTAGCGTCACAAAGTGCCAAAAGTACTATAGAAAAATAGTTTTTATAATTATAATATAAAGATCCAGAATCATCAGGCATTATAACCCTTATATGTTTGCCATCTATGGCGCCTATGCAATTGGGGAAATTTGCATATCTTTCAAAATCTATAGCTATTCTCTCCCACACATCTTCACTCGGTTCGGGCATGACTTTTTTTGCGAGTATTTTCCACAAAGCTTTACATACTTCACGGACAATTCCTGTGGTTGTAGATTTGCCAAGACGAAAGTTGTAACGAAGTTCTCCAAAGGAACAACCAATAGCCAGATATCTGAAACAAAAAAAAATACCAGCACATATTATGAAAACCTTAACATTTTTCTTAACGATAAATTTCTTATTCAGGTGTAACATTGCAAAAAAAAATGGAAGAACATACGTGATGCCTACAACAAGGAATTCAAAAAAGGCAAGTCAGCTCCTTCTGGTTCAGGTGCATGTAAAGGTTCAAAATACATGTATTTTGACCGGCTTTCCTTTCTTCAGAAGACGGTAGAAAATAAAGAAACAACTAGTAACATAGAAGAAGCGAAAAATGAGCATAATGAAGACAGTGACAAAGACCAAAATAATTTTGTGAATGCACGTGAAATACGCTCCCCTCCCCCCAAAAAAAGAAAAAAAGTAAAAGTGCACCAGAAGATCGATTGGCTAACATATTAGAGGAGAGCATTCAGTCACGAGATAAATTACAAAGAGAATTACAAGAAAATATTTCTAACCAAGATGATGATAAGCTTTTTTGTTTATCTTTGTACAAAGAATTAAAAAAAGTTCCAGAAAACAAGCGTTTGGCTACTAAAATTGAATTACTTCAAGTAATAGAGAAGGGACAGAAATTACCATTGCCATTTCGCATTACAACAAACCAGCAAAACATGCATAATACAGCATATTTAAATAGCCAACCATATTCAAATCCACAAGGATATTTTACTGGATACTCTACAATTGTACCAGCGGGATCTCCATCGCCTTCATCATACACTACTGATGACTCACAGTCTTCTATTGTAGAAAATATATATTCTGATATTATGTGAAAATAAATACCCAATATATATTCTAATATAACATAAATATAAATATATATTCTTATATTACATAAATATATATTCTGATAATTATTAAATAAAAATAAATACCTTACCTTAAAGTGATCACGAGTTTTTCTTCTGGTGATACGCTTGACCTCATATGGGTATTAGAAGATGTAATTTGTTCACTGATTATTTCCAATAATTCGTCAAATGACTTTATTGACATTCTTAAATAGTTAAAAAATTCGGAATCATAATTCCTTAACTTTGCATATAAAGACACAAACTGACCATGAGTGAACCGATCTTGTAAAATTGGATGCACCCAATACTGCCGTTTCCTTTTTTTTTGTGGAGTAGGAGTAAGTACACACATATTGCCTCTTCAACTTCCATGATTGAACTGAAAGGCTGTCACCCTACCTCGCAGTCCTCGCACCGCACAATAACCGCGCTTGTCTGAACACTTCACTATTCTCGCGGATCGGACCCGCGCGGTTTGCGTCCGCACGGTTTCCGCCGAGTCTGAACGTGCTCTTAAGGAGGAAATAAAAGTTTCGAATAGATAAAGAGAACAAAGAAATTTCTGAAAGTTATTCGTAAGTATATAATGTTTATTATTTGGTGCAACAAAAGCATCTTTTCCAAAAAAAAAATATTCCAGTGAATTATGTAATAAAATTCAAAACAACAATCATTCCATTGCCAATAAAGTTTAGTAATTGGGTAAATTCTTTAGTAATTTTTTTAGTTATTGTGTAGCGTAGTTTATAAGTTAATTTGTATTGTAAGGCGGCAACATAAATACGAAACGATAATAGGAAGAAAGTTTTGTGACTTCCGGATGGGTGTATTATCTATCACCTTGTCATCAGTATCAGAAAACTGTCCGGGAGAAAATCTCATCCGACACTATTCCGACGATATCCCGGACGTCGGTCTGGGATTAGAATGGCTCTTCAGAACCTTAAAAACGGAAAGATCCCGGGTGAGGAAGGAATTACAGCGGAGCTTCCGAAAGCGGGTAGAAAACTGGTAATTTAAGGCCTTCAGAAGTTTTTCCATTCCGTTCTCCATGGTGGTACTGCTCCAGAGGCATTTTGTAGTAGTGCGGTGATCTTATTTTTCAAGAATGTACTTGAGTTGACTAAAATTGAATTGGAGGTGTAAAAAATTGTACGAATTTTTTCCAAGGGACTGTAAAACGTTTGCTTTTTAGAGGCACGGAACACTAAAAATGATTCATTATCTTAAATATACTTTTAATAAAACACTGCCATTTGAAATAAATCATAATTTATAAACTTCAGGCAATAGACATAACAACTACTCAGAGTGACGCATGTTGTTTTATGAGATATTATTTTCTAAAGTACCCAACCCTACTGTTGAAATTCAATAATATTATGTTGTAAATGTATGTTTTGTAATATCTCAAAACGCATAATACGTACATTTGCGATTGTGGCTTATTGTCAGATTTCTTTCTTATCTTCTTAACCGGCGTTGTCACGCTCATCTTGCCATGCATCCCCCTCCATGTGTCTCCCGGTTGGAGGTCACAGGATTCAATTCTACAGGAGCAGCAAACAAAGATTGTTTAATTAAATTAAATCGTTTGTGTCCATATAGAGGCAGTGTAAGAATATCCACGACCCCATGTCATCCCGTGGGTGTCGTAAGGGGCGACAGAGGGGAACAAATCAAGAGAAAGGCAGCAGCGTCTTCCTAGTACCGACTAAACATAAATACTGCGGTCGCCAACTCGCTTGCCAAGCGTGCCAACTAGGAAATACCCCCCTATGAGGCAATCCATGGGGGAGGCCTATGTTCAGCTGTGGACTTGAGTAGGCTGTAATAGTGACGGTAAATCATTGATGACATTATAGTGGTAATAAATAATAAGAATTTTTATTGAGAAAATGAACAAAATTAAAAAACAGATAAAATGTATCAAACGCAGCAAATACTTTTATTACCGTACCGTTTCTTTGTCTACTTCCTTTAATATTTTATTGGAACAGGTAAATAAGTTTTAACTTTCAACCACTAAGCATAATGTAGAAACTGTCCGACCGTTGATATAAGTATAAATAATGATTAAAGTGACATGAAATGATATGAAAGCATGGATAAAGGGCAGGCAACTTTTTTAAATAATGATATTGAAATTATTGAATACAAGTTGTTAATGATTCTGCCCCTCCTGGCTAGATATTATATTAAACAAATGAATGTTAGTATGACTCATGTTTACTGTGATGTGAAGTCTTTGCAAGTTTAGTATATATAATAAACGCATTTACACATTTAAGCTACGTAAATTCAATTATATCAAAATAAGTAATTACATACACAATCATAATGAAACTGCTGTCGAATAGTTACGTTCATGTGGACGATACTCATATCGAATGCCAAGTACAAGCATGTGCAGTGAGCCTAATGCGAAAAAGGGACAGAGATACCAGTTAAACGACGCCTAGCGAGGAGGCCCACAACGCAACCTCACTGCGGCGGGCGGCCGCACAACCTTGAAATAATAATGTTCGGAATAACAACGCTCCACAAGCGTGACCAGATACCAGATAGTGTAATAAATAAATTCGCGAACATTTTGGGGCCCTTAAGGCACTACAACTAAATCGACATGTGTATTTACTTTTATAATAGTAAAAAACGAAATTTCATATGACTGCGTTCGGGTAATCTAATATACCTATCTACTAACTACCTGTGCTAATGAAAAAATGAAAAAAAATAGTTACGATATTTAGTAGGTACCAACTTCCTTTCAATAGCAACTTGTAAATTCGGTGAAAGTTCATAAGTATTGAAAGCGTTACGCGATAGCAGATTTCGCTTTTTCAAATGTTATTTAACAGGTATTCGCATACAAAACACTTATACATACTTTAGGCTGATTCTATCGCTCAAACGGTTAGGTAAATGCTCAGATCAATAAAGAAGGTTAAATGTGTTGTATTGGTTCTTTTTTACAGGGTTTTGCACCAATATGGATAATTAATGCTCGAAATGTAAGTAGGAAATCGATGATGAAAGAACAGGTGGAAGGATGTTGTGAACATTTAACATATAAGTACAGTAGAATCCGTTTATTATGACTCCGCCTATATTGACCAGCCGGTTATTATGACGTATTTGCACTACGAAGTTTGGTTTTCATATAAAATTCTTTATAACAAAGTCGGATATAATGACTTCCCTTACAGTGACATGTCGCTTATTATGACCCATTTTTAATAAATTATGTCTGGTTATAATGACCGACATGATTCTTTACACCTTCGGTATTGTTCGTTGATTCCCGACGACGTTCGGCACGTGGCTTTTTTTTGTTTTGATTCTCAGTGAGTAATTGACGGTTGAAGGTCACGCATTGTTTTTCGTTTGCTACTGTGAAAAAAATGTCATCTCAACGACGTAAAGCATTTACAATTGAGGAGAAAGGTGCAATAATATGCAGATTAGAAAATGGAGAATCTAACTCATGTCTCGCAAAGGAATTTGGCGTGGGTCATTCGACAATCTCAATGATTTTTAAAAACAAGAACCGCATTAAGGAATCGTTCAATTCAAATGTTTTGAAACCGAAGAGGCTTCGAAAATCACGACAAGAAAATGTTGATCAAGCATTAATTCAGTGGTTTAAAAACATGAGAAACAAAGGAATACCTATCAGCGGTCCTATGCTACAGGAAAAGGCAAATGGTTTTGCCGCGCGTTTTGGTATTCTCGACTTCAATTGTTCTGCAAGCTGGATCAGTCGTTTTAAAGTTCGACATAACATTGTGGCTGGAAAAATTGTCGGTGAATCTTCGTCTGTAGATCAAAATTCAACAACAAACTGGTTGATATCTGTGTGGCCGAATTTACGAAGACAATTTTCTGATGATGAGATATTCAATGCTGATGAGACTGGACTTTTTTACAAATTAATGCCGGATAAAACTTTAAAATTTAAAGGTGAAAATTGTAGTGGAGGTAAGTTATCGAAAGATAGAATAACTGTCATGGTAACAGCGAATATGAGTGGCACAGAGAAGAAGAAATTGCTCATTATTGGAAAGTCACAAAAACCAAGATGTTTTAAAGGTGTCAAAACATTACCTGTCTATTATGCTAACAATCGTAAAGCTTGGATGACGTCAGAACTTTTTGAAAAATGGCTTCGTGATTGGGATCGTGATTTGGTGAAGAAGAAGAAAAAGATTCTATTGCTGGTTGATAATTGCCCGGCGCATCCAAATGTTACTGATTTAAAGTCTATAACACTTGCTTTCCTTCCGCCGAATACAACATCAGTACTACAGCCAATGGATCAGGGAATAATACGATCACTCAAAATGAATTTTAGGAAGAACCTTGTGCTCAAAATGATTAATTGTCTTGATGCTAATGAAAACCACTCTTCTACAAAAGTAACGGTGCTAGATGCAATTCTGATGGTTAATGATGCCTGGAATAAAATGTCTCAAAGTACCATTCATAACTGTTTCAAACACGCAGGATTCATTGAAAGCCACAACGGTTTACCTATTCAAATATCAGAACATGAATTCGATGAAGAAGATGACATTCCTTTATCTTTGTGGTCACGAAACCTAAACTCAATTCTTTAGCAGCACCGGAAATGTGGGAAGATTATGTTGACATCGATAGCGGTCTCCTCACATCCGAAGAACCCACCGATGAAAATATCGTACAGAACATTAGTGCTAAGGAACAACTCGAAAGTGATGGGGAAGAGGAAGTCGAGGAAGCACCATTACCTACCGCAGAAGAGGCATTAAAAGCTGCAAAATTATTATCACGATTTGTTCACAGCAATATTGAAAATGATAATTTGACCATAGCTATGTCTTCTATACACAATAGTATTAGAGACTGTTTTTACAATAAAATGAAAAAACAAAAGCAGACAAAAATTACAGATTACTTACAGTAAAAAATACACTTGTACATACAATGTGTTATTATAATAATGTGCTGATTACGTGCAATTTTGATTTTGGTTTAATATGTATATATACATACATATGTAATTACATATGTACTATGTATGTTTCTGTATTAAAATACTTAAATACATACATATTTACATAAAAAAAGTTTTTCATTTCACATAACGCTTTATATGACGTCCGCTTATTATGACGTGTTTGTCAATTCCTTTCGAAGTCATTATAAACGGACTCTACTGTAGGTATAAAGGGCTGCGATAGGTTGTAAAGTTTTAGATTCGGCATCACATTTTTAGCATGATTAATTTTCTCTAAGCATAGACCCTAAACCAGATACTTGTATACCCTACATACACCCCTAATTCCAGCCTCTTCGCCTTTTTGCTTCATAAATATTTAAGGTCAAAACTCTACAGGTATATATACCTATGTACTATATTTCAAATATTACCACGCAATTATAAATCGATCAATGTTAAATCAAAACACGTGGGCAACGGACCACGCTCATTTCACTAACATTTTGATAAATTATGGTTCCGATAAAATTAGACTTCTTTTACAATAACTCATCTTCAGGCTTAGTCATTTGCATGAATATGACTATAGGCATAGTAGTGCAGTTAATTTTTAATTCTTTTATTTATTTGTTATTTTCTTTTAGTGGGAATTTATGGGGCTGTTAGATATATGTATGGAGTATATAATGTCAGCCGGGCTGTTGCAGCGTTGTCTTAAACTGGAATAAATATCATTTAATTAGGACATAACTTATTTTGAGACTAGATGACAGCGCTAGGGGAGTTAATATCAAATTGTCTTTGTTATAAAATTTGTTTCTGAATTAAATGTTTAGGAAAGATGTCCTTCCTTTTTTTATACGACATTTGTTGTGTATTAAGAACAAGTTATATTTTCATCATTATTCGAGAAAGACCAAAATAAGCAAAATAATAACAACTTGGTACATAAAAGAAAAACTCATAAAAGCAAAGTGGCTTATGCCCAAGACAGGACCGCTCTTTGCGGTTGCGGCAAACTATGGGGAAATCAACGTTCAGCAGGGGACTTGTGATGGACTGAAATGATGATGATGATTCGAAAACTTGGATGGATTAATTTATAAGAAATCGATTTTCTACATGAATTTTATCACAATTTGGTTTAATTAATTGTTTAGTTTTAAAAGAATAAAGAAGAAATTATTAAAATCACAATACAGTAAGGTAACAAGCTAACGTAGTAAATAATTAAAATAAAATAAATTGTTGTTACCTTTCTTAATTTATCTTTAATGCTTGTGACAAGCATGATTCAACATTAGAAATATTTTACAGTAAGTACTCTCGCTAATCCGACGCTCGATTATCCGACACGTAGGTACTATAATCCGCCGTTTTTTGGACTGGAGATTGGTCTTGATTAAACTCTGTTATCCGCCGACACTCAGTCTTCGATAATCCGCCGTATTACCTCTCTTTGATGAGGTGCCATGACCTCTATTTTATGCGTACGACGAACAGAATTCTATACTTGGCTGCACAGTGCTAAGAAACAACTTATAACCTTCTAACTAACGCTCTTTAGTCCGGGCGGACTAGTGAGCGTTATTCAGCAGGACAACCCATCAGATGAAGAAGCCGTGTTTCATGCTGTTAGCACTGCCAAATCTGAAGATGCCCTGAATAGGGTAGATATTTGTATTAAATGGGCCCAAGAAAATGGAAAGTCATGCGAGATGGTTGCAAATTTACGTAAAATGCGCGATGAAGTTATCAAGAACATAATATTTTGGTAAAAACAAGCAAAATTAGACCCATTTTTTAATAAAAATTCATGTTTGTTAATTTTTTAAATACAATATATAAATAAATCATACATTTTTGTTTTTTATTTTTCAATTTGTTGCTCCTGTAAAATTATAATCCGCAGTTTTCAGTAATCGCCGATGGTAAGGATTTTATGGTGTAGGATTAGCGAGAGAGAACTGTATACTTAACTACTATGGGTAACTATAAAAACTGAAAGGGCATAAACCTATGCCTTTATTACTAGCATTTTAGTGCCGATTTCAACTTTAAAAAATTGTGCCACTTTAATAATTAACGCACAACATTTATGTAAACACTTGTTTGAATCGATAGGTTATTTATCCAAAAATATTCTGAACATTCAATTTACACACAATTACAATTTCAAAAACGATGCTAAACAAAGAAAGGCGTTATGTCTCAATTTGCTGACAACCTGTACCGTATGTCGCCCTTTTGTGTACCTTATGCCAGCCACAGGGTTGTACCCTTTGAGTTTTGGTAGGTAGGATGGATGCCGTTTAGTGCCATTATAAACTTTGAAAATTCGGACTATTTTAATATTTTTTAAATATTGTTTTAATCGATAGGCTGTTTACCATGAATGTAATTAACGTTCCTTTTTAATTATATTATTTCACGAACAATTTCAACAACGTCAATAAACAAAAAGGGCTTAAATTCCAACCACCTTCCCCGTCCTTTTGTGTATATAATGCCAGCCTAGCGTTAGGTTTAGACACTTTGAGCTTTAAGTAGGTACCTTAATGTAAGTACATAAGTTTTAGATGCACAGTTATAGATTCGTGTAAACTTCTAATTTTAAATCATGTGTGTCACGAGCATACAGAAATAATAATAATTTTGCTTTAATGTTTTACCTTACTTAAGGTGTTTTGGTATTAAGAAGTTCGATTTTTCTTGTGATACTAAACAATTAATTAAAACAAATTGTTATAAAATATTATGTAGCACTTCGATTAACTAATCATCCAAGTTTTTGAAACATCACATCACAACATCACATCAAAATGACTTCCTCCATAGGTTGCCGCAAAGTACGATTCTGAGTCCCTTTGCTTTTCATGAGTATTTGGTTTATGTACTAAGTTATAAATATTTTTGCTTATTATTGTCTTTTTCAAAAACTAATTAAAATATACGGTATTCTTAATATGTAACAAATGTCTGATAGAAAAGCAAATGTATCTTTTGCTAAACTTTAAATTAAAAACCAACTATATAATATCAACGAATTAATCTTAAATTCGTTCGTTTCGTTGGTTCTCCGGCAGATTTCTTCGTTACGAATCGTATCCACCAGAGAAACTCCGAGCATAGCTCTTTCCATCGCTCGCTGAGTGACTTTGAGAGTTTGTGGAGTAATCGTACCGTAAGTGTCCACGTTTCGGCACCATATGTGAGTACTGGCAGGACGCACTGGCAGAAGACTTTCTGTCATCAAGCTTTGCGGTATGGGCGACGAGAAGACCTGACGAGGCTTCCCGAACGCTGCCCAGCCTAACTGAATTCGAAGTTATTTTTATCTATCTGCATTATCTGGCCGAGTAGATATATTCCTGAAAAACTTCAAGAATTTCACCATCAACGATAATCGGAACTGGTATGACATGACTATTAAACATGAATTTCGTCTCATTAAAATTCATACGCAGACCGACACGTTGGGAGGCTTAATTTAGGCTACTCAGTATGTCTTGTAGTTCCTGCAGCGATTCTGCCATGACGACGATATCATCGGCAAAGTGTAGATGTGAGATGTGTTTGCTGTTTATATTGATGCCGCGTCCATTCCAGTTTAGCGTCTTAAAAACATCTTCCAGTGCATTTGTGAACAGTTTCGGGGATATTGTATCCCCCTGTCTCACTCCACGATGCAACTGGATAGGTTTTGTAAGACCACCCTGTACTTGGACAGACATCGAGCTTGTAGTATTTAAATGTCTCAAGACATCTATATATCGCCAGTGAATCCGGCAACGCTGCAAGGAATTTATAACAGCCCAAGTTTCGATGGAGTCAAAGGCTTTCTCATAGTCCACAAAGGCCAGATACAGGCTGATTATACTCATTTGTCTTCTGTATAGTTTGCCTTACTGTGTGAACGTGGTCTGTGGTGCCATAGCCTCACAACCCAGCCTGCTCGGGTGGTTGAAATTAGTCAAGTTTCCGCGCGAGTCGATTCATGATAACCCTTGCAAACAACTTATAGACGTGGCTCAGAAGCGAGTTAGGCCGATAATTCTTTAACATTGTCTTGTCAGCTTTCTTGAAAAACAAGACTGATGCTTCTGATCCACGCCATTGGAGTTCTCCCATCTCGTAAAAGGTAGTTAAAAATTCGACAGAGCTTTTTAAGTAAAGTTTGCCTCCCCGCTTTCAAGAGCTCTGTTGTAACTCCGTCCTCTCCTATTATATACCTATTACCTATATTGGAAAGTCTCGTAATAATGTACTCTCTAAAGATTTAAATATTGATTTACTAAATCAATTCTTCTCACCTTCGTCCAACTTAAATGGGACTACTCAATTTAAAACATTAAATTTTCTTTCATCGCTTCCAACTCCTGATCATTCATCTTTTGTCCTAAATCAATTTTCTGCTTGTGATGATAAGAAGAGTACTCTATCCATTACTTCGAATGCAAGCGGCAGCGACTGTATCAGCCGTAATATGATCGTTCCGATTCTTGACATAATCATCCCAATACTTTGCCATATCCTCAACTCCTCGATTTCTAGTGGTGTTTTTCCAACAACTTGGAAAGACGCTCACATCATACCGTTGCCTAAAAAACCTAACCCTACATCTTTTTCGGAATATCGTCCTATATCTATTTTGCCATTTCTGTCCAAAGTTCTCGAACGCTTGATAAATAATCCGCTCAATGCTTTCCTCCACAATCATTCCCTTCTAAATCCTCTACAATCTGGTTTTCGTCCTGGGCATAGTACTGCCACAGCCTTAGTCAATATTACGGAAGATATTAGATCTGCAATGGAAAATGGCAAGTTAACTATCCTTTCTCTGTTAGATTTTAGCAATGCCTTTAAGTCAGTTGATTTTGAAATTTTACTAGGTATACTTAGCTCTCTTAACATATCTCCAACAGTGATTGATTGGTTTCGAAGTTACCTGTCTGAGCGCCGGCAATGTATTCGCATTGATGACACATTTTCTTCTTGGTGTGATACCATTACTGGTGTCCCGCAGGGTGGCGTATTATCTCCCTTACTTTTCTCAATTTTTATTAATTCTATAGCCACTAAGATTACTTCGTCCTACCACCTACACGCAGATGATCTTTAAATATATACTCATGTTTCTCCTAGTGAATTAGATGTAGCTATTAGCAACATAAATAGTGAACTTGAGCAAATATCAGATTGGGCAAAAACATATGGCTTGTAGATTAACCCCCTAAAGACTTAGGTAATTATCATCGGAAGTTCGTATATGATTGGAAAATCTAACATATCTCAAGCACCTCAAGTTATTTTTAATGGAAATTTTATCCCTGTTAGTGAAAAAGTCAAGGACTTGGGAATTTATATTGACAGGAACCTATCATGGGGTCCTCAAATACAGGAGGTTAGTCGTAAACTTTTTGCAGCTGCCTGATCGTTGAACAGATTAAGGAACTTTCTACCTACTGCCACTAAAATTGCGCTTGCTCAATCTCTTCTTCTCCCAATTGTGGACTATGCAGATGTCAGCTATCTTGATATCACTGAGAAGCAACTTGATAAACTTGAGCGTCTTCAAAACTTTTGTATAAGATTCATATTTGGTTTGCGCAAATATGATCACGTATCTTGTTTTCGTAATAAGCTCAAGTGGCTTCCTATCCGTCTTCGCCGGAATGCTCATATTTTGTCACTTCTTTACAATGTTCTCTTTAATCCGTCCTATCCTTCTTATCCTAAGGATCGTTTCGAATTCTTTCACTATTCCATTCCCATATATAATTATAGTATATAAAATATGGATATATTTATAAATATTATTTCTGCATCACCAAACCACACAATTTACTACTTTTTGCGATACTGTCCATCCAAAGGTTGTCTGGAAGAAATCGCTTTTAGCGATAAGACCGCCCATTGTGACACTATTTTTTCTTCTTCTTTCGTTTATGTATTGATTTGGTGTACAATAAAGAATTATCTATATATATCGAGAGTTTGCATTAAGTGTGGTAATTATTATTAAAACATTTTTCAAAACTGCTAGAATAGATTTAACAAATAATTGAGCAATTTCTTTTAATAAAACTTAAGGGACAAACGAACTTACAGACGTTTATAAACTTTGAACAAGTTGACTACCGTCAACTTCAAATAACCAAGACTAGAAACGAGTTGCCACCTCTGAAGAAGTAGATAGAACACATTACAATCTGTAATTATACTGACGCTCTTTACGCTTCGGGCCTGAATACAGCGTGATATTTGTCGGCAGAAATAATTAAGAGGGCGATACCCGCCCAGACAATTATTATACAGTGAGCCCGGAAAGGCACAAAATTCATAAGTTCAGATATTAAGAAATATTGTCCATCACTAGTTTGGTAAAATTTGGAATAATGGTTAAAATTACCTGTTTTAATAAGATAAAAATGGAGAAAACAAATAAAAATGTTTATTATTATCGTCATTAATTCATAAAGTCTAAAACTGAACATAGACTGCTGGCATTGTGAAGAGGATTTGCCTTTATCGTCACGCACGGCAGGCCGAATAACGATGCCGGCCTCGGTATTTTACTACATCTCACGTAAACAGAAACAGAACTGAAACTTTTTTATTAAATATACATTTTAAATAATACTTATTGAAGGTCACTCTTTTCTTTAAATTTATCACTGGTTCGGGAAAATACCTCTGTCCTGGGAAAAACGAGCAAAAATCCCAGCGAGACTATTTAAAAAAAACAGCTTACAATTATATATTATGTTACACAATTAACAACATAAAACAAATTAGAAATAGCTTGGTAGCGATCACCTTTCCCAAGAGTTATTATCATCCATAAATTCCTTAATATTATAACCTTTTTTATACAAACTTAGTTTAATAAAGTTTTTGAACTTGAAGCAGGTCAAGTTTTATAAAATATAATGTTATACTGGAATCTATCGACAGTCATATCTGGCATTTTCCATAGTTCACCTCTAACGACACCCAGTGGTCGAAATGGGGTAATAAATTCTCTTAGACCGCCAATACACTGCGGATGTATAATTTTCGTAACAAGGGGTTATAAAAATATAACAATGGTTCTTGATTTTCGCTTGAGGCTGTACAGAATCAATGCACGTTTCTGCACATGTACTTAAGAAACGAACAAAAGAATGAATTTTTTGTTTTTTTACATAGAATAAGGGTAACAAACGAGCACACAGTTCACCTGGTGGTAAGTGGATGCTAGGGCCCATAGACATCTACATCTACCCCCGATTAAGAATCAAAATGCAAATGCGTTGTCACCCCTGAGGACTAAGATGGAATGCCTCGTTTTCAATATGTATAAAAAAAGTAAAATCGATTCCCAACTAATACATTATACACTTACACTGCCGGCCAAAAGTTTAAGACCACAATTAAACAACATATATAAATTGTAACGAAATCCTATAAACATAACATATCATCAGTCCTGTATTCCCTAAGGGGTAGGCAGAGATATTAACACCCACATTTTGCCTGATATATTTAAGTCCCTTTGTAACAGAGGGTAATCCTGTTACCATACACCGGGCACACAGTTGTTAGGCAAGCGATATTCAGAAACATTATTATTATTCTTGTTATTTAATTTTAAATCTACATTATACAATAATTCAAATTATAACAAAATTTATAAAGTCTAATTTTTTGGTTTGCTAGACATTTTTTTAAAACTAACATTGTCTACTTATATATATATAATCCTTTGAGTATTAAACCAAAGGAGGCGGCATCGCAAGGCATACCCCTCTGTAAAAAGTATGAAAGTCCGACTCATGCCCGTTATATAAAACTAGTTGCTACGCGTTGAGCGCCTAGCAGTCTCGTGGTTTTTATAAAAATTATAAAAACTACTACTTATAAAAACTGCCTTATTATAAGTACTAGTCGGAAGCAGACCAATGATACCGAAAATGACCGTGTGGAGGGATGTAGTGAATGCTCATAGCATACCACGCAGCCGGCTGCGTGGTTATGTGGAGGCTTTTACCCACTAAACACCACCTTTTGAGATTGGCTTAATGATCTAGCGAGAGTAAAGATCGAGCCGTAAACGGACCCCCTTGGGTGAAAGGCGAGCGGCGAGTAGCCGCCTAGAAGTGTGCCTGACTAAGGCAGATTACGAGATGTGATGTGGAGGCTCGGCCTGAGCCGCCAGGAGGCAGTTCAGGTTTGCCGAAAGCTTGTTGGGTGAGTCCAAGAGAGAGTTTCTTGGCCTGCGAACAGTATAGCGAGTGGGAAATGGGGCTGCATAGGCAGCTGCCTCGCGAATGAGGTGATTTGGGTGGTGCACTAGGTAGATGTCACGTTTTATTTTTAAGCAGCTGTCTGTTTAAAGTTCACTTTGTTCACCTATAATATTTTGTAAAACTGCTATATTTTCCTAATTTATTAAATATTTTCCAGATAGTTCATTTAATAACTCTTGAAAATCAACAACTTTTTTTTAAATAGCGGTTTTGTGATTCAAGCCTTGTAATAAAAACAAAAACTTGGTTAACACCATCTAAGACGATAAAAACTGATACTTTTCTTTTTACAAATCTGATTTTTAAAATAAGTTAACTAAACCTCCCATTTCGATTTGTTATATGTTTTAATTATATTTTAGTTATATTTTATCCTGCATAACGCAAAATAAACCTGTAGCAAAATAATAAACTTACTTTCAATAACGAAAATCATTTTTAAATATTAAAAAAAATTACAAATAACACCGTGTACAATTTGATGGTATGCGTAAATGCAATGAACACAAACACAAATGCTGTATTGTGTGTTTATAGTGACGCGATTTAATTTTGCACTTGTAGTTAAGTATACAGTTGTGTGTTGCAGAATTTTTGTTTAGGTATTAACGCGCATGGCCTTTCCAGTTGGTTCAATATTCAATGATATAATCTATTAAAAAGTTACGCACCCCTGCTATTCCTAATAACCTTGCATTGGTTTTATCCGATTATACAGCATGAACTTATAGTATATTAAAGTCTTGCAGTTGAGTCGAGGACTGTTTATTGAAAAACAATATGCGGAAAGAACATTTGGAGGCGATAAGTCAAGACATTTCGTTTATGTTACGTCGAAGTTTAGTGCCTAAAGACGAATTTATAGCGTTAAAGAACCTACGCAATAAATCAGAACTCACGATTCTTCGCGCAGGTAAGGGAAATGCCACGGTAGTCATGGACACGTCAGATTATAATTCAAAAATACAAGAACTTTTGTCGTATGTAAGCACTTATAAAAAGGTTAAATACGACCCAATAAATAGCACACTCAAAACAACTAGTAACCTGATAAGGAAACACCTCGAAAATTAAATCTGGACGTAAAATCGATAATACCTACGTGTGCCAAATCACCAAAGTTGTATGGATTACCAAAAATACACTAGCCCAATTCTTCACTACGTCCCATAGTGAGCCAAATCGATTCACCAACTTACAGATTCGCTCAACACTTAGCGAAAATACTTCCACCGCTCAGGGAACATACATGAGCACACATGAAGGATTCCTACCATTTTGTCAGCGAGATTAAAGACCTCCCATCTGGCAGACAATGAAATTATCGTCAGTTTTGATGTGCACTCATTGTTCACAAGCTTACCTGTTGAGGACTGCATCTCAATTGTTTCTAGAAGGCTGGAAGAAAACAACATGCCCGTAAAATATGCAGTATTACTGACACTGCCTCACATCTAGCTACCTATTGTGGAAGGAAGAGTTCTACAAGCAAGTAGATGGTGTGGCAATGGGCTCACCTGTATCTCCCATTGTCGCCGACATATTCGTGGAAGACTTTGAGGAGAAAGCCCTGCTTACTTCTGTAAATCCAAGATTCTACAAGCGGTACGTAGACGACACTCTCACAATTCTACCTTTACATAAAGTAACTGCATTTTTAGACCATCTGAACTCTATAAATTATGAAATTCAGTTCATAATGGAGTTAGAGGCAAATAATTCTTTAGCTTTTCTAGATGTGTTAGTAATTCGAAATCCTGATAACACCTTGAGCCATACTGTGTATAGAAAAACGATTCATACAGATATATATTCGAACGGTGATTCTCACCACCATCCTTCAGTTAGCTATCGTGGGTAAATTTTTGATTCAGAGAGCACGAGGGATCTGTGACAGTAAAAACCCGGCTACCGAGCTCCAACACGTCAAGAAAGTTTTGCATGACAACAAGCTTCACGTCCCGCGCCTACGTCACAGTGAAAGAGTGAAGCCGGCCACAGTCGAGCGTGTACCTGGTATGCTGCCATATGTTAGAGGAGTCACTGGCAAGATTGGCTACATCTTGAAGCGGGCTTCCATTAAAACATACTTCAAGCCGCCGAAGAAGATTGGTCAGTTTTTACCATCAGTCAAGTGTAATGTCCCTCTACAAGATGCAGGAGTGTACAAGCTTGATTGTGAATCTAGTCTCTCTTACATAGGACCAACTAAAACATCAATTAAAACCCCCGTTAAAGAACATTTAGCTGATGTGAAGAATCGACGCTCCGGGAAGTCTGCAGTCTGTGAACACGTACAGGATTGCCCCCGTCACTACATCAGATTTGATAGACCACAAATCCTCGCTAAAGAACACCGATTCCTTTCCAGGATGATTCGCGAGGCTATGAAAGTCAAAAACATCCCAATTTCAATAGAGAAAATGGTTGGGCGCTACTATCTGCTTGGAATCCTATAATTAATAAAATTAAACCTCAACCCAAGCATACAACTGCAAGACTTCAAGATACTATAAGTTCATACTGCGTAGATCGGAACAAAAATTAAAATATTAATCTGTGGGAAACGCGGTTGACTTTGACATCTGGACCAGCGTTGCGATCGATACGGCAATTGCCGTAATATACGGCATTCCACGCTTTTTTTAAAAGATTATACGGCATACGGCAGGCTTTTCATTGCCGTATCAAGTATTACGGCAATTCAGTTTTGCGATAAACCACGATAGCAAATTATGAACAAAAAATATAAATACCTGTATTGATATCCATATTTTTTCACTTTCGTCATCCCTTAAGTGATAATAAAGAGTGTGGTTGTCTATGACGGGAAATTACCGTTCCATCTTTTATTTTATGAGACTAACAAAGATGGCATGAACATGACACATGGTAACATTGATAGAAGTAATGAATGTAAGAGATACACATATTTACTTTGTTTATATTATTGAATGAATGTACAACATTATGAACTATGATGTGTACGGTACTTTTGTAGTATTTACTCTGGCAGTAAATTAAACTTGGATCCAATTTGGCTATGTTGGAATGGCTGCACTTTCTACAAAAAGCTTAAACTCTTACTTCAAAACACGCGAAAAGGACAAAGACGTCATAGTTGTTTTCCGTCATTGTCGCCACTGGCCCAGCAATTGCCACGAGTTGTGAGAGAATCAGATAAGCAACGAATTGATGACGAGTGGAGGTTGCTAGCAAATGTAAACAAAATTTCAGAATTAGAAATAAAAACATGAATTTTGAGCAAATGTCCAAGATACTACAGACTGCAAAATATTAGCAAATTTTACTTTAGACGTATTATGTCTATCTACAACATAGCAATGCAGATTGCGAAAGAGTTTTCAGTGAAGTAATCAATATGAAAACAAAATCCAGAAATAAATTGATAACAACCACTGTCAACGGAGCTCTATTAGCAAGACAAGCGGTTAAAAATCAAGGAGGTTGTACGAAATTTCAAATGTCAAATGATATGTGTAAGAAAATGAAAAGCAAAGAAAAATATTAATTACATAGACAAACGAGTGATGTTTTCAATCAATCAGAAACCTATATGGTGAAGAAATTTCAGATTTTATGTGATTTATTTAACGATTCGTAGAAATAAATATTTTAGTCAATTTCGTGGATTTTTTCATAAATACGGCAATTTTCGTTTTTAGATACGGCAACTCAATTTTTTACAGTCGCAACGCTGATCTGGACGTTGAACATCTCAGTCCCTGCGTGACCATGGGTGCTGTAAAGTGCTCGAAACGTCGGGTTTATAAAAAAAGTTAATATACGCGATAAAATCCGTAAAAACTTGTAGTATTTAAATGTGTAGTGTTCGCGTAAATACAAGAAATCGCTTTGTCTCATTTCCTTAAGGTTTAGGATGAAAACATTATCGCTCCAAACAATATTTTAAAAAGAAAATGTAGGCAATTACTTCAAACATTTGCAATTCTCTCAATTGCACCACGGCGATACGGAGCGAGCGATGTGAAACAGAGCATTTTTGAAAATACCTATAGGCCAGTAAAAATAGACGTTTTTTTGGCCAACTTTGCACTAAATTTCCGATCTAATTTTTATTTTTTATAAAGTTTAGGATCACGTACTGAGCATAAAATCACAAAATGGTGACAGATCCAGGTGGCGCTTCAAACGCAATCTCGAAAAAACGTTTTCAGAGCCGATATCTCGGAAACTATGCACTTTAAGGCTAAAGTTACAGAGACCATATTATTGTAGAGAATAAAATTTCGCATCTTTTGTTTCCAGTAAACTTTTTTGTAAAACTTACCGTTTACGATTTATGGCCCATTTAATGAACCGGTTTTTCTATCGCGGCTAATAACTCTTGAAATATTAGATTAATCAATAAAATGCATTAATCCATTTTTAAAGATCAGTTTATTCTCTACAAATTTTGTTCTAAACTTTTTTTTATAATGTCCATACTTTTTGAGTTATAGGACGTTTAATGTTGGACTACCGGGCGTAAAGTTGAAAATTTTAAGTTAGCTTGCTGCATTCGCATAGCTGCCGCGTCACCCCCCGAGCTCGGCCGTCAGCGGAGTCCACTACCCCGTCGTAGTTTGTAATGAACTTGAAACCTTTTCGAAATTTGTATTTTTGATAGGATATCATTATCTATTTTTTGAAAAGTTTTAAACTTTTATTTTTCTTAGATACGAGTAAGTAAAAAACATTATATCATTAATTAATATTAAAATGTAATCGTTATTTTAAATACACATCTTTTACTACAACTTGCTTAAAATTCAGCAGTTTTAAAATCACGCAACACTGTTGCTGCGACGCGACGTCAGCCAGCGTCGCAGACATCAGTGTTACGTGAAAGTTTACCCATTTAATTATAGCTGAAATGACATAGTGTATTTCACTGCCGGTGCTTTGACTTGGCTTGGCTAGCACACGTCCCTGTGTCATGATAATGAATGAAATCAAAGTTAAGTCAAATGACACTCACGAACATTGAGATAAGTCATTTCCATTCATTTTTATAGCATTCATAACAGACAGTTAACTAGAATAACGCCGTTGTCCCAACTAAGAACTAACAGTGACCAGCTGGCTTAATTAAATAGTAATTTTACACATATATTCTTTTAAGTCGATAACTTTTAATGGTCTCTATCGTAAAATGACATTTGCACGAGCATATTTAATGCTTTTCCTGTTTTTGATTATAAGGCCCACACCTGTCGGAAAGCCAGTAGATTATGCCTGGCATTTACGTCCTATCGACATTCCCACGTTACGAGATAGGGGGGTGGTGAATTTTCTAACGCAATCACGACAAGGCACATACCACATACCGTTTAATCAACTAAAAATACCTTACCACGGTTAATCCACTTTGTTAGGTTCTAAGTGATTTCAAATTATCTGTAGTTTTGGTAATTTCCTCTCGTTTTTTGGCTCTAGAAAATCGAAAAATCATTCGATTTTGATGATTTTTTTAACATCTTTGTTTTTATGGCGGATTTATGAAAAAAAATATGGAAAACATCTCACTTGAAGATTTCATATAGTTGCATGACTTTAAATGTGATCATAAACACACTTCTTAGAATATAATCGTTCATAACTTTTTTGCAAAGCATTAAGCAAAGTTTATATATTTTTTTATTATCTACACAAAAACGAACATTTAAAAAAAGTGGAAAATTTGTTTATTAATTTTTTATCTCACTTAAAGTTTTTATACCGTTTTCTGACTTTAAATGTTACCATAAACGCTCTAGGAAATCGAAATAATTATAAAAGTTAATATTTTGGTGTTTTATTGAGTGCAAGATCGAACGAAGCGAGCTCGGGACTTAGGGCATCCTGACTTGGACAGGTTAGGTTAGAAGGAGATGGCGCAAAATTTTAGTGTTTTACTGAGTGTAAGATCGAGCGAAGCGAGCGAATAGACCCCGCATCTCCTTCGTGGTTATTATTTTAAAAATCACTCAGAAGTAGTAGCCCCGTAAAGCAAGGCTCCGTCGGCCGGGCTTCCCTCGACTGCGCTATGTTGAGTGGCGTGGTGCTTCCCTCCCCGAACAGTCCCGTAGCGCTAACCTAACCTAACCTAACCTGTCAGAGTCAGGATACCTTAAGTCCCGAGCTCGCTTCACTTTTACACTCAATAAAACACTAAAATAAAAAATTTATAAACAGACATTTTTCAATATTTTTTTAAATATTCGTTTTTTTGTGTAGATTATGAAAAAAAAAATATAACAACTTCATTAGATATTTGTAAAAAAAAATATCAACAATTATACGTGAATGTGTGCATTTGCATGAACATTTAAAGCCCTGAAACCAATATAAGTTTTATTTTATTTTATTCCTGTAATTTTTTTCGTAAATAAGGCATGAAAACGAAGACTTGATAAAAAATCCATCGAAATCGGATGATTTTTCGATTTTCTAGAGCCAAAATACGAGGGGATCGCGATAGGAACAATTACCGCAGTTTTTAAATATATGCTACAAATGTACTTTCATTGTATGACTCAGTACTTTCTTACAAAAATTAAAAATGACGAAAATTTTATTTCAGGAAAGATGTTTTCAAAGGAAATAAAGTATAAGCCCATTTGAAACAGTCAAATAAGTACACATACATAACAAATTTGATTCAAAATGAAGATGAAACGAG
This sequence comes from Parnassius apollo, assembly GCA_907164705.1. Lineage (NCBI taxonomy): Eukaryota > Metazoa > Arthropoda > Insecta > Lepidoptera > Papilionidae > Parnassius > Parnassius apollo. The sequence goes on along the minus strand of CAJQZP010001146.1, from coordinate 5,628,939 downwards.
TATTAGACAAAAACTTGAGCAACGGGTGAATATCTGCCGTTTAGTGCATGTAAGGAGGATACGACTATGATTTAACATTAATTAGGTACCTAGTGTAGTTCGACACTGACACTTAACAAGCAAATTTTTACAATCGAAAAAATAAAAAAATGTAGTATATTAATAATAAAACATTAAGTAAGATGGAAGTTAAAAATAATCAAATTCAGTTAACTAGTTGATAAAATAATTTAATGTCTATAATAAACACTTAAATGGAAATGTATAATAATATTTCAGTGAAGGTAATTATTTTAAAATGGAATGTAATAATACAAACAAAACCAGTTTTACATCAAGGCAGGTAACCAAAAGAAGATACCTAGTTATTTAGATATACTGATGACTAAATTAATGTAAATATATTATAACAAATACAATTATAGTAAAATACAAATAATGGTGAAATCACAGAAATGTTTATTGGAAGTAATATCATAGAATTATTACGCAGTATTACACGCGTTTACTTTAAATACCTACCAAGAAATCATTAAGTTTATGAATCATAATACGAAAGGGAGATGAAGTTATAAATAAATTATTCATGAGATTACAGCATTTTCATACATATTATTTGATAACTGACCAAATTGTCGACTAAAAAAATCGACGATTTACAAAATTATGAAACAATAAAAATAGAAATTGTTATAAATTTATTGTCAGAGGGGAGAACTTTTTTAAAACTTTTAGTTTAAATTACCTTGGAAATGTATTCACAGCAACGTCAATATCAAAAAAGATGTCAACCAATTCTTCAACATCTGAGTCGGAGGTAAGTGAAGGCGGCAGATTAGCAGACGGAGTGGCCCCATCTACAGTGTGGCCAGCAGAATTAAAAAGCACAGGTTCCGCCTGCACCATGGGTAGCATTTCTATAGAATACTCCAGGAGCAAGCACTGCCACCGGTTTCAAGATGAACGTCTGCCTGAGTAAACTTTAGACGACACAGTCCATATCTGCACCCAAACACACACTGCATTGCGCCACGCTAGCCGCGACGCTAAATCTTATAACTGATTTTCGAACCACACGATTAACTTATTTAACTGTGAGGTATAAAAACAAAATATTACGTTCTTGGATACTTTTCCCACCGCGAAAACATGCACTAAGTTTATTACGCAGCTAAAAAAGTAATGCAATTTTGTTTTTCAATGAAAATCCGTGCGAAACGTTCGCTACAAAACGACGATGAAAGTCAACTGAAAGACGAGACATACATATACATACATCCTTGTCGTTCACTACTTCACAAATTATCAACACGGCGCAACGCGGCGGCGGCGGCGGCGGCAGCGCGATGAGGTGCGGGGGCGATGACGGCGATGGTAGCAGACTGGCTGAACCGTATCGCCGCTATAGTCACACCCACGTCACTTCTATCTTACTGAACGTCTTTCGATCTCGCTCACTTAAGACATAGGGTTGATGTCCATACAATTTCAAAAACAATTCACCTACTATTTTTATCCAATTTACTATTGACCAAACTAAAGTACTATTTTACCAAAATACTGTTTTGTACCGATCTCTCATAACACCTTTATGATTGACATGTAATTATAAGATTACAAGATATAGGTAACTGCAGATTTGTGATTTGGATTAACACGTTACTTACTTTTTTCTATTGAATAAAACTAAATTGACGGATTTTATCGCGTTTATTTCACTACTTTTACTTATTTTTTAATTCCCGACGTTTCGGGTGCTTTACAGCAACCATGGTCACGGGGGGGACTGAGATGTTTGACGTCCCAATGTCATTGTTAGCCCGGCTACCTTCAGTTTTTGAATATTAATTTTTGGTCCGATTTACGCAAAACGAACTTACATTATCTTGAAGTCTTGCAGTGGTATGCTTGGGTTTGGGTTTAATTTTGTTAATTTTAGGATCCCAAGCAGATGGCAGCACCCAACCATCTTCTCTATTGAAATTAAGATGTTTTTTAATTTCAATAGCCTCGCGTATCATCCTTGGTAGGAATCGGTGTTCTTTTGCGAGGACTTGTGGTTTATCAAATCTGATGTAATGGTGGGGACGATCTTGAACATGTTCACAGACTGCAGACTTCCCGGAGCGTCTCCCGGGATCCTATAATTAACAAAATTAAACCCAAACCCAAGCATACCACTGCAAGACTTCAAGATAATGTAAGTTCGTTTTGCGTAAATCGGACCAAAAATTAATATTCAAAAACTGAAGGTAGCCGGGCTAACAATGACATTGGGACGTCAAACATCTCAGTCCCCCCCCCCCCCGTGACCATGGTTGCTGTAAAGCACCCGAAACGTCGGAAATTAAAAAAAATAAGTAAAAGTAGTGAAATAAACGCGATAAAATCCGTAAATTTAGTTTTATTCAATGTGTAGTGTTCGCGTAAATTTAAGAAATCATTACTTTTTTCTACTTATATTTGGCAAAAACATGGAGATAAAATTAACAACTGACAACAATCGCAAGTAGTCATTATATAACTGTAGGAAACTTATAATTTCCAATAACGATTTCTAATACTTTTAAGCGAATACCGCGCACTGAATATATGATAGAAACACTTCATTGTAATGTGGAGGTAGAAAACTAGCTACATGCTCCAAAATATTAGTGTATATTATTCAAGTAGCAATTTGATTTTATTTTTATCCAGTATACCTAGTTACTGTGTATTTTAAATGGCCAACATAAATATTATAGTGCCACTTGACAAAAAAGAGGCAGCCCTGCTACGACGTCAAAGTGCGCCAACAAAACTCCGATAACATGCGAAAGAATATTGGAATTACAATAAAAACAGACAAAAATAATCGGTTTACAAATTACAAATCAATTAGTTCGTATTTAAAATAATAAAATAAAAAGCGTATATATCTACTTAACCTTCATGCATAATATAAAATAAACATTAGTGTTTAAATAAAAAAAAAATAGTAATTTGTAGTTAAAAATATATATTTTGTCATAATTAGAGTCGAGAATAGAGTGAGACAGATACTCAGATTTGATACGATACATTTATAGACATGAAAGTGAAATGGAACAGTATTTGTGTCAAGTGCACAATATAGATAACAAGGTCATTCATTGCGTAATGCAGTTAGTAATTTTAACAATACATTCTTGACATCAGTTGTATTAATATTGTATTATTCATGCCGATAAAATTTTGGTAAAATATGGCTAAGTTATCATAACTTTAGGGTCAAAATTGTTTAATGTGCAATGGGTTTTATTGAACAATATGCATAAAAATATATATTGGCATGTGTCTAACGCCGTGATAAATATCATATTATTAATTAAATAAAGCTAAAAAGTAAAGTAACAGAGGAAAAGTGCGAGTGCGCGACGCGTGCAGATATCGTTGCAGGCGGCCCCGCAGATGTATGTCAGTAGGTCACGGCAATGACGTGGCGGCACACGGTCGCGGCGAGCCGCACACTTCATTCTAATTCCGCTTCGCCGATGACTGCGGTTCAAGAGACTGATTATACCCTAATATGATTACTTGTAAAATTAAAACGATTAATTAAAACTGTTAAAAAAACTATTTCAAACAATATTAAATAATATGCACCTCTGGCTGACTTCGAGTTCATCAATAGTTTTGACGTCGTTTTTTTTAAAAAAAAAAGAGTATAAAGTGCTAAACATAGTACTATTATTAGAACAATAATTCTATGACGCTATTTAATATTAAGCTTGAAATAGTTAATATCGAGGGATGGGCCGAAATGCGTTTTAAATTCGGTTTAACCAAATTTCGCTTTAATCCGCCGAACATTCGGTACATAACAAAAGTAAAATACCACCTACCTGCACTACAAATCGATATACTGTATAATCTAATAAAAAAATCATGGTCATTTATTTGTTAACTTATAATTACTGTCATTATCATTTTGCTAATTTGTTACATTTAAATCTGAATTTGTAATAGAATAAAAAATTAAATTAAATTAGATCTTGTTAACTAAGGAGCCTTATAAATCACATATTTCTGATAAGAAATAGATATTAACTTATAAATAAAATAATAAATAAATAAACACTCACGCCTGTCACCCAGAGGGGTAGGCAGAGACTACGGACTTCCATTTGGCACGATCCTGACATACCTCTTTCGCCTCCTTTACATCCATATATCTACGCATACATGCTCGTCGGTTAAGGGTACTTCTAACGTGGCCCATTTTCAAAATATCGCCAATTTGGTCGATAAACTTTTTCCTAGGGCGTCCCTTCCCGACTCGGCCATTCACATCTGCCATATAAATTTGCTTTGTCACTCTTTCTTCATTCATTCTTTCTACGTGACCAAACCACCGAAGCATTCCTTTCTTAATCCTGGTCACAACATCATCTTGCATACCACATTTATCTCTTATCACGCAATTTCTCACCCTGTCATTCAGATTACACCCTAGCATATTCCTTAAAGACCGCATTTCTACAGCATTTATTTTACTTTCGTGCTTCTTCTGCCACACCCAGCTTTCACTACCATACATTAAAGTAGGGACTAACACAGCATTATGAATTACCATACGTGCCTGTTTTGATAAATTCTGGTTCTTCATAATAGAGTGTAGTGCCCCATTCACTCTATTCCCTGCATTTACTCGTCGTTCTATATCCCTATCATATCTACCATCCCTGCTAAATACACATCCCAAATACACAAACTCATCCACTTGCTCAATCAACTCTCCTTCTATTCTTATTTCACATACCGTTTTGCTTTCTTCTCTTTCAAAAACCATCACTTTCGTCTTACTTGCGTTCACTTTCATTCCCCTTTCTTTTAATTCCCAGTTCATTAATGTAACCATCATTTGCAACTCTGCCGCCGATGACGCAAGTATGACTTGATCATCGGCATACAAAAGGCATTTGACGGTTAACTCGCCCATTCTTAACCCACATTCTTCATCTTTCAAAGTTTGCAAACACCGGTCCATAAATAGGTTGAACAGCCAAGGGGAAGCCACACAGCCCTGTCTGACACCTTTTTGGATGCCAAACCAGTCCGAATAGACCCCATTGATCCTGACACAAGCACTAGAGTCCCTATAAAGAGACCTTAATGCCTGTATCAAACCAGCGCTCAACCCATATGAGTTCAGTGTTTGCCATAACACATTCCTGTCCACTCTGTCATAAGCCTTTTCCAAGTCCATGAACGCACAAAAAACTTTCTGGTTTTTGGCCAAAAACTTCTCCGCAATCATGCGCATGGAAAAGACTTGATCTGTACACCCCATTCCCTTTCTAAAACCCGCTTGCACATCCCAAATTTTTCCATCAGTTTCTTTCATAACTCTTTCAATTAACACCTTAGCATACAGTTTACCCACAATACTAAGCAAGCTGATACCGCGGTAGTTTTTGCAGTCCTGCTGTGACCCTTTTCCTTTATATATTGGTACTATAACTGCTTTACACCAGTCATCCGGTACCCGTTTTAATTCCCAACATAAATTAAACAAGGTGTACAGCAGGCCTGCCACCACTCCCTCTCCAGCCCTTAGCATCTCGAGGATACTTATCATATCCAGCTGCCTTACCTGCTTTCATGCTTTTCATTGCTTTCATTATTTCATCTACACTTATCTCCATACCCCTTTCCACTTCTTTCGGAATTTCTAATTCATTTAATTCATACGACTCTTCACTCATAAACACGCTTTCAAAGTATTCCTTCCATCTGTTTAAAATCGAAACTTCATCATTCAGAATACTTCCATTCTCGTCTCTTATAGCATTTATTATTTATTAACTTATAACAAAAATGAAATTAAGTTAGAAATCTTCTAACAAATATCAGTAACTAATTGTAACTTTAATTTATAAATCACAATTTTAATTTGTATGAAAAGCTAACGTAAAAGTAAAACATTCAAAATATAATTATAAAAGAGGGTTTTAAGTACCGGTTGTTAAGAAAAGGTTCAATTAAATCTTATTTTTATCGACTTGTATTTAAAATTTACTACGAAAATAAACCGAACTTCGGCCGGATTTTTTAGATTTTTACCGAATGTTCGGCCGAAGTTCGTATTCTCTTCAAACCATATTTGGCGCATCACTGTTAATAACGCCTACCTAAATATTTAATAACATTTACTAGCTTATTAAATTAATGATAATGTCATGATGTACAAGTTATGAATTCCACGCCATTCGTTGTTTAACATAATGATTTCCTATATGTAAGGGAATACTAATATTTAATGAAACAAATTTTACGGAATTTTTCGTGTTTAATTTTAACTTCTAATTCCCACTACGCTCCGGGAAGTCTGCAGTCTGTGAACATATTCAAAATCGTCTCCGTCATTATATTAGATTTGATAGACCACAAATCTTCGTAAAAGAACACAGATTCTTACCAAAGATGATTTAGGATATGGTAAGCAAAAAACATCCTAATTTCAATAGAGAATGGACGGTTGCTACCATTTGCTTGGGATCCTACAAATTATAAAATTAAATTCAAACCCAAGTCACACCACTGCAAGATTTCAAAAACTGTAAGCTCATTCCGCATAGATCGGACCAAAAATTTAATATTCAAAAGCTAAAGGTAGCCGGGCTAACTATGAAATCGGGATGTCAAACACCTCAGTTCCCTCCGTGACCGTGGGTGTGATTGTAAAGCACGCGAAACTTCGGGAATTAAAAAGTTTAAGTTAAAGATGATAAAATGTGTAAAATTAGTTACATTTAATGCCATTCGTTGTTAAAAAACATTTGTGGCAGTTAACAGGTTACGAAACGATTATATTTTATACAGATAATTTATCGCTTCAGTTACTTCTGCATTTTAAAAAAAAAGCAATAACAAAACACGAATTATATGAATTAAAGACCAGAGTATGTATTAGACATATTCATAGAAATGAATAGGTTGTTTTCCGATACACGCAATAAGGAGTTCTTCAAGTTGCGAAAGATTTGCCTGCCTTTCTTTGAATAATGTGCCAAGTCCGTTCAAATAATTGTTGATTTAAAAAAAAAAACAATTTCTGACCAAAATAACTAAGTCCAACACCATTATTAGCTTCTATAACAATGCATAACATCAATACCTGTCAAAGATCATTCGAAGGGATATTTAAATTAACAAAATCATAATATCAACTAGACTTCAAACCTATGCTCAAATATGATTAAAATCTGAAGGTCCGGATGAATTATGACATCCCTCCATGTGACCAAGACCACAATTTGTATAGGAGATATTTGTGTTTTAATGTACAATTGAAAGTGAAATACAGCTCACCAATGCTGTGTTAGTCCCTACTTTAACGTATGGTAATGAAAGTTGGGTGTGGCAGAAGAAGCACTAGAGTAAAATAATTGCAGCAGAAATGCGGTCGCTAAGGAGTATAGTAAGGGCTAAATCTGAGTGACAGGGTGAGAAATTGTGTGATAAGAGAAGTGTGGTTTGCGACCAGTATTAAGAAAGGAATGCTTCGGTGGTTTGGTCATGTAGAAAGAATGAATGAGGAAAGAGTGACAAAGCAAATTTATGTTGCAGAAGTGAATGGAGGGGTCGGAAAGGAACGTCCTAGGCGAAAGTTTATCGACCAAATTGGCGATATATTGAAAATGGGCCAAATTAGGAGTACCCTTAACTGACGAGCATGTATGCGTAGGTATATGAATGTGGAGGGGGCGAGAGAGGTATGTCAGGATCGTGCCAAATGGAAGTCTGTAGTCTCTGCCTACCCCTCTGGGTGACAGGCGTGAGTGTTTGTGTATGTATTACGTATTTATGTATGTTACATTCAGTACCGATAATGTATTAAATGACATTTCAATTCATATTGGGCGCCAGGACTCTGTTTCTGCTCGGAGTGCGACTGGGTAGGTTAACTTCCCCACAATTATATTATAGTAACAATTTTTGTCACCAAATATCAAAGTGATTAACAGTGCAAGCGTAGTGCTAGCACGATCTGAAGGAGATAAGAGTGAGGTGTGAGAATCGATCTGGGGATGTAGGAGATGTGAGGCATTCATTTATCAGCACTTGTAATTAATAATATCAATCAATTTTTTGGGCTGTATTAACTGACGAAACATATTTCAAAAACTTGATATCGATAAGAAGTTGTAGCGGTTTATTCTCATGAGCTCATAAGTAATCTAATAAAAGGAAACAAATTATGAGAAAATAAACAGTGTAAAATAATGGTTTGAGGCCGAGAGATTTGCGTCTCATTAAACATCTTTAATGAATATGGCCGCAGATGAAGTTGAATTTTAATGTGAAAATTAATCTATGAATTTGGTATTAAAATTATTAAAACAAAGTAATTATATGATGCAATATTAATAAATGGGTCTCCTACATTCACTGAGCCATAGACTATTTTGTCTCTAACTAGCATAATAAGAACTGTTTATGTTGATGAATTTGTAATTTTTTGAGACAAATAAAGACTTATTATTATTATTGAAATGTTATTTTATCTCAAAAGTAAATACTATACGGTTTCTTAAACATAAGCCGCTAGACAATCACATAGCTCTCACCACAACTCGCTGAACGATCTTAAGCTTTTTATTAAAGAAGTGGAAGTGAACACGTGAAGCATTGAAGGATTACGTCTCAGATCTAAAAGCATGTAGGTATGTCATCACTGGCAACACTCAATATTTGTACACTCCTGTTTTTAAGTTTTAAAATGTACTTGACGAAAATATGTAACATAATCACTCGAACGCTGCCCAACCGAGCTCGATCCTTCAATTGACTTCTCGATTTCGATCAAAATTGTACTTAACAGGTCGGAGAATTTGTCCTAGGACTATTTGCATAGGTTTTTTTTATAAAATAATGGTGACAAACGACCACAAAGCCCACCTAATCGGAAGTCAAAGTTGCGGCCCATAGACATCTTCATTTCCCCTCGATTAAGAATCAAAATGCAGATGCGTTGTCACTCCTGAGGACTAAGATTGAATGATTCGTTTCCAGGAAAAAGGTGAGTAATGAACGTTACACATGACCTTTGGTTTGTCCATGTGATAGTGTTTAAGGTCCTCTAGCAACTCTATGATAATGACTATATCATTTGTAAATCAAAGCTAAAAAGAAAGAAAGTGTAGTTGGGTAAATTTCGTACTGTGCTTCTGTTCTAGCTAGCCATCGTATCCTAACTGTCCGAACACTTCTGTATACCGACAATCAAACTGGAACCACTGAAGGGACTGTAGCTACGCCCGAATTTCAAGGCAATCGTAGACTTTCTCGTAGTCCAGATACGTAAGGAAAAGCGGCAGGTTGTACTTTTCGGTATTCTATACGAGGGTGGATTGAAAAGTACTCGGCCTAACCAAGAAAATAAACACATACTAAATCAGTTATATTTTTATTTTTCTACATAATCACCATCAAGTTCAATACACTTTTGCCACCTCCCCTTCCAAGCATTTAGACCGTTGAAAAAAAATGATTCTTTCTTAGAGTCAAAATATGCGTCTACAGCTGCTTTGACCTCGTCGTTTGTCGAAAATCTTTGACCTCCCAAGTGCTTTTTTAGGTTAGGGAACAGAAAGAAATCTGATGGTGTCAGATCAGGTAAATACGGTGGATGCGGTAACAGTTCAAAGCCACAGTTGTGAATTTCAGCCATTGACTGTACTGACGTGTGAACACGGGCGTTATCTTGATGAAACAGGACTTTTCTTCTAAGCATTCCTCGACGTTTTTCTTTTATTTCCTCTCGTAAACGACGTAGTAAGGTGCAGTAGTAATCAGAGTTTATAGTCTGACCCCTTTCAAGATAATCAATCATAATCACACCTTTCGAGTCCCAGAATACTGAAGCCATCACCTTATTTGCCGACAAAATCGACTTAGCCTTTTTAGGGGGTGGTGAACCAGGTCTTCTCCACTGTTTTGATTGTTGTTTTGTTTCCGGTGTACAGTAATGAACCCATGTTTCGTCCATAGTAACAAAACGATTCAAAAAATCGTCTGCATCGGCTTCAAATAACTCCAAACAGTCGCGTGAAATAGTCAATTGCGTCCTTTTTTGTTCAACTGAAAGCAGTCGCGGAACCCACCTCGCAGACACCTTGTGGAAAACCAACTCGTTGACAATGATGTTTTAAGTTCGTTCATAAGAGATGCCTATAATCTCGGCTATCTCTCTAATTTTTAATCTGCGGTCTCCCATTATTAAATCAAGTATTTTTTTAATATTTTCGTCAGTAGTTGACGTCGAAGGCCTTCCAGAGCGGGGTTCATTTTTCACACTCTCTCTACCACGCTTAAATTCTGCTATCCATTTTTTGACGGATGAATATGACAGAGCACAATCGCCTAATGTACTGACCATGCCATCATGGATGGCTTTTGATGATAGCCCCTTCTTATGGAGGTACTTAATGACGGCACGCTGCTCGATTTGCTCCATTCGCGGAAATTATGTCCGATTACTTTGTTAATAAATTTATAAAATCACAACTAATTATCGCACACGTTTCGAACTTCACACAATGAACTAGTCTGAACTGAACTAAATAATGTGGGTAGATTTGATTTTTAGAATTGAATGGATCTGTGTTAGGCCGAGTACTTTTCAATCCACCTAGGTACAATTTACCGAAGATATGTATGTGGTCTTTGGAACTAAAGCCTTTTCTAAAACGCGCTAGTTCGGAAAGCTGGTAGTAATCAACCTTCATTCGAGAAGATTCGTGATGACTCTATAACAAGGCAAAAAAAAGTCGCAGCAGGGTCTAGAAACTGTCGTGGAATTAGCCTGCTTAATATTGTATTAACTTAGGAAAACTTGCTTAATATTGTAGGTTAATTGAGTTATGAAAGAAAATTATGGAAAAAATTGGGATGTGTAAACTGGATTTAGAAAGGGGATGGGGGATTTATGGAAAGTCCATAAATCCCCCATCCCCTTTCTAAATCAGTTTCTTTCCAGTTTATTCCAGTAATATGAAAGTGGTTTTTGAAAGAGAAACAAGTAAAACGAAATGAGTAGAAGAGGGATAGTAAAACGAATTGAATGCAGGACACATAGTAGGTAAATGGTGGTCTTCACTCTATAATAAGTAGTTAGCATGTGTCAAAACAGTGTCAAAAAAGGCACGCATGGCAATTCACAACGCTATGTTAATCCCTACCTTATGGTGTATGGTAGTGAAAATCGGGTGTGGCAGAAGCATGAGAGGAGAATAAATGCTGTAGAAATGCAGTCCTTATTTAACATTTTAACGTGCTGGAGTCATTTTAATCTCGTTAGCACTGACGACGTCCAGGATATCTGTCATATTTAATTAAGATTGCAGTTTCAATTCCCCTCAAATAAACTTGAGATTAAGTATGTGATGAGTGATTTTGTGGATTGCTGTGAGACGGGCATTGCAAACTTAGTTTTGGCAGCACACAGACATTTTACACGAACTTGTCTATTATATCGTCCACTTTATTGTAATATTCTAAGCTGAAAGCGATTATATAATTCAATCTGTCGGTTTTCGGAAGTTTGTATGGAGCACGAGAAAGGACCTATGACTTCATTAGTCACGGACTCTACAACTTAACCAACCACCAAGACATCACTGAACTAAAATCAATGAATTCGGCTGTATATTAGACTTGGGACGAGTATTCATTCGGTTTGAATTTGGTTTTCTCTCGGCGGATTCGGCTTCTTTTAGGGTACCGAGAGCAGAAGCTGAGAGAGAGCTAACGGGAGAGTACTCGGCCTTAATTATATTCCAGATAAAAATAAAGACAAAAGCCAGTTTCATCATTATTATTTATTAGACACGCGAAACGGGTGACCGGGGATCGAGTGGTAAAAGATATCAGATTAATTTAATAAAAAAAACTTAGTCATATACTTTAAAAGCTATAGGTATTTTAATTAATAAAGAAAACCGACAACCTATGCCTATAACCTATATAACCTACTAATATAACCTATATAAGTCTTTCGCGAACTGTGAAAAAATATTACGCTATTCTGGCCAGTAACTATAAAATATGGAGTATTTAGTATAGATTCCAAAACAGTAGGACCTCGATTATTTCTAAAAAGAAAAAAATATATATTTTTAAATTCAAACCCTCTAATGTCCAAATCTTGCCCGAAAGGTAAAGTGAATTTATCTTTATATATAAAAGAGGATGTCCTGAGTGACGGACTCGTCTATCAACTCACAGCCCAAATCGCTAGACGTAATAATCTACAATTTGGACAGTAGTTGCCTTTTATGACGTAGGCATTCCATAAGAAGATATTTTTGAAAATTCAACCTCTGCGAGGGCGTTGTGTTTTGTTTCTATGAAACTTTTTATTTTACTGGGCGAATGACTCGAAACTTACTGATAGATTGGATGAAAGAGGCTTTTGAATAGCTAGGTATACATTAATTATACATCATCATCATCACCATTACAACCCTTCACAAGTCCACTGCTGAACATAGGCCTCCCCCAAGGTATGCCACAACGCACGGTCCTGAGCCACCTACATCCATCGACTTCCTGCATGGCTTACCAGGTCGTCACTCCATCTAGTGGAGTTCACCCTACACTTCGCCTACCGGTACGAAGCTGCCACTCGAGAACCTTTTTCCCTCAACGGTTGACGGTCGGTTCTTCGAGCTACATGGCCGGCTCATTGCCACTTCAGTTTGCTAATCCGTTGGGCTATGTCGGTCACTCTGGTTCTACTGCGGATGTCCTCATTTCTAAGTTTATCACGCAGAGAAACCCCGAGCATAGCCCTCTCCATAGCTCGCTGAGCGACTTTGAGCGTCCTCATACGGCCAGCAGTGAAGGACCACGTCTCGGTTCCGTAGATCATCACTGGCAACACGCACTGGTTGTACAACTTAGTTTCAGGTTTTGAGGTATACCTGACGAGAAGATGTGTCGTAATTTCCCGAACGCTGCCCAGCCGAGTTGAATCCGTCGATTGACCTCTCGGTCGAAGTTGGACTTACCTAGTCGGACTATTTGTCCCAGGTAAAAGTCTCGTCAACTTCGAGCTTAGTGCTCCCAACAACTACCGGCATAGGTGTGATATGGACATGTTCATCTTAAGACCTATCCGTTGGGAAGCACTAATGAGGTCATTGAGCATAGTGCTTAAGTCCTCCAGCCTCCAGCTTTTGTCTTTATTTCCAGTTATACAATTAAGTTAAAAAATAAAATAAAAATAATGATAGTTAAGGAAAGTAAAATAGAAATACAAGAAACGATTGGAAATATGATGGGAAATATTAGAGCTCCAAGTAATAAATAAGTTATGAGTAGATTTTTTTTAGGAAAATAGGGATAGAGCACGGCGAATACGTAGAGGATTTCCAAAAGCGTGTAGTTGTACCAGAAATGATATTTTATTGAAGAAGGATGATGAATGTACAGGAGTACGAAGGACAAGATTGGTTATGTGATAGCTTGAGATCTCCGTATAATGCGATCTTATAAATGTTGGTCATGACTCATGACTGTCAGGACGTTACAAACTAGGACGCGAGTAACACCGCAGGGCGAAAAGCTAGTAGCTAATTTACTGCTAATTTACTAGTAGCTAATCTATATTCTATCTATGTCCTGAGTAACTGACTCCTCTATAAACAGCCGAAACCGCACGACTTAGAAATCTAAAATTTGGCGTAAGCTGCCTTTTATAACGTAGGCATCCACTAAGAAAAGATTTTGGAAAATTCAACTCCTAAGGAGGTGCAATTGGGTGTTACAGTTTGTATGAAACTTTATTTTATGACGCGATTGACTCAAAACTTATTAAAAGTACTCTGTCATCATCATCACAGCCCTTCACAAGTCCACTGCTGAACATAGGCCTCCCCCAAGTAATGCCACAAAGCACGGTCCTGAGCCACCGGCATCCATAGACTTCCTTGCATATCTTACCAGGTCGTCACTCCATCTAGTGGGGGGTCGCCCTACACTACGCCTACCGATTCGAGGCTGCCACTCGAGAACCTTTCTTCCCCATCGGTTATCGGTTCTTCGAGCTATATGGCCGGCCCATTGCCACTTCAGCTTACTAATCCGTTGGGCTATGTCGGCCACTCTGGTTTTACTGCGGATATCCTCATTTCTGAGTCTATCACGCAGAGAAACTCCGAGCATAGCCCTCTCCATAGCTCGCTGAGCGACCTAAAGTAGTACTCTGTAAATAAAATGAATTACTACGGATTTAGCGATTTATCAAAACTTTGTTTTTCTTTATTTGAAAATTGGTGCACCTACTCTTGAGTCAAAAATAATAAAATTCTCATTTTTTATTTCTTCAAAAACCTAACCTTTTAAAACGAGTGCTAAGTTTGTATCAAAAATATTGTATTACGACGCACACCCCAAAAACCTAAGACTGAAAATTGGACAGCAACTGCCTTTTATGTTGTTCGTATCCATTAAAAAAGAATTTTGGTAAATTTAAACCTTAAGAAGGATGTTTTTTATGGATTTTTTTATTTTACGAAGTGATTGACTCCAGACTTTATAAAACTCTACAAACATGACAACGCCTTAAGGGACCCCAATAAGGTGTTAAAATGTGTATGCAGAAAAATTAATTTATTTATTTTTTCAATTTGTTGCATATATACTCCTGAATTAAAATAGTTAATTATACAATAATTTTTTTTTTCAAAATCTAGCCGGTTTTAAAACGAGCGTGCAAGTTAGTATAAAAAATGACTCACAGCTCAAACAGCTGGAAGTAAAAGCATGAAATTGTAACAATATAGCTTCCTTTTATAAGGAAAGCGTTAAACATTCACCCTAAAATATGGATCGATAAAAAATAGTATTTAAGCTTGTTACACGTGTTTCAGTATTTTTTAACAATTTGCACTTAAGTGGTTACAATTAAGCATGAAATATTGTTTGAAATTCTTCCATGTTTTAATTATATTTTTCACAACACTATTATTTAAGCTTTATAAACTTTCGATTAGAAACTTGGTAACACTTATTTAAGGATTTTTGGATACTCTACCCCTAAAGGTAAAATAGGAAAAAGGAAAGCTAATATAAAATTGTAACGATTTTGATGCAGTTTTCAATTTATTAATTTATTCATAAATTTTTATTGTATTGTATGCCAATATAGTCCGTTCGCTTAGATACGACCGCCTTTGTGTCGCGCCGCCTTTGCACGTGCCCCATCTTGTTAAAGGAGACGAAGAAGGCGACATCAAAAGTAGCTGCTTGCGGCGTACACCCGCAGGAGAAATTGACATTTTAAAAAGAAGCGCCGTGCCCGTGTGAAAGGATCTTTGCTACCTAACTTGTGTTAATTATTTATATTAGCATTTTATTACAATATCCACAAGAATAAAATAGTGTTATATTTTATTTTAAGAATAGAAAAACATTTATTTAACAAAAAATAAAAAAGAATATAACAAAAGCAAAATTATAAGTGCGCCTCCGGGCGTACTGATAGTATCTTAGTGAACAGACTATACGGCGGTATAGGCGGTCTTATCTCTCTAAAAGTAATTTTTTGCGCGCAACCAAACAGCGCGTTCAAGTCACCACAGAGATCACCGACTGTTCGACCTCTGCCACGGGAATATAAGACGAGCATTTCTGAAGGTGGAAGGTGAAATTGCCTGCGCCCCCCCTTTCCCCAAGGGGTCGCTTCCGATACGGCAAAAAGGCCTTCCCAGGTCAAAGCTAGTCTCAGGTGGTGTTTAGTGGGTAAGCACTTAGGTTTCTCAGTAGTCCCACATAACCACGCAGCCCGTTGCGTGGTATTGGAGCATTCACCATCTCCCTCCCCCGCTTCCCGGAGGGAGCTTTTTACTTTTGCTTCTAGGCGCAAAAAACAAGGCGAAATTCATTCTCGGCAGAGAAGAGCTCCCGCCAACAAATAAGAAGAAATAGCCAAGAAAAATCCCTCGTGCCAATAGTGCTCCTTATAGTAGTGTTTTTTACGTGGTAGAGACATGCTGCAGCTATATTAATTGTATAGTTGTAGCACGAATGGGTC
This sequence comes from Parnassius apollo, assembly GCA_907164705.1. Taxonomy (NCBI): domain Eukaryota; kingdom Metazoa; phylum Arthropoda; class Insecta; order Lepidoptera; family Papilionidae; genus Parnassius; species Parnassius apollo. Next base: position 5,612,879 of record CAJQZP010001146.1, on the reverse strand, counting down.
GGCTCAACCGGGGAAGGACCACGCTCTCACAGAATACCAGCGTCAAATAGCAGCTTAATGCAGCTGTGTTTTGTATGGTGAGTGTAGAGAACCGGAGACCCTTTTTACTGGAAAAGAGGCATTCCATCTTAGTCCTCAAGGCTGACAACGCATCTGCATTTTGATTCGCAAACGAGGATAGATGTAGATGTCTATGGGCCACATCAACCACTTACCATCAGGTGGACTGTGTGCTCGCTTGTCACCCTTTTCCTATAAAAAATAGTATAGTATAAAAATAATTACTATTAATAATATTGTAGAATAGAGTGTAAATAGTGAATAAACTGTTTCTTAAGTCGTACCATCTTTCTGTAATAGAATCATTACAATATACAGTTCACACTTAGTTCATTCTATACAGATTTATAGTTCACTTGCTCTGCCGTCCCTTTCAATTACTATTATTATATGATATATAGATTATACTGCATAGGTAATGGACGACACACACGGTCAGTTCAACTGATCATTCCAACTGATCAGTTCAAACTAGGACTGTTGATATTTTTAAAATATCGGATTTTCGATATGTTGATAATTATAAATATATCTATATCGGAGTTTTATATATAAGTTTATTTATCGATATATCGAAAAGCCGATATTTTAAAATATATCAACAGTCCTAGTTTGAACTGATCAGTTGGAACGATCAGTTGAACTGACCGTGTGTGTCGTGCATTACGCGCGCATGGAGGCTAAAGTCATCGGCCGGCTGAAGTATCGACCAGCTACAACAACATGGTTGTTTTAGACGCTTTTATATAAAGACGCTCATTAAGGGGCTATACAACCTCATACGGTTTAGCAAGATCCTCCGTCATGCCGAAAATATTGCAGCATCAATTTTGAAATAAATATATGGTAAAGTTGAGGATTAATGTTAAGTATTATGTTAGAGAAAAACACGATTCCGTAGAACTGTCTCGATAATAAAAAATCCAAAGTTACCACCAAACCGAACAATAAACCGCTGGTATTCACATATTACTTTAAATTAGATAATGAAACTTTGCATACTAACTATAAAGCAGGGATTATGTTTTTTATTTTATTTTATTACCATTATTTTCACTGTAAAAAGAAATTACCTTAACTATTGACGTCCTGCAGCTTGTTTGTTCCCTGCCGCTGATAACACCGCTCAGTCTAGCTTCGGAGTTCGAATGGGAAAGTTGTGTCGCTTACGATCAGAATACACACTACGCAACAGGACAACGTGAAATTAAAATGGGAAATAACCGTAGTAAAAATAAGAAGCTACTGGGTTGGCGTAATAAATACGATAAACCTAAGTTGAAATAAGTATCTAACGACCTATCTACTTACAGTACTAGAGATTACAAACATGTCGGTACATAGCATACGACGCGCGGGGAAGTGGGGGCGAAATGAGAATTTGAGCTGTGGTAGTATAGGCCCTTATATCACCCTGATTTAAAATCTGTGACGAGATACAAAATATTGACACCTACAGCTCTTTTTGTACGACAGGCCGTTGTTAGCCGGCCAATCGTCTCCAAATAGCCACGTTTTAATTTGGCAAAAAAAATGATGTGATCGACATTGATTCGGAACACAATGGTTGCAGCATTCATCTGAGGATGTGATCTCATAACTCTGTAGGACCGCCGATCAAAGTTCTACGCATGAGAACTGAAATAGAATGCCTAAAATTGATAATCATATTTATATTTTCATAACTCAGTCAACTGAAATATAGCATAAATACTACGACACATTGGTAATCTTCAAGAGTGACTGCGTGCGTAATATTTTTGGTTAGTACTTAGTACCTATGTACATAATGATGTCTGTTTCTATATCCGCCCGTAAATGCTAGGTAATTTCTGGTCCTAATAAATAGGTTGTTTAATTAATTGACTACTTTTTACATGAAATGCATTCAATTAAAACATCTACGAATTACAGACTACGTTATAATTTGCTCAATTTACTATTTATTTTCTTTTCAGCAAAGTTGAATGCAATTGGATTGGTACGGAATGCTACAAGAATATTTTGTTGTATTAATGGCAAATTTTCGAATTAATGAGATTAAGGCGGGGCACAGATTTTTCTAACTACTTGTAAACATGGTTCTAAATTTCTTTTAATGAAATATTACGTATTGATCAAATACCATAAAGATGGTAAGTGATGCTATAACATGAACTCGCAAAGAATCCCCGCAAATGCGTTGCTTCACGTGGGCGGGCAGATCGATTAGGTGGAAAGTTGATGGAGCGCAGACGCGAACTCGATCCTCGCTAATATCGACCACTTATTTTCTACTGAAGTCTTTTGGGGCAGGTTAGGCCTATGCTCCGAGGGGGTCAAGGTTAAATTCCTTTCCGTTGAAATAATGGATACAAATTATTATTCAAGGTGTATTTACATGGCACCACCATGTAAATACACATTTAATAAATATAACTAAAATTAACAATAATCCACATTGAAAAAGAAGTATTTCGCGTAAATATCACAATCTCTAACAGTGATTTAAGAACTTCCAATATTACTTCACAGCAATTGCATGGCAGAAAGTGTGAAAAAAAGGGTACAGTTTTTAATATAACTATTTAGACAACATTTTGTTATCATGACCTTTTAATATTTCTTATTTCACTCAACATGGCCTAAAACTCAAATTTTACTATAAAATAAAGACTGAGTCCAAAGAACTACAAAAAAATAATATAATTTCCATGTTAGAGCTTCTGAAGTCGGGGCTTATATTCTTTTGTACACTAGATATATGGTAGAGCACCGATTTCGGAAGCTGTTATGTGGAAATTCATTTTATTTTTGTATATTATTTTATATTATTCCTTTTTATTACCATTATAAACTAGGAGCTTTCTTTAATTACTAAAACTATCAAGTTATGTACGTGGTAGAGCCATGCTGCAGTTATATTAGTAGTATAGTTGTAGCACGAATGGGTCGGCTCGACCGGGGAAGGACCACGCTCTCACAGAATACCAGCGTGAAATAGTAGCTTAATGCTGCTGTATTTCGTATGGTGAGTGTAGAGAACCGGAGAACCTTTTTACTGGAAACGAGGCATTCCATCTCCGTCCTCACGGGTGCCACCGCATCTGCATTTTGATTTTTAATGGAGGATAAATGTAGATGTCTATGGGCCGCAGCAACCACTTACCATCAGGTGGACTGTGTGCTCGTTTGTCACCCTATTCCATAAAAAAAAAGTAATGCCATGATTTTTAAACATTCAACAAACAAATTTTAAGAAACTAAAGATAAAAGAAAAACATAGACACCAACATTCCATATGTCGTTCTTGAAAAGAAAATTTGTCCAGTTTTAAAGAAGGAAACGGATGATTGCAACAATTTTCCTAGGTACAAGCAGCCCGAGCTGTCTCTTTGTTATCTCTGGTTCAGTCGTTCGGGCAAAGTGCGACAAGAATTAAACCTACTCTTTAAATCGCTTGTAGCTGAATATCCGAATATCATTTACGAGTAAGCGTTTTAATTTTCATAATTATTTATATTAGGTAACGGAAATTTAATAATTTATAATTTCTTGTTTTATGAAATTCCCTCGTGTCAATGAAGTTGCACTGAAGATTATATTAAAATGTTTATGAATTCTCTGGGGCCAACTGCGCAAGAGAACTGCGCGACTATGGCAGAGGCGGCGGAGGTGGGTGCGGGTTTCCTTCGCCGGGGATTGATCGCATGTTAGCTGCTCAGCGAAGATATACACAGAGCCACCGGTGTCGTCATGGAGACCGCCAACCGCTTCTGCCGTCACTGCGTCGCCAAGATAACCCGATTCAATTGAGTTTGATTACAGTAATGAATTAGAAATTACCTAACCTATTTCATAATACTAATTCTCTCAAGGGCTTTTGTGATTATTTATATAAATTATAATAAAATTAGAGCAGTTTATTTGTATATTGCACTAATTTCAATTTGTGGTAATTGAACTTCTTGCCAGGTGTCCCGATTTTCAGGGGTCTGGTGACATGTTCCAATTCACCCTTGATTGGGGCACCAAATCTCCCTATTTGTCACTAACCTCTCCTTAGTCTGTATTTTGATCAATAATTTTATCATCAAAAATAAATACATAAGGTACTAACACATGTCTCATTTTTGCTGTCTACCTTACAGATGTATTAACTTTCGCTGTCAAAACATTGAAATATTTTTCTTTGACATTTCATAATTTCTCACCAAAATCGGACTAAATAGTCAAAATAAAAGTTTTAAACTTCGCGCGTAGTATGTTGGCGAGACACAGATAATATCATTCATGTTGTCGCATTTTCTCTTGCCGTCTGATGCCGCTCGTCCCGGCGCGCTAGGCTTCGACGTCGTCCATACGACGATAAATTATTATTTCTTTCTTTTACTAATAAGTAGAGTACAGTACTTATCTTATGCGCTGAGGTTAAGATAACTAAATTTATTGAAATACTAACGTTTTGTGGGCAACACGTTTGTTTGCACGATTTTCGTTTGTTCATACGACAAGGCGTTGTCTGAAAGGGATTTTGTCTGGGGGTTTGAGGATAACGCATGGCGATCAAAAAACTACAAACCCTTATAGCCATTGTTGCTGTCCCGATTTGAAAACCTAATTCCCGATTATTTTTACCTTGTGTACCAAAATTTGACACACTGGACTTGGCAACACTATGATAGATCTAACGTTATCCCCCAAACTAGGGTTTATTCCGTTATCGTTGATGCAGTTTACAAACATAAATTACACAAGGACAAACCATCCCGACTCCTTCCTCCTTCCTATACAAATACTTGTTCCTAACGGGATACGAACTCGCGGCCCTCGGCGTCATAACTCAATGCTAAGTCACTGTACCGCGAAACCGATCTGCAAGTAGTTTTTAAAGTTCTGGCAGATGAAGTCGCTGGTAAAAGTCAGACAATATCTTTATTTGTGTATATAAAAATTCCATAAACCTTTAAAAAGTTTGTTTGATTTCGACACCGCTAGACCGATCACCATGAAAGTTGGCACAAGTCTCATACGTATTAAGTATTTTTTCAAGTCAAATATCAAGTTCTTTGCTAGCCATTGTGCTGTAGTAATTCACCACCACATGGCGCTGCAGCGCCTCAACTTCTGAACCGTCATTCGATTGAAAATAGTTCTTAGAACCTAAAAGATTGCAATGCAGAGGATAATATAAATGACAAGATCGTAGAAACTATTCAGACAGTCGGGTCTAAGTTATGCAAGACCAGTCAAAAGAAAAGCAAAATGCAAACTCTCCAATCATACTCCTAAGTTCATGGCTGTTAAACGGGGCATGAAATTGCAGTCTCCAACAGATATAACTACGTACAGGCATTGAACAGACAGACAAGGCTAGCTACATCAATACGGCTCGTACGTATTGAAGAAGTAATTGTGCGGAACCAAGGTTCTAAAGTCTTTGCTCGAGACCTGACTGCTGAAAAGAGCAGTCTAAGTTGAATACTGACACTGGAAGCATCATTTTCGGGACACCTGAGATTTCTGGTTAGAAAAGTTTCTAGAAACAGCAGCACATGTCATGGTTAGAGTAACACTAGTGTGGGTCTCATCCATCATTAAGTCTCATCCCATACTATTCCGGTAATATCCCGGACGTCGGTCTGAGCAAGATAAGAAGAGACTTCCAGCATCTTAAAAACGTCAAGCTGAAAAGTTGCAAGCGATGAGTCGACATGAAATTCTTTCTCAATCTCCTTAACACACTAAGCATATCTTATCTTAGAAGGAAGTAGATAGGTAGTACCACTTCTGGCTCACTGAGTCAGAAGTGGTACAACGTTCGTCGACTCACGATCCTAAAAAAAAAGGTTTTGGCATGCTCTGATCACGAATCCGTTTTGGCGTAGGATGCACGGTTCCTGAGATGTGCAGATCAATTAACTCTTATCTATTTATCTATTGTTCACTGAATATCGTCATTGTCTATTTTTCCTCGGCGTATGCGTCGGCTTATCAGTGCTATTGTCTTATACTTCTTTGTTCCTATCTACAACGCTAATCTGAATCATCAATAAAACACATTACCTAATTTTGTTACAATTTTTATTTACAAAATACAAAATCTTATTACTTATTGTCTATAAAATAAGAGCGAAACATCTCATCCACTAAAATATCATTGAACAATGTGTTCCCTGTAAATATACTCGTAAAACTATGCATTGAGCATCCCTGAAACTTATATAGCAAATACATTAAGCAATATTCGCTACAAACTGAAGTCCACTCATTCTGAATACTATCAACACTCCAGTTCCATCTTTTACAATTCCTTTTTAAAAACTCTAGATGATATCGTACAGGCGATCGTCCATATGAATCAAAATATTGACCGACGTCATTCGTATCGATATATAAAGCTACCCAATGTGACCCTGGTTTATCATCTGTATCCAAATTTCATATTATATACGTTGGTACGTGGGTACACATGGGTAGTCTATTAGCAGCATAAACATTATTTTCTAGACTGGGGTGAATCTTTTTCAGATGTTGTTGTACATCTAATGTATCCATGATACTACTGCTATTAGTAGATTATTACAGTACCAATCTACTCAATGACTAGCAAAAGAATGATCAATTATAGTGATTTCTAAATATTAAATTGCATTCTTTTGTGTTATACAAATCGTATTTGAGTCATCAATACACTGAACAAGACGCAACACGAAGGAATGTTGAGATAAGCAACAGAATGTGAAATAAGCTTGTTGACGCATAAAGTTACTCGTACTATCAGTTCCACTGCAGAAATTCTTTAGATTAGAATTATTACTTACTGGTACTATATAAGACCGAGCAGCTGCAGTCATGGAGTTAGTGTATGGTCGTTTGACCGCAGTGGATCTATCAATACTACATTTGTGTTACTTCAACGCATCAAAGGCCATGGATGTAAGTGCTTATTCTATTGACAAACTTACTTTTCTTTCTGTTATTTTCTTACGTGTGTATGATTTAGTGTTAACAAATTATATTTAAATATTGTATGTGTTATATGATTAAGCCGTGGTAGCTCAGATGGTTAGCGCAAGCTGTAAATTTCACAGTACGCGACCCGGGTTCGATCCCCGCCGGCACCAATTAAATTGTTAATTGCAATTTTAAGTTCTGATTTACCACGTGCTCAGCGGTGAAGGAAAACATCCTGAGGAAACCTGCATGTCTGAGAAAATTTCGAAGGCATGTGAAGTTCGCCAACACGTATTGAGGCAGCGCGGCGGACATTTCCTAGCCCTGAATACAAAGACAATAGCAGAAAGTGAAAAAGTTAAAAAACTTTTTTAACAACGACTGTCATTAGTTGATCATTAGTGAATGTGATTCTGTTTACTTAAATTACAGGAAAACAAGAGCAGAAGGAAGAGATGGGATGATGGGAAGTAATGAAGCATTGTTATGTGAAGTTTGTTGGAACAAACATATTTTTAGTCACGTGTAAATACTTTTAACTTTATGGTTCAAAATGACACAAAATCTAAAAAATATTAGATACATCATCGACATGGACGGATTTTACATTACATATCCTCATAAACATTTTCAATGTAGAGAAATGGCTATTCTAGACGTAAAACTAATAAAAATTATGCGTTTATCGATCATCATTTGTTTCGGCCAAGTTATCCTTTCAATTATTTGTTGCCAAAAGACAAAAAACTGTTCGTTATTGCGAAACACACGTGCACGGCATTCCATATTTTGACGTGACCGAAGAATTAAAATGTGCCTACAAACAAGAGAACATCATTCCCATATTAAATTGGTACATTAGAAATTTGTGCAAAGATGAAGTAATCGCATACAAAGGTGGTTCAGCAGAAAAACAAATTTTAAAAATGTTGACGACGAATGATAGAATTTTTATTATTGAAGAATACAAATGTCCAAAATACAATGATTTGGTAAATGTCATAAATTTAAACAAACGTTATGTGTATGAATAATCATATATTTGCAAAAAATAATTACAAAATTTTACATTGTTCTTGTGATGAAGTGTGGGTTTTTTACAAGTGGTTATTGCTTGAAAATAAAATTTTAAATTAATCATAAATTTTGTTTGATTTCCCAAAAACATTAGTTATAGTACACAATATATATTAATTGTTTACATACACCAACACTTTCATTTTTTATTTCACCCCTTAGAACTTTAGACGCGTGTAATGTTTCACTTTATACACCCGTTTACTGCTATTGTGGCAGGACCAAGTGGATGTGGGAAGTCAAATTTTGTAACAAATTTCATAAAATCAGTTACAGAAATATGTAATCGTGATTTTAATCAGATCACATGATGCTTTGATGAAATGCAACCTTTATATAATTTACCAAATGTTAACTATCATCAAGGAATTCCAAATCTTAATATGTTTGATGGTGAAAACCCACATCTTGTTATTATTGATGATCTAATGAGAGAGTCCGATGGAAGAATTGTAGATATATATTTACAAAAGGTAGTCATCACAGGTATCTCAGTGTATTTTATTTAACACAAAATTTATTTCATCAGGGTAAAGGGCAAAGAGACATATCTTTAAACTAGGTACATTCTATCAAATATTAATGAACTGTGGCAAACTGATTTAAGTGATATGCGAACTTATTCTTATACTTATAGATATATAGATGTTCTACAAGATTTAATATACTCTTATAATCACAGCTTTCACTCTATTATTAAGATGTGCCCATGTGATGTAAATTCCAACAATATTATGACAGTTTGGACTAATCTTTATGATAGACGGTCAAACAAACTTTCTTGAGAAAATCCTAAACCAGATTTCAATGTGGGTGATTATGTTCGAATAACTAAATATAAACATGTTTTCTAAAAAGGATATGAATCAAATTGGAGTGATGAAATATTTATTATATCTTCAATAATTGATAGATCTCCATGGGTAGTTGCATTCCTGTAGGCATCTTCAATGAATATTGGGTTATCTGGTGACACTTGTGCTAAATATCTTATTTGAGTTTTATCTCGAGGGTTTTTAAAATATATTATATAACTTGAGTTTAAAGATATGTCTCTTTGCCCTTTACCCTGATGAAATAAATTTTGTGTTAAATAAAATACACTGAGATTCCTGACTACCTTTTGTAAATATATATCTACAATTCTTCCATCGGACTCTCTCATTAGATCATCAATAATAACAAGATGTGGGTTTTCACCATCAAACATATTAAGATTTGGAATTCCTTGATGATAGTTAACATTTGGTAAATTATATAAAGGTTGCATTTCATCAAAGCACCATGTGATCTGATTAAAATCACAATTACATATTTCTGTAACTGATTTTATGAAATTTGTTACAAAATTTTGACTTCCCACATCCACTTGGTCCTGCCACAATAGCAGTAAACGGGTGTATAAAGTGAAACATTACACGCGTCTAAAGTTCTAAGGGGTGAAATAAAAAATGAAAGTGTTGGTGTATGTAAACAATTAATATATATTGTGTACTATAACTAATGTTTTTGGGAAATCAAACAAAATTTATGATTAATTTAAAATTTTATTTTCAAGCAATAACCACTTGTAAAAAAACCCACACTTCATCACAAGAACAATGTAAAATTTTGTGATTATTTTTTTGCAAATATATGATTATTGCAAACACATAACGTTTGTTTAAATTTATGACATTTACCAAATCATTGTATTTTGAACATTTGTATTCTTCAATATTAAAAATTCTATCATTCGTCGTCAACATTTTTAAAAATTGTTTTTCTGCTGAACCACCTTTGTATGCGATCACTTCGTCTTTGCACAAATTTCTAATGTACCAATTTAATATGGGAATGATGTTCTCTTATTTGTAGGCACATTTTAATTCTTCGGTCACATCAAAATATGGAATGCCGTGCACGTGTGTTTCGCAATAACGAACAGTTTTTTGTCTTTTGGCAACAAATAATTGAAAGGATAACTTGGCCGAAACAAATAATGATCGATAAACGCATAATTTATTTAGATAGTTTTACGTCTAGAATAGCCATTTCTCTACATTAAAATGTTTATGAGGATATGTAATGTAAAATCCGTCCATGTCGATGATGTATCTAATATTTTTTAGATTTTGTGTCATTTTGAACCATAAAGTTAAAAGTATTTACACGTGACTAAAAATATGTTTGTTCCAACAAACTTCACATAACAATGCTTCATTACTTCCCATCATCCCATCTCTTCCTTCTGTTCTTGTCTTACTGTTATTTAAGTAAACAGAATCAAATTCACTAATGATCAACTAGTGTATTTATTATTTAAATATAATTTCTTAACACTAAATCATACACACGTAAGAAATTAACGGAAAGAAAAGTAACTTTGTCAATAGAATAAACACTTAAAATTGCAATTAACAATTTAATTGGTGCCGGCGGGGATCGAACCCGGGTCGCGTACTGTGAAATTTACAGCTTGCGCTAACCATCTGAGCTACCACGGCTTAATCATATACACACGTAATATTTAAATATAATTTGTTAACACTAAATCATACACACGTAAGAAAATAACAGAAAGAAAAGTAAGTTTGTCAATAGAATAAACACTTAGATCCATGGCCTTTGATGCGTTGAAGTAACACAAATGTAGTATTGATAGATCCATTGCGGTCAAACGACCATACACTAACTCCATGACTGCAGCTGCTCGGTCTTATATAGTACCAGTAAGTAATAATTCTAATCTAAAGAATTTCTGCAGTGGAACTGATAGTACGAGTAACTTTATGCGTCAACAAGCTTATTTCACATTCTGTTGCTTATCTCAACATTCCTTCGTGTTGCGTCTTGTTCAGTGTATTGATGACTCAAATACGATTTGTATAACACAAAAGAATGCAAATTAATATTTAGAAATCATTGATCACATGGTATTGAGTAGAATTGGTACTGTAATAATCTACTAATAGCAGTAATATCATGGATACATTAGATGTACAACAACATCTGAAAAAGATTCACCCCAGTCTAGAAAATAATGTTTATGCTGCTAATAGACTGCCCATGTATACCCACGTACCAACGTATATAATATGCAATTTGGATACAGATGATAAACCAGTGACATTGGTTAGCTTTATATATCGATACGAATGACGTAGGTCAATATTTTGATTCACATGGACGGTCACCTGTACGATATCTAGAGTTTTTAAAAAGGAATTGTAAAAGATGGAACTGGAATGTTGATAGTATTCAGAATGAGTGGACTTCAGTTTGTGGCGAATATTGCTTAATGTATTTGCTATATAAGTTTAATAAGTTTAACAGGGAACACATTGTAAAATGATATTTTAGTGGATGAGATGTTTCGCTCCTATTTTATAGACAATAAGTAATAAGATTTTGTATTTTGTAAATAAAAATTGTAAAATTAATTAGGTAATGTGTTTTATTGATGATTCAGATTAGCGTTGTAGATAGGAACTAAGAAGTATAAGACAATAGCACTGATAAGCCGACGCATACGCCGAGGAAAAATAGATAATGACGGTATTCAATGAACAATAGATAAATAGATAAGAACAATGGGGCGCTAACGACGGTGGAGGCCCTCACCGGATATCAATTAGATAAGAGTTAATTGATCTGCACATCTCCGGAACCGTGCATCCTACGCAAAAACGGACCGCAGATTCGTGATCAGAGCATGCCAAAACCTTCAACGAACGATGTACCACTTCTGACTCAGTGAGCCAGAAGTGGTACTATCTATCTACTGAAGAAATTTTAACCTTCTTTACTAAGTTATGAATATGTCACGCCAAGATTCCGATAATAGCTGAGCCCGTGAACTATGCAACTATGGCTAATTCTCCTATGAGGCAATCTATGGGGCAGGCATATCTTCAGCAGTGGACTTTAATAGGCTGTATTGGTAACGGCAAGGACTCCCTGTATTTATATACAAGCCGAGCCAACAAGGGGAGTCCCTTCAAAATGAGGAGATACGAGGAAGGGATTTTTTTATCAGTAAACGCCCTCACCTGTCGACTTCAGATACAAGTTTGTTCCGGCATTTGACATGTTCACGAGATATATTAGCCGGTGTAAAAAGCGTAACCAGTGCTGTCATCTGCATAGTAATAAATATTAATGGTTTGTAACAGATCTTTGATGTGCAGAAGAAACAAGGTGTATAAAGAAAACAGCAATAGCGTACTTATAGTCATATCCAATGAACTTGCTAAATTTATATTAAATATCCTTACAAAAATAAAATCAGCTTACATTTAACTCCAGAAATTATGCAAAATTTATACGTACATTCTAAGTTAATCAATAAGTTTTTGAAAACGCAAAGAAACCCTAGAATAATTAATTATATATAAATTGTACATATTTATTTTATTAACGTAATCGCCTTTTATACTCTGAATAGCATTTTGCAAGTTGGTTAATTCTCTTGTAAAAAAAAAGCTTGATCCTTGAAACTCAGAAAAGGCCTCTACAGCACGTATCACCTCATCGGTCGGCTTCGATTTTATAAAACGCTAGCGCTTTTTCAGGTAAGTAAGAAGGTGAAAATCACTCGGAGCTAGGTCCAGAGAATATGGTGGCTGATGTATCAACTGAAACCCAGCAGTTCGGATGGCAGCGCCTGCAATATCAGATCGATAGGTAGGGGCATTACCACGATGAAAAAGCATTCCAGCATGTAATTTTCCTCGACGTTTATTTTTAGTTCTTCGAGTGGCTTTTTTGATTAATGATGCGTAATAATCACAGGTTATTGTGTCTCGTTAATTAAATAGTCGATCTTTATTATACCTTCCGCATTCCAGATGCCATTACGTTTTCAGCGGATGCAGACACCTTGGTTGACAGGTTGAAGACGTCTTTCTCACTTTTCCGCTTTGGTTTTTCGTCTTGGGGTCAAAAGGTGTACTCACGTTTCATCTACGGTTACGAAACGAGCGCAATAAGAACCTGGATCTTCTTCAATTATTTCTAAATTTAGCTTTGAAATGTCTACAAATGTTTTCTTCTGGGCATCTGTTAACATTCAAGGAACCCAGCGAAGCCACCTTTTTGAGTTTAAAGGTATGTGTTAAAATAAAATGAATTGTCCCAAACGAAAGCTTTAGAATCCCAGCTAAATAACGTCACACGTCAATCTACCTTAAGTAGCTTTGAAATATCTACTTTTGATTTCTTTTGGGCACTGTTAACATTCAAGGAACCCAGCGGGGCCACCTTTTTGAGTTTAAAGGTATGAGTTAAAATAAACTGAATTGTCCCAAACGAAAGCTTTAGAATCTCAGCTAAGTAACGGATACACTTCAATCAACCTCAACAATTTCTTCGATTTTTTTTTAACATTTTCTTGTGTAGCTGTAAGTTGTTAGCCACCCGGAACGAGTGTCTATTGTGTTGCCAAAGTAAACTTCAGTTCTTTAAAAACAATTTTTGTAGAAAACATTTCCAGCAGAAATATGTAACAACCTCAGGTTCTCATTCATTCTAATAGATAAATGTCCTATTCCGAAAACTTATTATCAACCTCGTACAGTAATTTATAACAAAGGTTTGGTAGCCACGAATATCACTCGCCTTAAAATTCTAAATGCGAGCAAACCAAGTGCGATACCCGCCAAACAACAATAAAATTGTTTATTGCAACTCTGCTGAAATATTACATGTTCGATGGTTAAGGAAAATATGGTTAGGAATATTCAGACAAGCAAGTTGTATGTCCAAAAATTTAAAACATTCGAAGGCATGTGCAGATCACCAACACGTACACAGTGTCGCGGGGGAGGTGGTGGATAGACAGCCCGCATTACTATACACAGACAAGACTGTTTTTTTAGGAAATTGCTGCGAGAAGGCAACCAAAAGTTACAGCGATGTATTTGGTCCATAGCCTAGTCTGAAGACGAGGTGCTTGTAAGTAACCAAACTATGAGGAGGAGAATGCACGAAGCCAACCTTCATGTTCGTAGACCACTTCGGGTTCAGCTTTAAGAAAAAGAAATCGTCGGCGAAGACTGCAATGAGCTAGAGAACGTGTAAAGGGAACCTCATCAATGGTCGTTGGTGGTTTTCACTGAAGAATCTCGATTTGGTTTTCATGCTGATTCGCAAAGAGCACGTGTTAGGAAAATTCCTAGTCGTACAAACCGGCTTCAACCCCTTAAAGAAGTTCATCCATACTAAGGTGCTACAATTACGGTGTTGGCAAGAATTCGACACAGCCCTATAATGGTCAGCGCAATCTTCAGATTTAATTGAACATGCTTGAGATACGCTCCAAAGAATAGCTCTAACGGATTTTCCTAAAAATCTGGTTAAAGAAGAACAAGTTTTTATGCATCTCACTAGGACCTGAGACAATATTCCTCAACAAGATATTGACAACCTCATTCTGAGTATGCACAACCGATGCATTATGAACGTCATGAGTGCTTTTACTGATTCATCATCATCATAATCATTACAGCCCTTCACAAGTCCACTACTGAACATAGGTCTCCCCCAAGGAAAAAACCAGCTGCATCTATCGACTTCCTGCATGTCTTACCGGGTCGCTATTCCATCTAGTGAGGGGTCATCCTACACTTCACCTACAGGTACAAGGATACCATTTGAGAACGTTTTTTCCCCATCGCCTGTCGGTTCTTCGGGCTGTATGGTCGGCCCATTGCCACTTCAGCTTACTTATCCGTAGGGCTATATCGGTAATTCTAGTTCTACTGCAGATATCCTCATTTCTAAGTTTATCACGCAGAGAAACTTCGAGCAGTCTTCACCATATCTCGCTAAACGACCTTGAGCGTCCTCATACGGCGTGCAGTAAACGACCACGTCTCAGATCCATAAGTCATCAGTGGCAAAACGCACTGGTTGTACAATCTCGTTTTCAGGTTTTGAGGTATACCTGACAAGAAGATGTGTGGTAATTTCTCGAACGCTAGCCAGCCGAGGTGAATCCGTCGATTGACCTCTTGGTCGTAGTTGGACTTACCTAGTCGGACTATTTATCCCAGGTAATCTTACTCTTCAACAACTTTATTCTTTTGTGTTTCTAGATTTTAGTGCTCCCAACAACTACTGGCATAGGTGTGACATGGACGTTACACATAATCTTTGTTTTTTCTATGTTCATCTTAAGGCCATAATACATTTTTTTAATAATTTTGAGATTAATTTCTAACAATAGATAATTGTTCAACCCGGCCAAAAACCAAGGGGAGCGCTAGTAAGTAATAAAAGTGGTGTTTAAGGACATTCAAACCAGTTCAATGAATCGTAGTGTCCATTAATATTAAACCGCCGACTTCAGAAAGTATTATTTAGGAATTACTCGTTTTATTAATAAGTTTGTTTCACTTTTTGTGGTCTAAGAAAAATCAGAAGTTCAAGTTATATCAACAGTATGTTGATCTTCATTCCCAATAGGAAAAATATTTCCGCCTTTATGGATGGGCAACAAACGTTAAAAAACATACGCGACGAATATAGAACCTTATTGTTTTTTTTGAACTCGATTAATGAACAATAAGTAACATGTTTACGTAACCCGCAGTATACGATTTATCAATAATAGCTAAATGTCAGCTTACTTTGCATTTTCAACAGCCAAAACTTGCATAAATGGTTCATTGAAGTGCGTGGCGCCGCCGAGCAGCGCCTTATCCCGATGCTCCGTGACGATATTATGGTATCAGCAGTTTTCGTAATACTATTCTGTAACAAGAAATTTAAAATCGATAAAATGAAAAGGCATCCAAGTCAAGACTTATAAACAGTAACAAAGTAAAAGTTACAGTTGGTGGCTTCGGCCACTTTTGGGCGAAAAAGCACAAACGTAGACTTGGCAGAAGCCAAAAGTTCGAATAAACAACCAAAAACGAAAGAATCTTTATGAATGTCTACGTAACGTAAAAGTAAAGTAAAGTGCTGCACTGCTGGGCACAGGCCCTCCTCTCATTTTTGAGAGGGTTTTAGGGCAAGGAAGTGCCCGCCGCGCTGCTCCAATGCGTGTTGGCGAACTTCACATGTCTTCGAAATATTTTTTTTATTTCTTATTCTTCAGACATGCAGGTTTCCTCACGATGTTTTCCTTCACCGCCGAGCACGTGGTAAATCAGCACTTAAAATTGCAATTAACAATTTCATTGGTGCCGGCGGAGATCGAACCCGGGTTACTCGCGTTCTGTTATATTTACAGCGAGCGTTAATCATCTGAGCAACCACGGCTCTCGGCTCTCTACGTAACGTACCCCGCGTAAACAATATTTTGTGCTTATAAAAACGCTATGTCGAATATAACAATGTGACTGTTTATATCATATTTTTAATTTAATGCGTAATATTAAATTTTACAGTGAAGGAATTCGCCATCTATTTATGTAAGTATACACAAATTTATGCTATGACTGTTTGAATTTCCGCGCAGTACTTTTAATGGCCATACTCCTGCCAACTGTCAGCTACTAATGGGCTAATACTAAAATTTGAGCATATTTTTGCGTAAAAAAAACCATCATCGAAAACAAGGAAAGGCTCGATTAATATTGTAGGGACTCTGCACTATCAGTTTCAATGTTTGAGAAGTGGTTTACTGAGTTGCGTTGTGATCGTATTAGCACAAATGACGCAGAACGTTTAGGTCGCCCAAAAGAATTCAGAAATCGTCGAAAAAACCATGAAATGATATTGGAATACAGGAGAGTTTTGGCGGGAACTTGGTCGTCGACGGATTGTCGCTCCTGTTTTGTGGCTTGATTAATGGTTTGAAATGGATGTTAGTTCGTAAAAGTGATCGGATTTTGTGAATTAAGTGTTTGCGCGTGTGAACTATTAGAGAAAACGACAAACAAGGGTGTTGATATAAACCTCAAGTTATTTAGATCGCTTGGGCGCCTTTAGAACTTGAATGGCTGTCGTCATCAACTGTCCGCTTGGTTGAGCTGTCGTGAAAATCTCCCAAAAAGTTCGCAATATGACGCATCAGCATATTGTGAAGAAAAAATATATAAAATGAAGATTCCGAAAGAAATGATAGTCTCAGAAGGGCTAGAACCCAAAGCCGTAAAGCCAGTTAAATAAATAAAAAAATGGACGACAGGAGAATGAAGGTGCTAGAGGTGGCTGAGGCCGCAGGCATTTCAAATGAGCAGGTACATTACATTTTACATGTATTTTTTGGCATGAAAAAGCTATGCGCTCGATGGGTGTCGCGATTGCTCACTCGACCATAAGCATAACCGTATACATACAACTTCAAAGGAATGTTTAGCCATAATCCGAACGAGTTTTTTCGCTTTCTAAACCGTGGACGAAACATAGACATTACATACACATACAGACAGTGGGTTTCTTCGGGTGAACGTGCCCCAAAGAAGGCCAAGATGGCCACATTTGCCACATGGCCACAGTTTTCTGAGATGTACGCGGTGTCATTCACATCGACTACCTTGAAAAACGATCATCGCCGAATATAAGTCAGAGCTTTTGGACAGATTCTATATTGATATGAAGCAAAAACGAATGCATTTGGTGAATAAAAGAAGTGCTGTTTCATCAAGACAATGCACGGGTGCACTTGTAGTTAGTCACCAGAGCAAAACTCCATAAATTGAGCTACGAACTGCTACCTCATTCAACATATTCTCCAGATTTAGCCATCTGTGACTATTTACTGTTTCCAAATCTGAAGAATTGTCTGGGTGGAAGGAGATTTGGGTCTAGTGAAGAGGTCATCAAGAAATTACAATTACGCAGTAAACTCACTTTTGACTTGTATTTGCTCAACATATTATAATAAAAAAATCTCAAACGTAGATATAAATACTATACAAATCCAAAAATTAAATCAAACATAAAGTTCTCAAGCTCCTGCAATAAATAACTTATCTATTTGTATTGGCATATACCTTTTATTTGAAAATTAAAGGATATTTATCTTTTAAATTTATATACTGAATTTTTTTACGGTCTGGAAAAATGGTCTGTAACAGGTGACAGGAATAGAAGCCTATGAATTGATTTGAAATTGATTTATCAATAAATACTGCACAAAATATGCTGCTAAAAAATAATATAAATAAGGTGCGTTGGGGTAATACCAGACAATTTTCGACTAGTTAAAAGACATATATGGATGTCCAGAAAATAAAGTTTTGCCTGACAAAAACTTTATTTTCTCGACATTCATATACGTCACATTTCTGAAACATGGCGCAAATTGTTAATGGTTACACGTAATTTAGCTATAAGAAGCTTTTACTTTTCAAAACTCAACAGTTTCTGCTTAAAACGTGTGCGAAGACAAGGCATAATTTTTTATATGCATGATGAAGAATTGGCCATCAAGGGGAAGACTGGACGTCGCTAAAAATCGCAAATAAAAGTGATAGGGAAAGACCGGATGGACGAAAAAAATACAAAAACTACCTTGTTTTATAAAATACTGCGCAGCACACACCCTACTTTTCGGAGCGACTGGCTGAAACTTGGGGTCGGGGCAGATTAAATGAAGTCTTGTACCATATTGCTAGCTTTCAAAAATATAGCATAATTCACCGGAAATTTGAATTTTACGGTCTTACCCCATCACCGATCTTCCCCCAATGCACTATATACAAAAACACAAAATCTGCAACTTACTTTTAGTTTGCTTATTCCACTTTTGGCGTCAACCTTACTTTTGTATAGATATTTAATGTAGGAAATGACATTCAAAAATAAACATAATTGGCTGTTATAACCATTTATGACAAATTTTTATGGTATATTCATGAGAGATGTTGGTTATATAATAAAATATTTTATTGATTTATTTAATTTAAAAATAATAATTAATTAAATATGCAATGTTAATATAAAATTTATTAATTACTTGACCACACCTATCAGGTCCTGATTTTGTAATTCTTATTTTTTGGTATTACACCAACAAGAATTGTGAATTCGAGTAATTTTAGCTTTTAAATATTTAGATTATTTACAATTTGAATTCCTTAATAACTGGACTGCAGCCAATCGGATTCTAGCACCGCTATAAACCATCGCCTCAACAAAAAAATAATTGTACAAATACGATTTTGGTCCATATAATATATAAAGATAATTTGCAAAGCAAATTCAGGCAGGGAAATTGATTTAATATGCCACATAAAAATCATATCACTGTCCTTTTAAAATAATCATTTTTGTTAAGAACATTCTTAACTTTTCCTAAGTTAAATTTTTTTTGTTATCTGATGAATTCGAATATTTAAATAGCATTGTCTGATTAACTTTATGAAAATATATTTTTGCACATTAAAGCTTGACTTACTTTAAAAATTATTCTTGTCATACTTTTAGTCCTATTAGTTTAGAGCCTACTTGTAATTTAACTTCCCGTAAAAAAAATCTGATACATAATCAACTTACCAATGAAATGTTATGGCTTTATTAGTTGAATTACACATCCTTGGTGAGTTTTTACAACTGATTACGCTGCAGTTCACTATCATAAATTTATAATAACATAAATTAAAGTATGACGTTCTCCGCGCAACTAAATCACAAAATGGTGACTGATATTCGTCAACACATAGCAGCGACAACGTTACGCATCTATGCGACTTCTATTGTCTTATTATTACGATTTATGTGGTACAGACTGTTACTATACTTTGAGCTGGTTTTATTAATCCGTCCAAGTCTTTTATAGACATCAAAAAAATCAGAACTGTTACTTTCAAGACTTCATATGCATGTTTCAAAACAATTTTTTTTCAAAGGTTGGAGCACAAATCCTCCAATGTAATTAATAATATCATATGTATATTCTGAAAGTGTATATGGATCTGCAATATAATCATGTTCATTAAAGTTCAACAACAACACCATGCTACTACTACTTGAGTTTCATGCAAACACCGACTAGGAGAACTTTCATTCAATATTTTGCAAAATTTATTTGGTTAATAATTTAAAATTTTTATGTCTTCAAAAAGCAAACAATTTCCGCTGCTACTGGGTTTAAACTCTGCATGCAAAAGTAATTTTTTATAAGCTGCCAGATACATTCTAGCCGATGGATTATTATTAAACCAGCATTGAGAACTAATTGCATCAAAAAAAATTGAATATGATCCTGACTAACCTTATACGTTCAAGGATATTTTAAAATGCTATTTTCTTTTCAATTACATGTGTGGACAAATGCAATAGAGATTTCATGCAAATTATAAATCCAATAAATCCTGTAGCCCTGTTTGTATTATCAGGGAACTTTAAATTTTGTATATATAGTAGGGTTACTTCAAAAAATAATTTGATTTCTGCTATATTAAATGTTGTTATTGCTTTCTTTCAATTTTTAGCTCTCCTAGATCTACTATTAATTATTAACAATGGTGCCATCACAGTTTAAGAATTCTGAAATACCAGTTTGTTTACAATATACAAGAGCATCTGCTGCTGAATTACTCATTAACTGCATAGCTAGTCGGACTTTCATTTTTTGTTTTACAAAATTGATGTGTTCATTTTTTAATCTATTAACCAAATGAAGACCTTCTTTATACTGAATTTGGTTAAGTAATTCTATATAATGCCAATCAATATTTCTACCTAATGATTTCTTATATTTACACGAACACTATACATTGATTAAAACTACTTTTACGGATTTTATCGCGTTTTATTTATATTAATTTTAATATCCGACGTTTCGGGTGCTTTCCAGCACCCATGGTCACGGGGGACTGAGGTGACTGACGTCCCGATGTCAAAGTTAACCCAGAGTACCTTCAGCTTTTTAATTATTGTTTTTGGTCCGATCTACGCAGAATGAACTAACTGTATTTTGAAGTCTTGCAGTGGTATGCTTGGGTTCAGTTTTAATTTTATTAATTATAGGATCCCAAGCAGGTGGTAGTACCCAGCCTCCTTCTCTATTGAAATTAGGATGTTTTTTAATTTCAATAGCCTCACGTATCATCCTTGGTAGGAATCGATGTTCTTTCGCGAGGATTTGTGGTCTATCAAATCTGATGTAATGGTTGGGGCCATCTAGAATATGATCGCAAACTGCAGACTTCTCGGAACGTTGATGCTTCACGTCAGCTATGTGTTCTTCCGTGACCATGGGTGCTGGAAAGCACCCGAAACGTCGGGTATTAAAATTAATATAAATAAAACGCGATAAAATCCGTAAAAGTAGTTTTAATCAAAATATTTCTACCATGAATGTGTATTATCCTCTTGTTATCCCCAAATGTACTTCTAACTAATTTAATATTACGGCACAGGTCCGGCCGAATACAAATAACATACCCATCATAGTTAAAACCGTAGGACATAGAGAAAATGTCACATAGCGGTAATAGATTCAATTAAAAAGTAACCTACTGGAAAGTTAATGCTTCTTTAGCTACTTGAATTACATCAAGAACAACCAATATTACTACAATGTATAATATTATTATAACATATCCAAAATAGTTATTCCCATTCCCACTCTACAATTTTTCGAATGGCCATCTCATCCACCCTTGATACCATTTGCTAAGTTTTAGGATAAGGGATAATATTTCCTAATTCCTCTCATTAAATATTTTATTTGAAGATATAATTTTATAATAATATTTTTAGTAAAATATTAAAGACAACAGATGATAAACATCACAATAAATAATAAGACTTAATTAAAATTATATTTGTCAAATAAATCAGCCAGTATGATCTTGGACAAAATAAATAAATACGATCTTATTAACTTTTCATTTAGGTAGTACTGTAAAAAGAGACCAAAGATGACCACTTGACATTTCTTTTTCCATGCATGAATTATACGCAACATCTTTGAGTATATTTGTCTCTTTTTGACTAATTTGAAAATTGAATTAGAAAAAGCAAGACAAGTATATTAACTCAATTTATGTAGAATTGTAGGTTCTCTCTATGCATATGGTATTTATGTAATTACTCATAGATAGTATTCTATGATATATGCTATTTGAATTCCAACTGTCCATAGACAAATGTTATGATAAGCTTATTATATTATTATTACTGTATGCTTAAGCAATAAAGAATATAGTCTTTTATTTGACCCACAATGCCAATTCACGAAAATTGTTTAATATTAAGCATTAATAGTTTAAAATAGTTATAAATGTATAGGCCCCTGGCCTCCCCAATTACCAGATTGTGTAATTTTTTGGCCATATGCTTTAAATACTTTATGTTTTCTTTTAATAATATGATCATATGCCTAAATAAACATCGAAACCTGTTTTATCATAATCCATTGTAAAAATATTTATTAATATAAAAAAAATATCTCACCACAACTGGCATAACTGAAAGACTTAAAATTTTACTTAAATCTGTTAAAGTATGTTTTTTACATTGAACTTTGCATGTAGTATAGTGTGAAGTTAGAAGCAAGGTAATGGTGTTGAGAAAGACTCAAATATATTGTGTCAGTTTTCGATTCACTGTAGAAAAGTGTGTTGGTGCCAGTCGTTAGAGTATTTCCCTTGGTAAGTATATATTTTTGTATTCTGCTGTTACGAAATTGTAAATTTGCAGACTGCAGAATTTATTGTGTGTAGATGTCATGTACTACGTAAATCTGTGGTCATAAAAACAAGTAATGTTGTTTTTGTAGGTTATGTGCGATTTTGTCACATTCTGGCGTCACTTCTCTGGCATATTTCATACCAGAGGTGAAACAAACACACCAGGGAAGAGACAAAATTTTGTTTAGTCACTTATTTAGTCAGTTATTTTCGTTTAGTTAGTTATTTAATGT